>CP136067.1:150397702-150997702 GCA_032622095.1 Siphonodentalium dalli | reverse complement strand
AACAAGCCATATTTCAAACTAAATCCTGAAAAGTTACCCATAATGCTGCTGTGGATAAGGAGTTGATTACTTAGGGCATTACTCTATTTCGTCACAAAAACAAACATGGTACCGAATTAGTACGACTCTAATTAAAAAAAAAAATTACTTTGTTTCCAAAATACGATTTTTGGATTATCCATTTTCTTGAATTCAGAAAATGGAAATATCCATATTAAACTATTACAGTTAAATATAACTATAATAGATGAATTGAGGATGTGCCTGACCTGATAACTCGCCTGTCACTTGTCAGGGATATTCATATCAGCAGATATGCTATAATAAGATTAATCACAATCAATACAATAAATTTTCCTTAAATATTTTGATCTATAATAAATATTATATTCGTTGAACTTTTAAAGATGGATGCAGGATACCATGCTAACTTTTACGGAACCTGTCAATTTTTTTTAATAAAATAATGATATTCTTGGTATTTAAAGGTCTACAGAGAGATCCTGGTAGCCTGTTTATTCTATACACGCATGTATTCACAAAATACAAGCATACAAAAACAGACTTACTTTTCTCCGTGTATTTAGTCATTACTGGGGTTATTATAATTAGATTGACAATGGGTTTAGCAGTTTTTATGTCTTGACATCGAAATTGGTGTTATGGTCTGAAATAGACTCAATTATATATATATAACACTTTTTGGGCAATTTTGTACTATAGTTGACAGTCACTGGTCAGCATTATTTTGTGGCAATTAGTATATTCTGATAACGGAAGCGGAATTCCAAGAAATGTTGTTGGAATCTGATGATATGGGGACAATCAAATTGAATTGTGCACCTTTAAATTAAATTTTATGTTATGATCAGTGGAATCCTGAAAACATCTTTAACATTTTGAGATTAGTTAATATACTTGTTGTCACGTGGAACCTCAGAATAATGAAAATGATGCAATACCATATAACGATCAACTTAACCCCTTCATGACGGGAGCTTCACATATATAAGAGAATGTGCTGGCAGACAAGGTCAATATTGGTAGGTCAATGTATTCTCTTATATATTCGGGGCTCCCTATGGGGGACTTACATTTATAAGAGAATGCATTGGCACAGGGTTTTCGCAAATTTCAAAAAGCTCAAGTCATGGAAGGGTTAATATTATGACCTGATCTCATTCAACTTACTTTTTGTAGTGAAATTAGGACTAGGAGTTTCAACGACTGGGTTTTGAGAATGATCCAATGGAAAAATTCCACAAAACTACTAATATTGTATATATATTTTATCTGTTAATATTATAGAAAAACTTGATTTTTCTGTTTTGTTTTAAGACACTCCAGAGTCTTTGAATTCATTTATAGTTGCTCAAATCAATTTAATTACAGGAATAGCAGCTAAAACTAATAGAGTTACCACTCTTATTATTGGTATACGCTCAAGATCGGGTCTCCCAAAGATTATAGTTCCAGTTTCATAAATTAATAGAAAAACAATTCACTTCTTGCAATTAAATACCTAAGTTATACAAATTGTCTAATTTTCTTATATCATTTCAACGAAATTTGCTCAAGTTTTTGTGTACTGTACTTAGAGAATATATTTGAGAAAAAACATGTTTCACATGTGACACACAATCTAGACATTGCCGATAAATTTTCATTGTCAGCGATTTGACACATTGTGGAAGGCAACACAACCCTACGAATCTCTTCAAGATCATATACACAGGTGATGTGTCCGAAATTAGCAAGATGTCACACCTTTAACGGCATCATCATTCAATCACGATTCAGCTTACTGGGATAACAATTTCCAGTATATCGTGAATTGACAACGTAGGATTAAATTATAAGTAGGATAAACTTAAGAAATTATCATGTGAACACTTGTTTGATATGAGCAATGTATGCATAATAATGAACCTAATTTGACCAGTGGATATGAAACGGATGGGTAACAATAGGCAATCACAAATCGGTCATGAAATGAGTTCTGAAAATTGATTACTTGAAAGATTATAAAAATTGACACCAAATCTGACCTTAGGACAAAAAAGGGTCACTCCCCTGAAACATCTTCTATTAACCCTTTACCCAACAAACCGGCCAAAACCGGCCAAATAAAGCTTCAACAGCCTAAAATATCTTCGGTCTGTCTCAATAACACCATACAAATATGGATATCATTGGAACCGGCTCCTTGACCACATTGTGATAGTTACAGTTATGCCCTGTGCCAATGCATTCTCTTATATATGCGAGTCGACCATAGGTCGCCTCGCATATATAAGAGAATGCATTGGCCTAAAAAAAATCTTTTTTTAACACTTTTTACCATTTTTTCTTACATTCTTTAACAATTTTATAATTTTTAATGTGTTAAGCCAATGCATTCTCTTATATATGCGAGGCGACCTATGGTCGACTCGCATATATAAGAGAATGCATTGGCACAGGGCCCTTCTGTTGGGTAAAGGGTTAAGTCATGGCAAATTGAATAAAGAATTTGATGGTGATTAGATGTATGAGAGTTAAGATATTTCAGTTGATTGTAGCTACGAGCAAAATTAGACTCCAGAGAGTCAGTACTGAGGAGTTATGAAAGTAATACTAGAGAGAACACAACAAATTGAACAAAGTAGGTCATGATCCTATGTGAACACTGATAAAGGTTATGGAACATTTGCAGAATGAGGTCCACGGAGGGTGTATATTGTGATGCTAACCCGCACAGCGGGCTAACATCACTACATTCACCCTCTGGGGACCTCATTCTGCTTGGAAATTATCTTGGGAATTTATTATCAAATTAACAGTGTTTTAGTTTCTTCAGAAAGTTTCTTTTTCTGTTTTAGTTTAAGTTTCTCTATATCTCGATTGTGATATGGGTATATATTTATAACCTGAATTCATGGCCTATTGGAAAACGTTCACACTTTTAAAAAGTTGGTTATGAGCGTTGGTAACACCTTTAGCGAACTGCAGGACTCATTATAAGCCTTCAATGCACAAATCCATCAGAATAATCCTGCACATGTTGTCAAATCAGACAATCAGTTTGTTTTGAAGTGTGCAGTAAATATATCGTCGACCTCGATATTTCCATTTTAGCTCGATAACGGTATGAAAAAATAAACATACCATGTTTATCAATATTCGATATGATATTGCTAAACTGTGACACCAACTGTCAAATGAATTAAGTCGCCAATACAGTAATGCCCTAAATAATCGACTCTCTAACCACAGCAGAATTATGGGTAATTTTTCAAGATTTAGTAGGAAATATGGCTTGTTGCTATTCAATGAGAGCTTTCCGATGAATGGCAACAAGCCATATTTCCTACTAAATCCTGAAAAATTACCCATAATTCTGCTGTGGTTAAGGAATCAATTATTTAGGGCATTACTGTAACTCAAGATATGTAACTTGATATGGATTGGACATGAGCACGTAGAAATTTGTGAGCAATACAATTTTTTTTCCCCATTCCAAAATTGTAATGTTAGCAGACAACAGGCAGATAAACGTCGTAATGTTTTCCAATCAATCACTTTCAGCGATGTCTGTACATTTGTAGGGGTGTTCAAGCAAAAAGTTCAACTAACAGTCTGCTTATTAAATTTATTACCTCATCATCCATAGACACGCCTAGAATAGTGTGTGACATTTGCATAATGAGGTCCACATGAGGGTGAATTTAGTGATTCTACCCCGCGCAGTGGGCTAGCATCACCAAATTCAAACTCTTGGGATCTCATTCTGTTTAGGCCTCATCTTCTGGGAAGTATCTATAGTTTCAAATTAACATTGTTTTTAGTTGCTTTTCCCTTCTGTTCAGTTTCTTCATCCCCTAATTTGCAGAAGATAAAATGCATAATCGAGGTGCCTAATGGGTGAACATCACCAAGTTCAACAGGGGAACATCAATGACTAATGCATGAACATTACAAACTTCAATCTGATCCTAGGTCTCCCATAGCAGTTGAGGCCTAAATAGAATGAGGTTCCCAGAGGGCAGCCCTCTTAATTCAGATCGCTTGGCTTTGGCAATCCGCTATGGCAACCCTTTGCCATGGACCAGATTGCTTCGGCATTGCTGATTGGCGTAGCCATGCTGGATAGCGGCACTAAATTCAACCTCTGGGGACCTCATTCTGCAAATGTCAAACACACTATTTCCATACTTGCATACAAATGAATAATTAGGAATCAAGTCAATACCGACAGTAATTTGATAAGTCCTGAATTAGTGCATTGCCACGGTATTTTCAAATTGAGCCTTTTTAATACCAAATAAAGTATAATGCACCTTTATCAACTGTTGCATAGGACCAAGACTCTTAAGCTACAAAATGAATCATCAACCTATCAAAATGCCATGGTACGAAACAACATAACACATAACAAAATTGGATATGTTCTGACAAGTGCCCATTTAAATCGCACGAGCAAACGATCAATCGAAGAGTTTCACATGTCAAAATGAGTAGCTTTTAACCCTTTCATGACCGGAGTGCTGCTGGTGCAGCATTAAAGATCCTGTGCCAGTGCATTCTCTTATATATGCGAGTCTACCATAGGGCAAGGTCAAGGTAAATAATGTTATGCCAATGCATTCTCTTATATATGCGACTTGAATATATAAGAGAATGCATTGGCACAGGGTTTGCACAAAATTTCAGGACGCTCCAGTCATGAAAGGGCTAAAGGGAAACAGATCCCTGCCGAGCGATGTTTATAATGATAACATTATAAATAAAATATAACAGATCTGCAATAGAAAAATAAAATCTCACACTCGTCAAAAGTGTCCAATACTAACAAAACTGCATCATTGTCCATCGAGCAGTATTCACAAGTCACACGTTCGATCCACTATTGACTGTTTGTTCTCCAGTCGAAGCTATTGATCCTAGAATATGAATATTCTTGCTTTCATTTTGTTGTGACCAACACTTGGATGATCAGAATTTACTATTGTAACACAGATACATAGCATCAATACAACTAATGTAGGTTACTGACACATCATTCTATTTCGTCGTGAATCGCCTGAGTAGCTTACTCATCCACTTCATACATGGATTCAAGCAGCAATTTTTTAATAAACTATATCGTTGGTGGGCTTCTAAAAGGGCGTACCTGCTATCTTGGCACAAAACTTTTTATTGCATTTTTGGAATCTACGGGTTCGATTACATAGGTTCGTCAGATGACTTGTCAATATTTCAAGTATAGATACCATTTTTGGGTGTTTTTCAGGGAAATACGTGGGTCTAAAATGTTGTATATGGGTTCCCTGTGAACATTTTCATTATTCTAAAATGTATAATTTATTCTCGAAACAATTCCTGGTAGGATAATTCTGATTGAATTGTTTTGAAGAATGGCCAGAGGGCATATCCTCCTTATCGTGAGGCCATGGGAATTGTCAAAACAAACAGTGACAAAAGGTCTTATGAGCAAGATTTCTAATAACTAAAAAGTCGTATATCACCATAAAATCACGTTTTCTCATCAAATAGAAGATAATTGAATATGAAAGCGAAACATATTATATAACAACTGTGATACGAGGTGTTATTGTGCTAAGTTATTTGCAGATACCAAGTAAAGTTCACCTGAACAATTTGATTTTCCTGAGGTGCGACCTTTTGGAAGCCCATCGACGATATGTCAATCAAATTTGCACACTGTAGACAGAATGAACACAGGTCAATTCAGTAGTTGATGTATTTCAATGACCAATTTTTTACTGAAGGCAAACTTTACAGCAATCATTTCCCTGGAAGTATGTTGTATAATCAATATTGCTAAATATGACATATCTCTTTAATTTATAAGTATAATAAATAAAAAATCTAGTGTTTTGGAGTGGATACCAAAATTATTTCATTAGTGAACACTTGTCTGGGGCATCCATGAGATAATATTTGATATCTGCTAAAAACACTAGATATCCTCTATTTACTAATTAGGAGCTCAAACGTTCTGTGTGGCTTTATGTTGTTACATGATGTTATTTTTGCTCAGGGACCAGCCTAGAGGCCGACTTGGGAGACACCTTCTCCCTAAATTGTACTACTTCTCCCTATTTTTGTCATAAGGAGAAGTGACTTCTCTCTCCTTTTCCAGTATGCAAATATCCCAACAGCATATTTAAAGTAAATTTACTGATTATAATTGTGCAATTACTCATTTTAATGGCTTTCTAAATAGGTTTTTGTATTGCATAATAATTACTGTATCATGAAAAGGTGATATTGAGGTGTAAACTGAACTTCAGCCATTGTTACTTCTCCCTGATAACAGCATACTTCTCCCAAATAATCCAATAGGGAGAAGTGGCTTCTCCCAATTTTAACCTTCTAGGTGGGTCCCTGTATTTTGCTAATCAGAAATGTGGGTTCTTAATGAAGATAGAACAAGAAAACTGACAATGGACCCAAGCCTTGAAATAGTGTGTCTGTCATTTGCAGAATGAGGTCCCCAGACGGTGAATTTAGTGATGCTACCCCGCATAGCGGGCTAGCATCACCAAATTCACCCTCTGGGGACCTCATTCTGCTTACACCTCAGCAGAATGAGGTTCCCAGAGGGTGAATTTGGTGATGCTAGCCCGATATGCGGGGTAGCATAACTAAATTAACCCTCTGGGGACCTATTTCAAGGCTTGAATGGACCAATTCTGGATATATTGCGTCTGACATTTGCAGAATGAGGTCCCCATACAGTGAATTTAGTGATGCTATCCCACATGGGCTAGCTTCACCCTCTGGGAACCTCATTCAACTTAGACCTCAATTGCTATGACAGACCTAGGATCAGATTGAAGTTCTCCAGTTGAAGTCGGTCATTTTCACATATTAGTCACCTCGATTATGCAATTTATCTTCTGAAAATTAGGTGTTATCGAAAATTCCCAGAAGGGAAAAAGTAACTAAAAACAATGTAATTTTGAGACTATAGATACGTCCCAGAAGATGACGCCTAAGCAGCATGATGTCCCCCGAGGATGAATTTGGCGATGCAAGCCCACAGTGCGGGATAGCGTCACTAAATTCACCCTCTGGGGACCTCATTCTGCAAATGTTAGACACAATATATTCAGGCTCCCATATAGACATTTTCAAATCTACAAAGTAACTTGATCCTATCATTCGGCAAACAGTATGCAATAGATGAAGGACACACAAGCAAACATACAATCACATTCCTCCTGGCATATTTGGCATCATACCCATGTAAGGGTGCGGTCCTGATCCTGGACCAGGACCCATTGGGCCACCAGGACCTGGCATAGGTCCACCCATCATGTTAATCATTTGGCCCATATGCCGCGGCCGTCCTTGAGAAAACATTGTTTGTTGCTGCTGAAACTGATGATACTGCAATCCAAATCCTGATTCTGGCGTCCCTGGTCCGCCTGGCATTCCCATACCACCAGGGGGCATTCCACCTGGTCCACTGGACATGGGCATTCCTCCTGGGCCACTTCCAGGCATTCCTGGCCCATTGGTAGGTATACCAGGCCCACTTCCAGGCATTCCTTGTGGGAGCATACCTGGTCCGCCCATTCCCATTGGTGCACCACCTGGCATACTCATCCCTGGTCCAGGTCCTCCGCCTGGACCCGGGTGTCTGGACATTCCTCCTTGCATGAGCATCCCTGGTCCGCTCATCATATGATCTGGACTCGGTCCTTGAGGTCCATGCATTCCCATATCCTGGCCTGGCATCATACCTGGATTGTTTCCGCTATACGGCGGACTATGGTATGGCATATTTGGTGGCATATTTCCCCCAGGATGCATTGCAGATAGCGGTGGTGAATTCATCGACCCCATATTTCCTGGATTCATACTAAACATAGCATCATTCATATCACCTGGCATGTTATGATTGCTGATGCTCATCGGAGGCATTGGCCCAGGACTACCCATCCCGACCATTCCACTAGGTCCTCCCGGGTTTGGCCCTGGACCTGGCATAGGTCTGCCCATTCCAGACATGTCCATTGCACTGTTTTGTCGCATCATCATTTGCTGCTGAATACCCATGGGCGAACCGTCTATCGGTGGCACAGGCGGATTTGGCGAACTCGAGGGATAATATTGCAGTTTTGACGACGGAACTTTGCCATCTAAATTTGTAAGTGGTGGTGCGAACCTTTGCATGAAATCCAAATCGGGTCGCTTTTGTTGAGCTGGTGGAGCACTTCCCATCGTCGGCTGTGATGACGGCGGATTGGCAGGTAAATACTGAATCGTATTAGGAGCTTTAGGCTCAACTTGAACATTAGCGTTCCCAACAGTCGATGGTGGAAAACTAGACGGTGAATTCGGTCCAGAAACTTGCTGCTGTTGAGGCATCATTGAATTACCCTGATGCGGCGGATTGTTTTGGAATGGCGGCGTTTTGCCGACTCCCGGATGATTCATACTCGTCATCATACTCTGACTTTGTGACATGCTCGCTGTTGTCGACATGCTGCCGCCGACAGCTCCAGGCATGTTAGTCTGCGATTGTTCATTGTTCATTTGTTGTACTTGCATAGACGGATTATAGTTTGATGCTGGCGCGTTCACATTTTGAATATTCAGTTGTTGTATTGACATCGTAGCGTTAACGTACGTATTATTCACACTGGGTTGCGACTGAGATTGTGAACAACTTGGCACAGTAGAAGTTGTCGGACACGAACTAGGATTCTGCGACACATTTAAACAGTTGTTTTTCTGTTCAGAAACATTATTACCACCATTTCCGTTATTTCCATTGCTATTCTGTAATTGAATACTGTGATAAGGTCCACCCTGCATCATGTTTTGCTGCATCTGATTGGACAAAGTCTCAACACCTTTCGCGAGATTTGCCAAACTTGATGACGATAAACTATTTTGTCCTGGCTTTTGATTGGGTGGTGAGCCAGAGGCAGCACTATTGTTTTGAGGCGGAGCATCGAAATGAGACAGACGCATCGAGCCAGCTGATGGTGAGGGAGCCGACATAGGTGACGGCCGTTGACCAGAAAGAGTCCGCGGGCTAGGCATAGGGTTACTTCCTGAATTTTGACTTGAATTTGATAATGGTCCTTTAGATGACTGAGGTCCATGAAGAGGCGAATGCACGGGATGAGAAAAGTTTGATGAATGCACAGATTGACTATCACTTTGTTCACGATATGCAGTATTCAACTGTTTCGTAATTGTTAACTCTTGCCCTTCGAATTGATTTAAATAGTTGATTTGTTGTGGGGATGGCGTGGGTGTTGGCTGAAGATTCTTATATACTTCCTCCATGTCGTCACGTTTGCGTTTTTGTGATTGCGCATAACTCGGAGGGGGTTTACTTCCTGCAGTAGGTTCCGGTTGAAACTGTTCTGGATTGCCTGCCCTCTGTAAAGCTATGTGAGAGTTTTTCATGCGAGGAGGCATTTCGTTGAAATGTTCGGGTCCAGGCATTCTAGGTCCGCCAAGCATCATTGCTCTTTCCATCATCATACCACCCGGTCCAACCACACCGTGTGGCATCATTCCTCGCATCCGCGGAATATCACCTGGTCCAGGAGGGCAAACGGGACCTCCTGGACCTCCGGGAAACATCATACCATCAGGCATACCATCAGGCATTCTGTCAGGCATTCTGTCAGGCATTCTGTCAGGCATTCTGTCAGGCATTCTGTCAGGAGGTCCTTGTGGACCCGGACCCATGAGTGGTGAATTCATCGGGCCGTTCATAATTGGTGAGGTAGGTGATGGCGACATCCCGGGGGCTCCTTGTCGTTTTTGAGCAATTGAACTGTAGTACGATGGTGGTGGTGGCCCCGGTCCAGGTGCACCCATTGCTGCATTCATCTGCATCATTAATTCGGGTGGTGGCCGCCGCTTGTCGGAATAATGTTCCTGTTGCAGCCTCATCCACTCTCGTTGAGCCGGTGATATGTTCTGCATCATGAACTGTTGCTGTGACATCATACCTGCAAATAAACAATATATAATATCAATTTATTATTGTTAAAGATGCATAATCCGAATTAACTCTCAAAATTTACTATTTCCTTGGCTTCGGGGGTAAAAAATATTTGATTAGAGTAAAGGAATCCACCCATCAAAGCTCAGAGTGATCAGATATCGATTTTTGAAATCTATTATTTTCACCAGGATGAAGATTGATAACTCTAAAATCAAGTGGCTTTTTTGTGTCAGATATTTGACAAACCGGCAAAATTTTGTTGAACAAAATGTTGATAAATAACAGGTTTTGGGCAATTTTATAGTACAGTTGACTGTGGTTAGCATTATTTTTGGGCAATTAATCGATTCTGATAAATGAAGCCGCATTTAAAAAAATATTGTTGTTGTTGGAATCTGATGATATGGGTATCGAATCGGATTGAGTACCTTTTTAATATATAGATGTATTCAGGATTGCGGACATATAATTAGACCTGAAGGGGTCACTCTCACCTAAAAAATGTTACATACGGTTTCTAAAATATCCTAAAGGGTACACAGGTTGAAATATCACTGATGTCATATGACATTCACGCACAAAGGTCCGGGAAGATTTATTATTATTTTCAGCTGATGCAGTTACCTCAACAATATTACTGAAACTCTGGCGCCCATCCGGCATCAATATTTGTTTTCATTAGAACGTGAACAATTATTCTAGCAGAAATCGCAGCAGATGTAAATAATTAAACAATGTCATTTCAAACGAGATTTCAAAACTTATGTAACTTCATCAAATTTTATCGAACCCTGTGTACCCTTCAGCAGATTCTCAAAACCTGTGTACCCTTAAGCACTTTTTAATCGAGAGAGAGAGACCCCTTCAGCTCTAATTAGACCAATATAAATAAATTGCTAGATTCTCGTCCAACTTTTTGGGGAAATTGGGGCAGGCTTGTGATTTTTTTATTTATTTTGCCATCACAAACAATTATGGCCAGTTCTAGAAAGCACTAAGCTTCTTTAGAACATACCATGTACTTTGAAACCACTATATATCATGATTAGCATGATTAATGAGTTCTTACAATGTAATTAAAGGTCCACTTAATTTTCGAGTCACCAATTTTTTTTTTTAATCGTACCTTGATATACAGTTTTAATAACAAACTATGCCATAAAATATGATTAAAATACTATAATTCATCACCATTTGGAAAGTCTGTGTCTCAGAAGGTGCAAGCCTTGAAATAGTGTGTCTGTCATTTGCAGAATGAGGTCCCCAGAGGGTGAATTTGGTGATGCTACCCCGCATAGCGGGCTAGCATCACCAAATTCACCCTCTGGGGACCTCATTCTGCTTACACCTCAGCAGAATGAGGTTCCCAGAGGGTGAATTTGGTGATGCTAGCCCACTATGCGGGGTAGCATCACTAAATTCACCCTCTGGGGACCTCATTCTGCAAATGACAGACACACTATTTCAAGGCTTGAGAAGGTGCCCATAGAGTAATAGAAAATAGAATGATTGTGGCTCTCAAAATGAAACAGATTTCAAACTAAAAATGTATTTTCAATGGAAGGGAAATAACTCTATCTTTAAGATCGAGTTATTCCCCCTCCATCGAAAACAATTCACTTTGAACTACAATCCAGATGAATCTTAAGCACAAAAACACGTCGGTAACTCAACAAAAGCAACATGTTTACAGTTTATTACACCGGATATTAAAGTTGATAAAATAATATTTTGGAGCTTCCTCTGTCAAATGTAATATGGCATATATTTTATATATGTGATCTGGGGGTTCGAAAGCACAGAACCATTAACTGGGGTACAGTTATGATTTCACCGCAGTTATAAACGAATGATAACCCCAGTTTCTGGGTCAATTACATAGCCCTATCTATACTAAATACTCATTGACGAGTTGTTTCCATAAGACCATACAGCTTAGCCCAAAGTAATTGACCACTTAACCACAGCAGAATTATGGGTAATTTTTCAGGATTTAGACGAAATATGGCTTGTTGCCATTCATCGGAAAGCTCTCGGCGAGAGCTTTCCGATGAATGGCAACAAGCCATATTTCCGACTATATCCTGAAAAAAGAGCTTTCCGATGAATGGCAACAAGCCATATTTCCGACTAAATCCTGAAAAATTACCCATAATTCTGCTGTGGTTAAGTGGTCAATTACTTTGGGCTAAGCTGTAGGTCATTTGTTGAACTCATTATATAAACATTTTCCTCCAAGAAATATGACCCATTCTGCACTTTTTTATTATCTATTATCTGCTTATTTTTCCTGAAGACCCCCCCCCCAAATGAATAAACCATTCCAATGTATACTTTATAACTGAATGGGAGAATCCATTTAGTATGGAATGGGTTAAGGCAGTACAGTAGTCTTTCTTATTCTACGATTTACCAAAGGCTTGTATGGCAGAATTCAGCCTTCTGAAAGTATACATTGGAATGGTCTGTTATTTATCTGGAGGGATGTTCAGGAAATATAAGCGGACGATATATAATATAAGCGCAGAATAATTCCGGACATACTCGACAGTGAGCATCTAGTAAATAAAGTGTTAACATATACTAACCGCAAGCAAATTTGCTAAACTCATGCTAGTCTGAAGAAAGGCAAAGAATGGCTAATTAATGAAGATATTTATCCAGAATTCCTCTGTGAGATTGAAGTGTGTGACAATTTACTGACAAAAGCCCTAAGTGTCTGATAACAAGTACAAACCTGCGTCTGTTGATTTGTTTTACCCATGAGAGCATGATGCTGAGTGGGCAGACCCTTATATTCAACCAAACGATGAGAACATTTGGAAGCTGGTGTCACTTTTCAATAACTAATATGGGTGTCATTATGTGGAAATGAGTGTGTCAGCCACATTTTGATAGTGATTCTCTCGAAAATGACAGGTTAATAATTACGAGACAATGCTTCCTTAATAAGAGCATTTGCTTCCAACGCATGAGACAGCATGTTTTCCATCATCATGTGAGCACATACTAATGGTCTACCATGTTGGAACTAGAATATGGTTGTCAACATTATCAATTTTCCAAAGGAGTAGACTTGGTTTTGGGTAACAATGAGAATCGTACACCATTGCATTCTTTATCCAAAGTAAAATCTAAGTGGCCACTCACAAAGGTCGGTAAGTGACTGGATGAAACAATTAACTTGATTATTTTAATTGGATACTTGTTAGTGATTTTGGCTTTCTTGTGATAGAATGATCATAGTTGATGATATGGGGACCGTCTGATCGGATTGAGTACCTTTAACCCTTTATCCAACAGAAGGGCCCTGTGCCAATGCATTCTCTTATATATGCGAGTCGACCATAGGTCGCCTCGCATATATAAGAGAATGCATTGGCTTAACACATTAAAAATTATAAAATTGTTAAAGAATGTAAGAAAAAATGGTAAAAAGTGTTAAAAAAAGATTTTTTTTAGGCCAATGCATTCTCTTATATATGCGAGGCGACCTATGGTCGACTCGCATATATAAGAGAATGCATTGGCACAGGGCTAACTGTAACTATCACAATGTGGTCAAGGAGCCGGTTCCAATGATATCCATATTTGTATGGTTCTATTGAGACAGACCGAAGATATTTTAGGCTGTTGAAGCTTTATTTGGCCGGTTTTGGGCGGTTTGTTGGGTAAAGGGTTAATGTGAAACTTGAAGTTTTATGAACTGTTAATTATCAGGCACACAAACTATGAACATTGTAAGATGTATGCTGATTTACCTTGATTTTTCTTGTATTCTTTAACAATTTTATAATTTCACCCATACAGAGCCCCAGACAAACATGAGCAGACGACACTCTTATATATGCTTCTATATATGTGTGGGGCTCCCTGCAGGGTAATGGATGTTTTTTATTTTATGTTCTAAAAATTGTAAGAAACATTTATTTAAAAAACATGATAAAAAATTGTTAGGCCAATGCATTCTCATATATATGTGAGGCGACCTATGGTCGACTCGCATATATAAGAGAATGCATTGGCACAGGGTAAAAACATAAACCATAAAACACCCTGCTGAAACTATAAACTTGTATGATTTATGCTGATTTACCTTGCAATGTCATTACACCCTGATATCAGGCACATGAAACTATGAACTTGTATGACGTATGCTCTTTTACCTTGTGATGTCATTACACCCTGCTGAGATCCCATCATGCCTTGTTGTTGTGGCATCATCATACCCTGACGATTCATCATATTTTGCTGCATCATTCCATCAGGCATCATTCCGGGTCCTCCTGGACCTGGTCCACCAGGTCCAGGTCCACCAGGACCAAGCCCTGGAAACACTCTTTGCTCCGGGAATAACATTGCTTCTATTTTTCTGAGATTTGCGAGCTGCTCCTCACGTCTGGTCAGTTGTTCGGGAGTCAAACTTTCATTCGGAACTTTATTTTGTAACAAATTCATGGGCTGATGAGGACTGAATGACGGTCCATGAAATCCAGGATCTCCCATGAAATTTTCCTGCATCATTGCAAGTTCCGGTCCCATAGGACCTTGAGAATTTGGAGACATATTTCCTCCGTAGGGCATAGAACTAGGCGGAAATCCTGGATTTCCACTGATAGGAGGAATATCAGGTCCTTGTTCATGAGGAAATGGCCCATTCTCCATCCACGGTAGCATACCATTGGGACCGAAGGCCATGCTCCTTGGCGGCATATTGTTCATATTATCCTTTGAATTCGGCATCATCATATTATCCTTCGCGTTCGGCATCATCATAGAATCCTTCACGTTCGGCATCATCATAGAATCCTTCACGTTCGGCATCATCATATTATCCGGCTGCGGACAATTATATGGTCCAGGTCCAGACTTCAGAGGATGCTTCTGAAATTAAAAGTTTAGAGAGAATTCAGGAATGTTCAGGCCTGTTAATATGGTGCCCGACAGGCAGAATGAGGTCCCCAGAGGGTGAATTTTAACCCTTTCATGACAGGAGCTACGCTAGCGCAGCATTAAATATCCTGTGCCAGTGCATTATGTTATTCCAAATGGTAATTAATTATAGTATTTCAATAATATTATATGGCATATATATTGTTATTAAAACCGTATATCAAGACGAGTCTCCCAATGCACTGGCTTAGAAGGTCAATGTAAATATTGTTAGGCCAATGTATTCTCTTATATATGCAGACTCGCACATATAAGAGAATGCATTGGCACAGAGTTTTCGCAAAATTACAGGAAGTTCCAGTCATGAAAGGGTTAGTGACGAAACCTTGCACAGCGGGCTAGCATGACTAAATTCAGCCTCTTGTGGACCTCATTCTGATTAGGCCTCATCTTCTCTTGAAAGTATCTGTATTATCAAATTAACAAGTGTTTTTAGAAACCTCTTAACACAATTCTTTTTTTTTTCAGTTTAGTTTCTCTATATCCCCAAATTTACAGATAGCACTTTGCATAAACGAGGTGACCAATGGGTGCACATCACAATATTCACTACCTGGGAACTTAGATCTTTTTGGATTCTTTAGAAAAAAATCTATTGACAGTGGTTGTGCAGCAGGTGACAATATAAATGCATTTCATCTAACTGAGCTTTATTCTTGTGTGAAGTATATTAGCCAGAGGATTGTTTCGATACACAGAAGGTCGATGAGTTATGTTTTGGACTTTTTTGGAAAGTCTACTGGCAGTGAATCTTATGGCATGTGACAATATAAATGCTTTCCATGGTACTGTGGCAATAGAAATGATTCCCTGATACTATGTTTGGCTATTGTATACACACCAAAACATTATGAGGTTACCATATATTGCATTGATGCGTCCCTCATCTGTTTACAGATTAAAAGCGCAGAAGTATGGTGGTATCATTTGAAAAAACAAGAGAACTTTTCACCATTTTTATGTATGGTGAGTTTTGATGTTAGTGCAGTTATGAGGTGCTGATAATATATTTCGATATTTTTTGTATTTTAGTAAAACCTGAATACCTTTTGCATGGATTTATATGGCTTGCTTTTATATATGTTGCATGTCCACAGAGCAGAGCAAATTGTGTAGAAACCTTGTTGTATATTGAAGTCAAACATATTTACAGCTTGTTGATGTATCCTGTTGACCATGGTCTGTTGGGCATGATTGTGTGTTAGGGTCATCATTTTCTAACCTCGGCTGCTATATTGACAATGTGCTAATCACAAGGTCATGGCGTGCAGACCTAACACAATAGGTGTGTTATCATCTGATACAGATGACTGATCGCCCAAAAATTGCGACTTGATGATACAGCTCAATATCTTGTCGTTTCAAAAGAACGAACATGCTTTGCTTGTATATATCACCAGGATACACATGTGTATAATACACAACCTCCTAGTCCAAGATTACTTTGACGTAAACCAGCTATTGAAATCAGAAGGGATAATACTGGTTTTAAATAGAATTACCATTGCCTTACTCTTCTATAATGTAAATCACCCGCTCATCTAAAATCATCAATGACGGTAATTAAATGTCATAATTGTGAAAGTAACCCAGTTTATTCCATAGAAATAATTATATTTGTTCTGAACTCAACAAGAGTTGTCAAACGAAAGAAGTAATTTAATGTGAAAAATAAATTTTTATCACAAAGTTTTCATAATTTCACCTCGCAAACTTCGTAACACTTCCGGTCTGCTTGAGATGTAAAATGAAAGTGTCAATGACACTGTAGCTCAACTTGGAAAGGGAATAATTTCATGTGTTACAGTCAATGGAGTGATTAGGAATGTGGAAAGTTGAAAGGCCTAGTTATGCAAAGAGTGAAATCCAAGGGCAGCCATGTTTTTTTGCCGAATGACCCCAAAATGACTCATTCCCATCTACATGTCATTAACATCCATCACAAATTTCATGATGATCTGACAAAAGATACAACCTGTAGCCTGTGTCAAAAAATTTAGTCATGTAAAGAGTAAATTCCAAGATGGCTGCTGGCGGCCATGTTTTTTGGCTGAATGACCCCAAAATGACTCGTTCCCATCTACATGTCATTGTTAACATCCATGACTAATTTCATGATGATCCGACCAAAGCTACGACCTGTAGCCCGTGCCAAAGGATTTAGTCATGCACAGAGTAAAATCCAAGATGGCTGCTGGCGACATGTTTTTTGGCCGAACGACCCCAAAATGAATCGTTCCCATCTACATGTCAATATTAACATCCACGACAAATTTCATGATGATCAGACGAACAGTACGACCTGTAGCCCGCGCTAATGGATTAAATTTTGAAATCCAAGATGGCCACTGGCGACCATGTTTTTTTGCCGAATGGCCCCAAAATGACTCGTTCCCCATCTACTTATTAATGTCAACAACTGTGACAAATTTCATGATGATCCAACCAAAGGTACGACCTGTAAACGTGCCAAAGGATTTAGTCATGCAAAGAGTAAAATCCAAGATGGCTGCTGGCGGCCATGTTTTTTGGCCCAATGACCCCAAAATGGCTCGTTCCCATCTACATGCCATTGTTAACATCCATGACAAATTTCATGAAGATCCGACCAAAGCTACAACCTGTACCCCGTGCAGAAGGATTTAGTCATGCACAGAGTAATATCCAAGATGGCTGCTGGCGGCCATGTTTTTTGGCCGAACGACCCCAAAATGACTCGTTCCCATCTACATGTCAATATTAACATCGATGACAAATTTCATGATGATCAGACAAACAGTACGACCTGTAGCCCGTGCTAATGGATTGAATTTGTAAATCCAATATGGCCGCTGGCGGCCATGTTTTTTTGCCGAATGACCCCAAAATGACTCGTTCACATCCATGACAAATTTCATAATGATCCGACCAAAGGTACGACGTGTAGCCCGTGCTAAAGGAAATTGTTGACGAATCACGCACACACACACGGGACGACAGATACCAAGCCATGGCAATAGCTCAAACTTTACAAAGTAAAGTTGAGCTATAAACAGATCAAATGTGAGGTTGCTCCTAATTACACGGCATATTCTGTGGTGTAACAGTTGTCATTATAATAGATCATTATGAATGTATATACCACTCTTCCCAATAAATGTAGAATTTTGTAATGATCTGTTTGATAATGTCTTTTAAAATTGACAAAAAATCCCATCACTGGATCTGGGCGTAAAGTCCGCTATAGAAGAGTAAAGCAACCGTACTTCAAAATAAACCAGTATCATTCCAACCGATTTCACTAGTTGAAATCACTTGGACTAATGAGCTCCATGCATATCGCCGAGGGTGTCTCTCCGAGGATACCAGATGTAACATTATTTTTTAACTAGCTGAAACAAAGGGAGCCTTTATTCAGCATCGGAAGGGCCTGCGGCCCCTGCACAAAGAATGGATGGACAAACAGACAGATAGATCCTACTCTTTTATAAATATAGACTAGCTGAAACAGGGTCCCAAAGGGAGCCTTTATTCAACATTATTGGACTTATTTGGTTCTGATATAAGCCCATAATGGACTTATACCCGTTATTCTGTTGGATGGCGCAGGACACAGTGAAAACACATCTGTAAAAAGCGTACATCTGATGCTGAAATAGGCCCATGGTGAGGGTATTTGTTATTTATATAATAAAAAAATTTCAAATCAAATTTTTTTTAAACTAAAGCTTTTATAACCTTCGCCAGCGTACCCTCGATCACTACAACAAACTTGGTTGAAACCGGACCAGCAGTCTGGGAGAAAAATCTGATCCTACTCTTTTATATATAAGGATTAACTGTCATGTGGACTGTTTTTATGGAGATGTAACGGTGAGGTAAGTGGACATAACTTGTGAAAAACCCGAAGGGTTTTACATACAAGTTATGTCCACTTACCTCACCGTTACATCTCCATAAAAATAGTCCACATGACAGTTAATCCTTATATTTATATACATTTAGCGAAAAAGCCACTTTTGTAAATATATTTAAATCGAAAAGTGTATCGTGACAAGATCAGCCCAAAATACCCAATAGCACCCTTGGCAAAAGTTAATAGGAACAATTTCTCTTCATGTTGAAACCCGATGATGTATTAAGTCAATCCTGCGCGAGTCAAAATGCGCCCAAAGCACTACGCGTTCATCTTTCCAAACCTAATGACGTATCGATGGTGTTATTAGCTTGGTGTTATTAGGCGTTGCGCATTCACCGAGAAATAACTGCAACTAGCCACGTGGGCGCCGACCAATCAGAATGCTGGATTTAGTGATGACAACACTTAGTGTGTAAATATATATAGATAAAATCCATCCCCACATCAGTAATGACTCTTTTCTCTCTGCCACACCATGAACATGACAAGTAAATTCTGTCTATAAAATGAATATGAAAGTAAAATTTATTACATGATCCTGCCCTTATTCAATAAATCCATTCAATAAATTGTGATATTAAACGTTTGTTTCATAGCAGGAATAGTGCCAGGTGACCCTTGACTTCCACTTGTCGTCTGTTTACATTCCGTACAGTATGTCTCAAAATACTATGACTTCCAATAGTTTTCCAACAAATTCTAATGAATGAAGTGTTTGAAAACTTATTTCATTAAATATACGCCATTAAAAACGTTGAGGTGTCTTTATTTGTCTGGGACTATTTCTTTATGTGGACAGACAATGCATAGTTACGTGAAACGTCATCACAGGCCCTTCAGAAGCTGATGTTAGTCTCACGTGCCATTTGCTGATTTAAGTGTTTTATCAAGGTATTGGATCATGTAATAAATAGAATCTACAATGAGTCCCCAGTTTGTAGCGGAATTTACAAAACTCGTCCAGTAAATTAGGTCTGGACCGAGTCTGGACCTAGCCTTTGGACTCGTTTTGTCAATTCCACTACAAAGTGGGTACTCGTTGTTGATCCTCTGTATCTTCATCTGGAAACATTTCAGAGTCATGTCAATTTACAAAGTCACATGCCCCATGACCAAGGTAATAATCGATGTAAAGTAAAAAAAAAAAATTTAAATAACAATGTAAGGCCAAACAAAAAAAAGGTTTTGGTTCTCAGGCCCCGCCACATTGAATAAAAAGGGCAGCATTAGGCCTTTTTATTACAATGCCTGATGTTATGACAAAAAAAATTACGAAAAAATAAATTTGGAATTATTATTTTTTTTTTATTATCAACATGTCCATAGCAGATATGTGTTGAATATTAGTATACATTGAGCTCTAACATGTAATGTGTTAAAAAGTGACTTGCAGGCTTACAACACGAAGTAGATGACTACAATTAAGAAAATGATTAGCTGATCATCATGCTCTTCTTACAATTAGTCATTGTGAACAACTTACACTAATTGTAACTTTATACAATTGAAAGGCACAGGACTAAATTCAGGATCACATATTAGAATGGGGAGGTATCAGTTTTTAGACAACAATAACAGTAGTTAATGTCAGGGGCATTATATATTGTTAGGTAATCCCAGTCATACACTGGTAGTACAATGTCATTTTTATATAAGACTAAATGAGTTTATATGCATAACAGTTCCCTCTACCTTTCTGGTTATTACTAGACAGAGGAAGGTATCTGTCCATGCTTACTATGCGCAGGAAAAAATAAAAAATAAAAAATAAAAATAAAACCCTCCCTCCCTCATTGATTTGAAAAAAAATTGCCCGAGAACCAAAACACTTTTTTTTTTGGCCTAAAGCGCATTGAATCTAATTCACTGCATATTGCACTATATAAATCGATCGATTATTATTATTATTTGAGAACTATTAATAATAAAAATAAAAATAAGAACAAAATTGATATGTTTTCTATGTTCTTCTTGGTGGTGATGGCTTTATAAAGCTTTTTTCACTGTCAATGCATTGCGACCTTTAAAATATAATATATAAATTATAAAAAAATTACAATATATAATAATAAATAAATATAAGTACATAAACTAAAATATCATTTTGTCATCCAAGTCAAAATAATTACATACAAAGCTGGAGGCTAACATGATAAAACCTATTTCATATGAGCTTTCAAACCATGATTAATACTAGTGTCAACATAATAACCCTTTCTTTACTAAATACCCCTTGAAGAGTAACTCTGTTAAAAGAAATATTAAGATAAAAAGTTCAACAAACAGCCTGGTACAGCATTAAAGATCCTGTGCCAGTGCATTCTCTTATTTATGCGAGTCTCCCATAGGGAACCTTGCATATATAAGAGAATGCACTCGCTTACAAGGTCAAAGTAAATATTGTTAGGCCAATGTATTTATGGGAGACTCGCATATATAAGAGAATACATTGGCACAGGGTTTTCGCAAAATTTCAGGAAGCTCGAGTAATGGAAGGGTTAATTTTAATCTGCTACATCACAAACCCTGACTGAAGAGAGTTTTCAGAAGATTTATAAGAACAGTGAACTAAACTAGCAAGCTACAGATAGTCTTGAGGTTCCTCTTTGTTTTCGACTTGTTTTTGAGATTGAGAAATGGTTTATTTGTACCCATAACCCCTGTAATATTATTTATTTCTTTAAAGGTTTGATAGTCGCCAAATCATCAGATTCCAACAACAAATTTTTTTTCTGAAATACTGAATTGATTAATTGCCCAAAAATAAAGCTAATCAGTCAACTATAGCATGAAATTTCCCAAAACATGTTATTTACCAACATTTTGTTCAACGAAATCTGGCCGGATTGTCAAATATCTAACACCCAAAGCCACTTGATTTTAGAATTATCCATTTTCATCTGCAATTTGGTTCGAGACCGTCGGCTTGGCAAATAATTGCCAGGGCGCCAAAAATTACATATATTACGGGAAATAACAAATTTCAGAAATCGATAACTGATCACTCTAGAGCCTTGATGTGTGGGTACCTCGACTCAAATAAAGTATTTATTTACCCCCGAAGCCAAAGAAATAGTAATTTGGGAGCGTTAATCGGATTATCCATCTTTAAGATTTTAAATGGTGATTCCAAATATTGGAAACTTTATAGCTTCTGTTAGGTTAAATTTTTTCATATAAAAAGATTATCTTATTCGTTATCTTTGTCCATAACTATCATCTTCGGTAACATTATTTTATATTAGATAATCATAATTTCAGGTTAAGTTGAAACACTTAACTGATAAACTATGATTATCTAAAATAATTTGATATTTTTTTAGAACAAAGTTCCGGAAAATAGCCAATATAAAATGTTGCCTAACACAAATCCTGTTGACTAACATAATCTAGGTAGAAAACAAATAGGAGCCTCTTGACTTTCTACAGATACTGACAACACTAATATGTGGTACAGTAATGCCCTAATTAATCGACTCCTTTAACCACAGCAGAATTATGGGTAATTTTTCAGGATTTAGTCGGAAATATGGCTTGTTGCCATTCATCGGAAAGCTCTCAGGGCTTTCCGATGAATGGCTCCATATTTCCGACTAAATCCTGAAAAGTTACCCATAATTCTGCTGTTAACCCTTTACCCAACAGAAGGGCCCTGTGCCAATGCATTCTCTTATATATGCGAGTCGACCATAGGTCGCCTCGCATATATAAGAGAATGCATTGGCTTAACACATTAAAAATTATAAAATTGTTAAAGAATGTAAGAAAAAATGGTAAAAAGTGTTAAAAAAAGATTTTTTTTAGGCCAATGCATTCTCTTATATATGCGAGGCGACCTATGGTCGACTCGCATATATAAGAGAATGCATTGGCACAGGGCATAACTGTAACTAGCACCATCTGGTCAAGGAGCCGGTTCCAATGATACCCATATGTGTATGGTTCTATTGAGACAGACCGAAGATATTTTAGGCTGTTGAAGCTTTATTTGGCCGGTTTTGGCCGGTTTGTTGGGTAAAGGGTTAAAGGAGTTGATTAATTAGGGCATTACTGTATGTGGTACCCTACTTACAAGCCTGGATACATTGTGTCTAACATTTTCAGAATGAGGTCCCCAGAGGGTGAGTTTAATGATTGTATTTCGCACAGCGGGCTAGCATCACCAAATTCACCCTCTGGGAACCTCATTTTGCATTGGCCTGAGCTGCTATGGGAGACCTAGAATCAGATTGAAGTTGATGATATAAAAGTAACTAAAACAATGTTAATTTGAGACTAAAGATACTTCCCAGAAGATGAGGCTAAAGCAGAATGACGTCAGCAGAGGGTACATTCGGTGTTGCCAGCCTGCTGTGCATGGTAGCGTCACTAAATTCACCCTCTGGGAACCTCATTCTGCAAATCTCAGACACACTATATCCTGGCTTGCCTACTTAATATGTTAAGTTAGGGTACTCTACCTGGAGGAATTTTTTGGTTGATGGGTGGTCCATATGATATCCCACTATATTTTTGTATCGGCCATTTAGGACCTCTTCAGCTGCCTTGTTAGCAATGTCGGTTGAGAAGACGAATACCTGACTCTGATGCTGTTGTGAAAACTGGCTTTCGCTTGGCTGAGGACCCTGAGGCGTTGTAGGCATGTTGTTCGTTTGAGAGAGAATTGTCGATAATGGCGGCATGTTTGATGACGGTTGAGGTGTATTGTTGATACTGTTGTTGTTGCTATTATTGTTGCTATTTGGCGTGTTTGCATTCTGCCTTTCGATGCTGGGTGGAGGGTTGATAAGGGCTTCATCTTTAACTGAAAATGAACCAGAAATATTATTTCAAAGCCAAACATATTCAAGCTTAACCCTTTTTACACTCAATGGATTCTCCCGTTCAGTAATAAAAGTAAACATTTGAATGGTCTATTCTTCATTTGGAGGTGTGTTCATGAAAATAAGCAGACAGATAACAGATATGTTATCTGTACCTAATAGAAATATTTTTTTGCAAAGAGATTAAATGTTATTAATCCAGTTTGTATTTTCGCCTAACATAAATAATTATGTCACACACCAAACAAGGAATTCACTACTGATTGTATTGTAAATCGTGTATAGTAAATTGTGAGCACATGCTCTAAAAAATGAGATGACGCATCATTATGTTATCTCAATAGCAGATATCTTGTTTATCATTATATAATTTCTTTCTTGTTTATTATGCATTCTTGTCACAACCTCGCAATTGCCTTTTGAGTTTATGATAAATCCTGTGAAGGAGGAATCATATATAGCGCAATTTGCTCCAAAAACCAACTTGACTGAGGTTAAAGCGATGTATTGTGTTGTTGTACAAATAAGTGGTTGTTGTTGATGCAGTCATTTCGCAACAACAGCCCATGATTCTGTGTAAACCATGACAAAATCAGACATACACAATGTTAGAAAATAAGAGGTGACATCCCTCATCTGAATAAACTACCACAGAATCGGACATACACAAAGTTAGAAAATAAGAAATGACATCCCTCGTAAACCATGACAAAATCAGACATACACAATATTAGAAAATAAGATTTGATACTCACCTTTTGGTATTTCTGGATTTTTAAGGTCTTCATTTTTAATATTTGGGTCTGTAAAGATAAATGATAATTTCTATCAAATTTACAGCAAGATTTACTTATTTAAAAAAAGTTAAATTAATTCCCACATAAATTATCTGCTCTTATTAATAAATAAGATTGACAGTATATAGAGTTATTTCACTTGCATAATTAAAACTAAGAATTTTACTGAGATTGGTTGAATGCAAAAAACTGTACAAGCTAAATCCATATCCTGTAATGTCATAGTGTTCTATAAAGTTATTATACAATGTTGTGTACAGTATGTGTTTTTCTTGTACTTGTCCAGGTTGTGGTGAAAAGTCATATTGGACGAGACATGCAGTACGAGAAAAACACATACTGTACATAACATTGTATAATATCACTTTTCCCAAATTATCATGTGACAGCTTTTAATTTATAATATTCTGCTATTATATATTATGTGTATGTTGTGGGCAAAATACTAAAACTAGTTACTAGCCTATGCAATTCTGATAAAAGAACGTTGAATTGATGCAGGTGAAAAACTTGAAACAGGGTCAAGAAGTCAATGCATTCGCATTCTTAATAATTGGAATGAGGTGATAACAAAGATTTTATCTTGGATTTTTCAAAAGTATGACACCGAGAAGAAAATATTTATCAAAGTCTGTGACAAATTGCATTTGAAACGAAATGAATGAATGTGATCATAGATGACATAGACAGAACACAACGCGCATCTTAATCGAGAATCTTTTATCGAATGAGTTGCGGATGGCGCAAGGATATATTTCGCCAGAGCTTAGCACGAGCGAAATATAACTTTGCGCTGTCCGCAATGAGTTCGATAAAAGATTTGAGATTATGATGCAAGTTGTGTTCTGTATTTATTCTACACCGTTCAGTCAGATAAGTTCAATCCATGAATGTCACCTCCATTGTTACTATAGCTACCTTTATTGTGATTTAAGTCTTGACAAATAACCAGTAATTATGGGGGGGGATCACCGGAAACGAATGATCAACATAATGTACGTCATCTTTCTTGGCAACAACGTCAACAAGAATAGTTCCGGCTTGTATTCCACTAGAGATATACACTTATATGTATTCAATGGCTGGGATTCCGTTGAATACATGTGCCTCACGTCAATGGGTGTGGAATAAATGATTATAACTGACACAAATACAACCCAATTGGCTGCAATCTGGTTTTATTTGGACATTGATACATATGTTATTTCCAATAATATTGTTGAAACTTTTCATGGAAAGCTTCTCAATATTTTGAGACACTCTTTCTTTGGTTTCACAAATTCCGAAGTTAATTTGAAGAAACTATGAAAACATTGCCAGTACAGCATTAAATATTGTAAAATAATTTAAATAACCACATAATTCTTCAGCCCTCTTTATTCAGATTGTTTGGCTTTCAGCAATCCACTAGAGCAACCTTTTGCCATGACCCAGTTTGCTTCAGCATGAATCAACAAATGGCTTTGGCATTGCTGATAGCCTTAGCGAATTATGAGGGCTGATTTTTAATCATAACAAGAGCACTGCCAGGTATGGCTTAATGCGCCTGTTTGCAAAGTAAATAGTTGTCATTTTACAATTACTATAAAAGAAAATTGACTATCAGGTACCAAATCCGAATTTGAAATTGACCTGATTATGAGGTAATAAACTAACATACAAACTATGAGTCCAATAGAATAACGCAAAATATCATCTGGAAAGCAAGAATATGCTAAATTTCTAAGTCGAAAAGGCCAACAACTCCGGAATCAAACCAAACCCAAATTTTAAATAGACATGTATATTGGTATGACTGAGCCACATACCAAGTTTAGTTGTGGTCAAATAATCCAAACTGATGTTATCATCCCGAAACCAAAATGTTGAAGTAAAAATTGAATTTTTCAAGTTATAAAATAAATAAAAATAAATCTAGCAAAAATCATTGTGCCGAATCCAAATTCGAACGTGACATGTATTTTGGTATGACTGAGCCACATACCAAGTTTAGTTGTGATCAAATAATACAAACTCAAGTCATCATCCGGAAACCAATATGTTGACGGACAGACAGACAAACGGACAGCTAGATAGACTGACTACATAATAGACCATTTTTTCAAACGGGCATATAAAAATTGGAGACTATATGTACAACTTGTGCAACTATACAAATAGTTCTAAAGGGCATAATATGCCTGTAGGCTTGTTGGGCATTTTTTTTTTGGGCACAAAGATTACTGATGCCAATTCAGGGTAGTCTCCAAGTCCTACATTGTACATGCAGTAATTTGTTGTGTCATGATGGTTATACCTGTATCACCGTTAGGAACAGCGTTTGAACCGGGGTTGCTGCCGGCAGACTCGAGTTTTGTTGGTGGCTCCTCCTTCACCTCCTCTTTCACGTCCATGTGTTCAGATTTAATACTGTTAGATCCGTTTGTATCATGATTCATTATTATCTGCGACTGGTCATTTAACATTGCTCACAACCAATCATAGTCCTGCTGCAAAGAGAGATAACCAATCAAATTATTCTGTGAACATTCTATACAGAGCATTACTGCTGAAGAATGTAAGTAAAATAAATAAAAGGTCAGCCGACCAGTGTCCCCCGACACCGCTTTGTTTAAAAGAAATTTTATTTGAAAAGTTCTAAGTCGAAAGGGTTAATAACTGTCATCTATATACATGTTGCACATCTCCAATATGTGGGTAACAATACACTGAAGTTTCAAATATCTACAATCAAAACTGTAGGAGGAGTTGATTATACCATGAAGGTACCCTCATACTGAAAATTATTAAAAATGTTGAAATTTTCTAAGTCGAAAAGGGTTAATAACTCCGTCAAAAAATAATTTTTCTGTCATCTGTATACATGTTGCACATCTTCAATATATGGGCAATAATATTCTGAAGTTTCAAATCTCTGGGATGAAATCTGTAGGAGGAGATGATTACACCATGAATGTACTCAAAAGTGTGATGGACGGACGAAACGACAGACAGATGAACAAGTCTGAGATAAGAGTGCCTGTCATTAGCAGAATGAGGTCCCCAGAGAGTGAATTTAGTGATGCTATCCCTAATATAGTCCAAGTCTTCTCGTACTAAAACCGGCTAAGATATTGGGATGGAGGTGCTGTCTTTAGTCCGAGTTCCAGGCCCATGCATTCTTATGACACGACTTAAGCGTTAGTGACCCGCTCAAATAAAACCACAATTATATGAAATAAAATATCACAATTGCGACAATAAACGGATATTTTCTGCAGAAGACATGCTATTTGATCTGAAACCCACATCAGTTGTGAATTGAAAGCGGTAATTTAATGCGAAAAGAGACATTTACCGCAATGTTTACAAATTTTTAAAAGTATGCGAACTCAGTTGACCTCGCGAACTGTGTTCGGCATTTTCCGTTGAAAATATTCCGTAGATTTTCGACTGACAACGCAAATTACGATGAATTCTCCATTGTAATCGTAATTATGTGTGTCAATAAATAAAAAATAAATAGATTAATTAAACATTGAAGATATAAATGTAATACAATATACTGCTCTTGTTAAGCACACAAAAAATCAAACAAAATTTGTATAAATTTTTAACCTTAAGTTTGAAAAGTCCCACTAAAACGGAAGAACTATATTTCGAAACTGTGTGATTCGGTTCTCCGATTATTTTGTCAACACAAAAGTCAAAATGCACATGGATGAAAATCACACGCATGGCAAGTCAGACACAAGAGTTCTAATTTGCTCCAATTTTGACAAGTTGCTTGCGAAAATTGTCAACAAAACTACCTTTCTGATCCTCCATTATGTCATTAAGTTTTTAGTGCGGGAATTGTTCTCAAAGCACATTGGAAACTGGACTTTGCGGCGATCGGTTTTCGCTATTTTGTTCGGAAAACCCCGCGCTATATATAGAAACGGAAACTAGAATACTCAGAACAAACACCGGACAATGCCGAAGTTCTTCGGAACCTGAGTTCGGCTTTCAGTTAAGTAAACAAACAGAAAAAACAGCGATGTTGGTGACAATCAACCGGAATATTCTATGCGTAATTTAACATGAAAGTTAGATTATTATACACCATTATGACCATAAAATGTCTCTCTTTCCGATGTATATAGCATCATGTATTGATTCATTAGGTAAATCGAGTAAAATACACCACAGATTCCCGCCACAGATCGTGGGCGTAACTCGTGTGATAGGATTGGTATAGAAGCGGGCTTGGACTAAAGACCGCACCTCCATCCCAATATCTTAGCCGGTTTTAGTACGAGAAGACTTGGACTATCCCTAATAGTGGGCTAGCATCACCAAATTAACCCTCTGGGGACCTCAGTCTGCATAGGACTCAACTGAAGGAAATAAGCAGGGATGAGCCCGTCTTTTTGAAAAGCAGACAATGTGGCAGAGAAGCCTTTTGGATTCATTTGTAAGGATATTTAGCCAATGAAAAGTTCAGGCTGTTATTTGAACTTATTAACTGAACATCCCAACAAATGAATCAATGGGAACCATATAAATTTCTCTTCACATGTATTTTGAAAGGGTTAAAGTGTTCAGATGGCCAAAGATAATATTATAAAATTAACTCATAGTTATTTTAGCAAATGTTGTATATAGATTTGCAGCTAGCATACATCATTATTCTTATACACAGATCATTGGTAGAATTATTACCACATGTTTAATGTGCATTAATTATGTTCGAATGAAGGGCAAAATCAAGCTTGCAAATAGTGGTCTGTCATTTTCAGAATGAGATCCCCAGAGGGTGAATTTAGTGATGCTATCCCACACATCGAGTTAGCATCACCAAATTCACCCTCCGGGGACCTCATTCTGCTTAGCCCTCATCTTCTGGGAAGTATCTATAGTCTCAAATTATCATTGTGTTTAGTGACTTTTTCCCTTTTGGGAAGTTTCTATATCCCTAATTTGCAGAAGATAAAATGCATAATTGAGGTGACTGTTGGGTGAACATCACCAATTTCAACTGGGGATACCGTCACAAAATTCACCCTCTGTGAACCTTATTCTGCAAATGACAGACACTATTTGTGGGCAATAAATTGACCATGGCAATACTCAATGCTATGGGAAATGCCGTGGCAACATTTAACTAACATGCCATAGCATTAAATTTGCCAAGGACATTTTTTTTCCTAATTTCGTGGGCTGCTACAACCAAAGTCATTCTTCAGTAATAATAGTATTATTTCATGATCTGCAGAAACACTCATGCTTGGAAAAAAAGTCAACGAATTTCAGTAAAGTGAGACAGGATGAAGGAATATAGATTGTACAATACAAGCTACTCATTGATGAGTAGTCCCTTAACCCTTTACCCAACAAACCGGCCAAATAAAGCTTCAACAGCCTAAAATATCTTCGGTCTGTCTCAATAGAACCATACAAATATGGATATCATTGGAACCGGATCCTTGACCACATTGTGATAGTTACAGTTATGCCCTGTGCCAATGCATTCTCTTATATATGCGAGTCGACCATAGGTCGCCTCGCATATATAAGAGAATGCATTGGCCTAAAAAAAATCTTTTTTTAACACTTTTTACCATTTTTTCTTACATTCTTTAACAATTTTATAATTTTTAATGTGTTAAGCCAATGCATTCTCTTATATATGCGAGGCGACCTATGGTCGACTCGCATATATAAGAGAATGCATTGGCACAGGGCCGTTCTGTTGGGTAAAGGGTTAATAGTAAATTCCAGAACTTATTATCTGAACATTTCCCCATCAATGAATAGAATTCCTTAAGCGTTTATACTATCTTGTCATCTGCTCATGCTATGAACATTCCTCCAGAATAATAATGAACCATTCCAATGCATACTTTTATAGCTGATGGGAGAAACCATTCTGTAAAGAAAGTATTTAACCCTTTGATAACGCGAGCTGCGCTGGTGCAGCATTAATGATCATGTGCCAGTGCATTCTCTTATATATGCGAGACTCGAATAGGGAGCTTCACATATATAAGAGAATGCACTGGCTTACAAGGTTAGGTAAATATTGCTAGGCTAATGTATTCTCTTATATATGTGAGGCTCCCTTTAGGAGACTCGCATATATAAGAGAATGCATTGGCACAGGGTTTTCGCACAAACTTCAGCCATGAAAGGGCTAATGAAACAGTAAACACACCTGATTCTGAACCGCAGGACAAATTGAAGCCAGTTACTCTAGAATTTAACTCCAGCAGATTCTCTCCTGTGAGTTGTTCTTTTAATTATCTGTATCTGTAATGAAAAGAATATCAATAATAATCTGTTGAAAAAATGTTGAAAACAAAATATGACATTTAAACAGGACCTGTAGATACAAAAGAATAAGACCCTGTGCCAATGTATTTTCTTATATATGATGTTCATATAATAAGTTCAACAGATAGCCTATGTCCATTTGTTGAACTTATAATCTGAACATATCCTAAGGGAATTACACATCAATGAGAGTTTAGTAAAGACAGGGTTAAACTCTTTGATGGTCAAGCCTTTCATGACGGGAGCTGGGCTGGTGCAGCATTAATGATCCTGTACCAGTGCATTCTCTTTTTATGCGAGTCTCCCATGGAGGGCCTCGCATATATAAGAGAATACACTGGCTTACAAGGTTGAGGTAAATATTGTTAGGCCAATTTATTCTCTTATATATGCGAGGCTCCATATGGGAGACTCGCATATATAAGAGAATGCATTGGCACAGGGTTTTCGCAAGATTTCAGGAAGCTCCAGTAACTACTAAGGACGTCTTCTGCTCATTTTTCATCAAATGACTGAATATGAATCTTATGTCTTCTGCACATGTTTTATCAAAACACCCATCCAAATGAATAAGGATCATTCCAAATTATATGTTTATTACTAAGTGGGATAATCCATTCAGTAATGAAAGGGTTAATTTGAAAGCAGTTTATCATTGGCAAGGGCATTACAACAAGGACACATTCTAATTCATCCAGATTTACATATTAAGCATCTAACTATGAATGCAGACATGTGAACATTGTTCTGAGCCTGACTGTACATTGACATTTCACAAATCGTGACAAAGGACTATGAAAGACAACTGGCTATGAAAGGTTCCTCCCAATCATACAGCCAGCATATCACGGACCTGAGAACATGTATCCCAATTAATTGACGGATATTTGTCCCCAAATAAAAGCGAGGCAGGTGGAATGTGCACGATCTTTAGTATTTACGGCTATTTTTAAAATCCGACCAATGGTATGTCCCTAGAAGAAAAAAAAGAACATACCATGCTGTATTGACGCACCGCATTATAATCGGTGTACCTATTGAGTATTCTATTTGCAGTAAATCTGAATAAATTTCTGATTAAACTCACTACTTTAATTGAAATTAATTGTAGTCAAATAAAACTATCGGGTATAAAGTGTTGCCCACGATTATTTAGTGAAGCCCTGTTCTCAAAGTGACATTAATCGTTTGAAACACTTGCCTAATGCGATAATTTTATTCAAACAGTCACTTTGAAGTGCTGATTGAGTACGCAAAGCCTAAAGGAATCGAATTTATACAGCTGAACAGTTTGACATCAATCGGCAATTAGGGTGTTAGTTTGATACTCATGAAAGGCTGAGAAATGTGAGCAGATTGTGTATTCCGAAGGACTCCTTATTAATGTGGGAGGACAATTTTCACCAAAGAAATTGATCATCAATGCAAACAGAGATTATTCTTGGTAGCACCTAGGGGAAAATACAGGCACAACGCTACATGGTACCCAATTTTCGCCAAATTCTAGTCTGCAATTTCCCAATATATCAGGGGGGTGTCAGAAAAAAATTCCAGACACGTATGATGATTTTTTACCTTTGGCTATTTTTGAGACCCACCCACTCCTCAACCCTAATTTTTTTTGCATTTTCACAAGTTTTTTCAGACCATTATTTCGACACAACTCTAGAAACACGAAATCCAAAATTTTCAGAAAAAATATCAGAATTGTCACCACTTTATACTGTCTGTTTCCTATCAACTACCTATTACAGGTTGGTGCATGTCGTTAGCTCAGTTTGACAGTGATTGCTTATGCAATATGTGAATGTATTTTCGGAGAGACCTACGGTACACTGACATATGCCAGGTATTTAGTTACATTATCTCTAAGTTTAAGGCCAAAAACAGTTGAAAAAATAAGGAGGAAATTGTTTTTTGAGCTTTGGAATCCTCTTGATACCAAGCCACCCCCCTCATATGTACCTGGAAAATTGTTTGACACCCCCCCCCCCCCCCCCCCATGAATATACCAGAGAAATTTATTTCAAAATAAGAATTACTTAAAAAAAATTCAATAGGAGTGACAGCTGATTGGAGGGTACACAACAGTACTTTCCTAAAGGCTGGGGCCTGGGACCCTTTCCAATCACAGTAGGATTATTCTGTTCCTTTTCACATTTTCGGACAATGTCTGTGCATATCGTACCTTTAAAATGGCAGTCCACATTCATTAAGCTGTGTCACTATGAGAATAGAAAATACATCCTTCTTGTGTTCAGTGATGAATTTATGTACAGCCTGAAAGTAAAATGATAAATTTTTTTACAGATGATAATTAAATGTAAACTTTTGTAACTGAATTGAAAAATTCATTTAGTATAGAAAGGAATAAACTAATAAACGTTCACGATTCAATCGTCAGTGGAGGAATCGGGCCCGACAAAATCGTGGATAGTCTGTTCACACGATTGCGATGTTGTCGCATATGAGAATATCATAAGCTTGGGTAACCAGGTGATTGACTACCCTATGATCTTTCCATCTATGAATTTTACATACACATGACTGCGATTCTGTCACAAGTTAATGAGTTAACGAAGGATACACCACAATTTCACAGCTGAAATCAAACAATGCTTGATATTCATTTTATACCATGTCGTGAGCATGCACAGTCCAACTACTAATTACTTCCCACTTACAACTGAATCATGGTCGTCTGAACGTTCAATAATACAACGTTCAATAATACTAATGTTCACCAATTTCAGAGAGTCAAATGTAAGCCTGGATATATGGTGTCTGACATTTTCAGAATGAGGTCACCAGAGGGTGAATTTAGTGATGCTACCCCGCATAGCGGGCAAACATTACCAAATTCACCCTCTGGGGACCTCATTCTGCTTACCGGTAAACCTCATCTTCTGGGAAGTATCTATTTAGTCTCAAATTTATAGCATAATTTTTTTGTTACATTTTTCCCTTATGTTCAGTTTCTATATTCCCTAATTTGCAGAAGATAAAATGCCTAATTGGGATGACATCACCAACTTCTACTGGGGAACTTCAATCTGATCCTAGGTCTCCCATTGCAGTTGAGGCCTAAACAGAATGAGGTCCCCAGAGGGTGAATTTAGTGATGCTACCCCACACAGTGGGCTAGCATTACAAAATTCATCCTCTCGGACCTTATTCTGCAAATATCAGACACACTATAAGATCCAGGCTTGGTACTCAACTGGTGACTGCCCCTTTAAACTGGACTTAATAAAGCACATTGCCAGGTTGAATAGATTACTAGAAAGTCACTTAGAGGCCTGGGTATAGGCATTTAATAAGCAGTGAAACTACAACACTTAAAGTCATTGAGCTTATTAGCACGTACAGCCAAATCTACTTCATAGTTGTATGCAGATGTCTCAAGAAACCTGTGTGAGAGCCAAGCTTAATCTATATAAATATCCCTATAGCTTCACTCTGTTTGTATTTTTGGTGTGCATCATTGGAATAATGTCAAACAGTAGATAAAAGTATGCGATGATTTACACAGTTTTGGCAAGTGTGCTCACATCTAGATTCCTTAACCTTTCCATCTGTATTGATGATTTGCAAAATGTCCTTGTTGAACACCAGATAGGGACAGAGAGTGCAAATGTATTTTAAAAGAACAGCACAGCACGACAAAGCGTAGATGCTATCTTCATACACATGATATCTTAAGCCTAAGTTGTCCAACTACAGTAATGCCCTAAGTAATCGACTCCATAACCACAGCAGAATTATGGGTAACTTTTCAGGATTTAGTCGGAAATATGGCTTGTTGCCATTCATCGGAAAGCTCTCCCCGAGATAAATAAACTACTTCATTACACCTTAATATAGACAAATAATATTCCCCATCTTCAGTTTTATCTCTATTTTAGACCTAAAATAGATTTTAGACCTAAAATAGTTATTTGTTGTCTTGACATCAGAATTTATAAAATATTGCCCATCAAATTAATGGGTCTATCATTACATTGGTTTACTGGTGCAGGTGCCAACCCTTTACCCAACAAACCTGCCAAAACCGGCCAAATAAAGCTTCAACAGCCTAAAATATCTTCGGTCTGTCTCAATAGAACCATACAAATATGGATATCATTGGAACCGGCTCCTTGACCACATTGTGATTGTTACAGTTATGCCCTGTGCCAATGCATTCTCTTATACTTATATATGCGAGTCGACCATAGGTCGCCTCGCATATATAAGAGAATGCATTGGCCTAAAAAAAATCTTTTTTTAACACTTTTTACCATTTTTTCTTACATTCTTTAACAATTTTATAATTTTTAATGTGTTAAGCCAATGCATTCTCTTATATATGCGAGGCGACCTATGGTCGACTCGCATATATAAGAGAATGCATTGGCACAGGGCCCTTCTGTTGGGTAAAGGGTTAAACTCTATCTAATACCTATCTTTAACTGATCTGCCTGTACTTTCGCGTGTCGTATTCTCTTCATATGTTCCTAATTTGGGCTAAATTTGACACAGGAGTGAAAAGTTATAAACGCCAAAAGCTTGACAGAGTTACATGGAGTCACACACAAACACTTGGCTTTTATATAGAAGTTTTTGTTGTAATTGTGCCCAGGAAGAGATAGACCGTCTTTAAATGCAAGTTACAGGTACATTGCACCCAGATTAATTGAACAAAACTAGATGTCCCCTCTAACTGATTAAAAGCAAGACTATTTTGGGAGAATGAGGGCAGGGACCAGTCTGGAGGTTTCAATTTGAGAGAAGTCACTTCTCCCTGTTTGGTTATTAGGGAGAAGTGGACTGTAATCAGGGAGAAATAACACTGGCTGAAGTTCAATCTATACCCCAAATTCACCCTTCTATGATCCATTAAGTATTATTGATGACAAAGTGCCCAGTTACAAAGCCATTACAGTGAGTAAGAACACCATATGATCAATAAATATACTTTAAATATGCTGTTGTGACATATGTTTTCTTTTGTAAGAGAGAGAAGCCATTTCTCCCTGGAACAAAAATAGTGAGAAGTGTCACATTTTAGGGAGAAGATATCTCCCAAGTCGCCCTCTAGGCTGGTCCCTGCCAGAGGGTGAATTTAGAGACGTTATCCCACACAGTGAGCTAGCATAACCAATTTCACTCTGTGGGCACCTCATTCTGCTTAGGCTTCATCTTCTGGGAAGTATCTATAGTCTCAAATTAACATCATTTTAGTAACTTTTCCCCTTCTGTTCAGTTTCTATATCCCCTAATTTGCAGAAGATAAAGTGATAATCAAGGTGACTAATGGGTGAACATCACCAACTTGAACTGGGGAACTTCAATCTGACCCTTGGTCTCCCATAGCAGTTGAGGCCTAAGCAGAATAAGATTCACAGAGGGTGAATTTGGCGAAATTGCACTGAGAGGCTTATGTATTGTGCTGGGAGGCCTCTATTTGCACTGAGAGCCCACAGTGTGAGATAGAGACAAAGAGGAAATGTATTTCAATAGTGCAGTATGACAAGACATATTTTTGTTTCGATAAGTTTCGATAAACAGAAGACTTAACTGCCAGCATACATGGAAGAAAAAATTACTTTAATTGGCACTTTAATGTTTTTTAAAAGCTTCGGCAATAGAGATGCAGTAATTATTTCCGATTATTCTGGCATTTTCCATTGTTCTGGCATTCTCACAACTTGTGACAAAACAGTTCAGATTAAATCTTGAATGAGCATAGGTGTATCAGTTCAGTATACAGTAATGCCCTAAATAATTGACTCCTTAACCACAGCAGAATTATGAGTAACTTTTCAGGATTTAGCCGGAAATATAGCTTGTTGCCATTCACCGAGAGCTTTCCGATGAATGGCAACAAGCCATATTTCCGACTAAATCCTGCTGTGGTTAAGGAGTCAATTATTTAGAGCGTTACTCTACGAGTTCGATACTACAGTTACTATTAAACATGAGTTTCATTTTGGGTTGAATGACATCCATAAGTGCTCAAATCTTTTGCATGGTACAGTAATGCCCTAAGTAATCGACCCCTTAACCACAGCAGAATTATGGGTAACTTTTCAGGATTTAGTCGGAAATATGGCTTGTTGCCATTCATCGGACAGCTCTCGGGGAGAGCTTTCCGATGAATGGCAACAAGCCATATTTCCGACTAAATCCTGAAAAGTTACCCATAATTCTGCTGTGGTTAAGGGGTCGATTACTTAGGGCATTACTATACATGTGACTGTTATAGGGTGGTTCTGGCCAGAACTCGTTGATAAGACTTGCTTTAGTATGAATGAGTTGATAGCACCAAAATATCCTTAACCCTTCCATGACAGGAGCTTCCTAAAATTTTGCGAAAACCCTGTCCCAATGCATTTCCTATTATATGCGAGTCTCCCATAGGGATCCTCGCATACATGTATGTAAGAGAATACATTGTCCAAACAATATTTACCTTGACCTTGTAAGCAAGTGCAGTCTCTCTATGGGATACTAAGATATATAAGAGAATGCACTGGCACATAATATTTAATGCTGCACCAGCGCAGCTCCAGTAATGAAATTGTTAATTCCTAATATTTGATCATGAGAATACATTCAGAGGGACGTGGCGACGGGAAGGGTAAAAATTTCTGCTGGAAATTTCATACCTGACACATCAGTAGGAAATTTCAGTCAAAAAAATTGGTTAAAATTGTTCTAATAGTTTGATGTCCAACCAGTATTTAGTGTGAATATAGTTAATAGACCAAAAATTGACTATCCTAATTTCGGTCAAATTTCTTTTGGACTAAAATGGCTTGGAAAATTCCCAGTTGAAAAATTTGACGGAAGGGGTTGCATTGCTAATATAGAATTCCCTGAACTTGGGAATATGGATCTGGTTTAAGGTGAGGAGGTGGAGGGGTGAACATTCTTAGATGGACACCCCCCCTAACTGAAACCAGATTGTCCCTGTACAGTACAATACACAATACAAACATTTTGGTAGGTATGAGGCCAGTATTTCTTTAAAGAAGAGGGAGAAACCATATTTTGATTACGGCCATTAAAGCAACACATCTCACAGAATCACATATCCTGTGAATGGACACCCAACCCCCAACTGAAACCAGCTTGTCCCTGTACACTACAATACAAACATTTTGATAGGTGTGAAGCTAGTAAGAAGAGGGAGAAACCATATTTTTATTACGACCATTAAAGCAACACATCTCACAGAATCACATATCCCGTGAATGATGTAACTAGGGCCAAAGCTTCAAGTTTGTTTGAGAATATTACAGCAGATTGCATAAGGCGCCTGATTAAGAAGAAACAAACGGGATGAAAATGGAATCATTGAATTATCTCCTCCATTATTATTAAGTTATTTTTACATTAGCAAATAAGACTTTATTGATTCTAATTTAGTGATATCTCGCTCTGTCGAAATAGAGTAGGATCTACAGCTAGCAGTATGGAAATCTGTGGCAGGCTTCTAAAATGATCCATGTGCTGTTTTGAGTGACAGGAATTTTTTGAATAGTTGGTGTCTATGAAATTGGGTTTTATTAACTATGAAATATAGGGCACACATTCATTTCTGAAGTATAAATGTGTTCTAAAATGTCATATTAGGCACATATGAATGGGCATGAATCCTGAATTATGACGAACACCATAGAAATAAATGACTGGGTTTTCCTAGCAAATAACACTCACAACAACACAACAGTTAAAATTTTTGAAAAATTACTTGTGTTACACTAGTATTCAAATTAAGTGATTATAGCGGGCTAGCATCACCAAATTCACCCTCTGCTTAGGCCTCATCTTCTGGGAAGTATCTATAGTCTCAAATTAACATTTTTTTCAGTTACTTTCTCCCTTCTGGTAAGTTTCTATATCCCCTAATTCGCATAAGATAAATTGCACAATCAAGGTGACTAATGGGTGAACATCACCAACTTTAACTGGGGAAATTCAACCTGATCCTAGGTCTCCCATACCATTTGAGGCCTAAGCAGTATGAGGTTTCCATAGGGCTAGCATCCCTTTATTCATCGTCTGGGGACCTCATTCTGAAAATGACAGACACACTATTTGCAGTTTTAACTTTTATGTAATTTTCCTTTCAGTGACATCAAAAGTGCTTGTGCATGGGCCCATGAGATTTCCGATGAATGGCAGCAAGCCATATTTCAGACTAAATCCTGTAAAATTTCCCATAATTCTGCTGCGGCTTACGGGTCGATTATTTAGGACATTACTGTAACATATTTACATGCATGTAACCATTTCCTATCACAAGACAGTAGATCAGGTTAACATCGCTCACAGCTGTAGATTATTGATCTGTGATTAGGGTCAGAGGTCACACAGTACTTTGACAAGCGATCATCGCCTGGATTCTCTTACTGTCTGGTGAAATATCATGAGGAGGTTGTGTGTAATGTTTGAAATCAGACATGGCCACAAATCGGGACCAACTTTTCAAATTTGATCTGAGTTGAGGGACATCTCAGTAACGATATATCAATATTCAATAAACACTTCATGCTGAAACAGTGCATTATGCATTCAAATATATAATATATGTAATATAAATTCTAGGCCTATAATTAGGTGTTTTCCAATAATCACATTCTCCCATTCAGTTATAAAAGTACAGTAATGCCCTAAATAATCGACTCCTTAACCACAGCAGAATTATGGGTAATTTTTCAGGATTTAGTCGAAAATATGGCTTGTTGCCATTCATCGAAAAGCTCTCACTGAAAGCTTTCCAATGAATGGCAACAAGCCATAATTCCGACTAAAACCTGAAAAATTACCCATAATTCTGCTGTGGAAAAATGAGTCGATTATTTAGGGCATTACTGAATACATTGGAATGGTTTTATTATTCATCTGGAGGGGTGTTCAGGAAAAATAAGCAAATGACAGATAATAAAAGTGCAGAAGAAATAGTATTTATCAGATGGTCATCAGTTGAAATTATTATCTGAACATTTCCTAAGGGATCAGATCAAGCAGTATTTAACCTAGAATGAGTTAAAGAGACCCTTAGTATTCAAGTCTGAGTTTAGTGTGTCTTGTCATTGCAGAATGAGGTCCCCAGAGGGTGAATTTAGTGAAGCTATCCCACATAGCGTCACTAATTTCATAGGTTGCCTCGCATATATAAGAGAATACATTGGCCTAACAATATTTACCTTGACACAGTAAACCAGTGCATTCTATTATACTAGTATACGCGAGGCTCCCTATGGGGGAGTTGCATATATAAGAGAATGCACACAGGGACCAGCCTGGAGGGCGACTTGGGAGATATCCTCTCCCTAAAATGTGACACTTCTCACTATTTTTGTTCCAGGGAGAAATGGCTTCTCTCTCTTACAAAAGAAAACATATGTCCCAACAGCATATTTAAAGTATATTTATTGATCATAATGTTGTTCTTAGTAAGATTTTAAACTTTACACAAGTCCGTTACTGAATTGTACTTTTTAACATGACAGTTCAAATCTTGTGAGATCTAAAAGAAACCGAAAGTAGTTTACGGTTGTTGATACGTGGCCTACACTGTTTTCTCTATAAATGAGACAATAAAATGTATAACTGCACAGTAACTGTTTTCCTGAATAATACTTTGTTAATTTGTTATCAAACTTGCATGTTTCTGTGTGATAGATGATAACAAATTTTGTTTAATTGATTCTTTATTGAAATTACAAAAATGCAAAAGGAATTCAATTATTTTAAATCTCCCGGATGGTGACCCCAATCTCACGGAAAATCATGACCAATCTCCCGGAAAATATTTTTTGAGGGTAACAGGTCTGGTTCTTACTCACTGTAATGGCTTTGTAACTGGGCACTTTGTCATCAATAATACTTAACGGATCATAGAAGGGTGATTCTGGGGTATAGATTGAACTTCAGCCAGTGTTATTTCTCCCTGATTACAGTCCACTTCTCCCTAATAACCAAACAGGGAGAAGTGACTTCTCTCAATTTGAAACCTCCAGGCTGGTCCCTGCAGTGGCACATGTTCTTTAATGCTGCACCAGCGCAGCTCCCTTCATTAAAGGGTTAATGTGACAATATGTGCTTTCACCGAAGACCAGAGCAATAATGATACCTAATATAAATTGAATTTCTCTTGATTATATCAGTTCTATTTTGATCACCAGTTTTTATAGCGGGGCAACAAAAAATTATTTTCTTCATTTTCAAGACCTACACGGTCTTCATAGGAGATACCTGATGAGTGCTTCTACAATCGCAGATAGAAGGAATAGTGAGTTATTAAGTCAGATGGTATGTCAGCTGGCTGGCACACAGTTATACCATTATCATCAAAATGAATATTTTACAGTTGCTGTCAAAATAAACTGATGTACTACCTAGTATGACTGTTGTGGAAGCTGTTAGCGGGAACATGGAATGTAATGTATTATTCTGATAAGTTCCAGTATTTAAAAGGACAAGGCATGAAATAAGCCTTCAATGTATGTACCGTATACCAGGGATGCAACGAGACGGTTTTCCACGATATGATATGTATCGTGATACAATTCTGACGATATGATATGTATCGCGATATGTTCCATCGCAAAAAGTTAGAAAGGCAAGATACAAATGGCAACATACAAGTATAAATATAATGACTGAGTGGAAGATTCATTGAGAGATATTGTTTGTGCGGTCTCTGCAGTCTTATATTATACTGGTAGTACATGTACAGTACAGTATCCCTTTAATTTTATGCCCATAGCTGATCAATATTGAAATCAACCAACAAATTCGCTGAATTATAATGACCTACATGTATGTAAATGTTCTTGAAAATCTATGCATATTTCAGAAACAGGTCAGTTCTTGTTAAAATACAAATTAATAGGTTGCAAGAAATGTTGAGCTGTACAAAATAGAAATCTATGCATTCTGTTTGACTTTCACCTTAAAAATCCTACATCGTTAGTTTCGTCACTGTATCGTGATGCACATGACACGATATGATATGCATTGAATTCACGATGAATCATTGCAGTCCTACATGTACGCAATTTCAGATGAGGGATGTCTAAACATACTAACACAGAATATTTCTGACCAACCCTATGTAGCACTGAAAAACATTCCTTCTTTCTGACAATTTGGCCTGCGATCTTAACCCTTTCTATACTAAATACTCATTGACGAGTAGTTGTTCCTTACGAAATGTTCAGATAATAAGTTCAACAAACGAACATACAAGTTTGTTGAAATTATTATCTGAACATTTCCCTCCAATAAATATGACTGTCTCTGTACTTGTATTATCTGTCGTCTGCATAGTTTTCCTGAAAACCTCCATATGAATAATTGACCATTCCAATGTTTACTTTTATGACTGAGTGGGAGAATCTGTTTAGTACACCAGTCTGTGCTAATGGAAATTGTTGACAGACACACGCAGACATGTGATACCAACCTATGGCAATAGCTCAAACTTGACAAGTCAAGTTGAGCTAAAAAGGGACATAACTCCGTCAATATTCATTGGATCATGACCAAATTTGAACCTATCCTGCATCTTCTCATAAAGTCCACCACGTACCAAATATCAAGAAATTCTGTCTAAATATTGCTAAGTTAACGTCTGGACAAGGAATGGGACTGACACACGAACGGACCCATGCATGGATGGACATGGCTGATTACAATAGTTTCCGAAATTTTTGGGGGAACAATTACTAGAGGGAAATGTTCAGATAATAAGTTCAACTATGGTCGTTTGTTGAACTTATTATCTGAACATTTCCTAAGGGATAACTACTCATCAATGAGTTAAAGCGATCGATTTAACAGCCTCAAATTATCACAATTTTTCTAACTACAATCAGCACGAACAAGTAGCAGCAAATACGAAAATTGAAGAATCTCAAAGAACAATCTAATAAGAATAGATAACAATGTAGCGCTGCTAATACTAACAAGCAATCCAGCTAGTGACAATCACACTTATACGCATACTTTCTGCTTGGACGCGCCTGCCGAGATCGACAGGCAAACAGCGGAAGAACTAATCAATACCCACGATACAATTTGTGATGAGTCTTGTTAACCGACACACAACTATTTAAAAATTTCACTCCAATGCGAGCTTGTATTGATATACTGTAAGATATGTCACATTGAATCTTGTTGTCAGCCATCCGCATACATTCATGGTCTGCGATTATTTCTGGTGGGCTTTTCAAAGAGATAATACAATATCCTCCCTCCACGGCACATAAATGTGGGTCAATATAGTTCCATTTTGTGCATACATGTATGTATATTTTCAACATCAGTGACAAGCCTTGAAATAGTGTGTCTGTCATTTGCAGAACGAGGTTCCCGGAGGGAGAATTTAGTGATGCTACCCCGAATAGCGAGCCAGCATCACCAAATTCACCCTCTGGGAACCTCATTCTGCTGAGATGTAAGCAGAATGAGGTCCCCAGAGGGTGAATTTGGTGATGCTAGCCCGCTATTTCAAGGCAACATCAGTGAGATCAATCTCCACCAATATTGAGCTTATTTGCAGCTGTGTGGGAGGGAGCAAGCCTGAATTTAATGTGTCTGACAATTGCAGAATGAGGTCCCCAGAGGGTGAATTTAGTGATGCTATCCCGCATAGTGGGCTAGCACCACCAAATTCATCCTCTGGGGACCTCATTCTGCTTAGGCGTCAACTGCTATGGAAGACCTAGAATCAAATTGAACTTCAATCATTGAAGTTCCCCAGTTAAAATTAGTGATATTCACCCATTAGTTGCCTCGATTATGCAATTTATCTTCTGCAAATTAGGGCCATATGGGATATAGAAACTGACATGGAAATAGTAACTAAAAACAATGTTAATTTGATACTATAGTTATTTCCTAGATGATGAGGCCCAGCAGAATGAGGTCCCCAGACCCTCTGGGGACCTCATTCTGCAAATGTCAGACACACTAAATTCAGGATTGTGTGGGAGGTACAGTAATGCTCTAAAGAATCGACTCCTTAACCACATCAGAATTATGGGTATTTTTTCAGGATTTAGTCGGAAATATGGCTTGTTGCCATTCAATGGAAAGCTCTCAGTGAGAGCTTTCCGATGAATGGCAACAAGCCATATTTCGGACTAAATCCTGAAAAATTACCCATAATTATGCTGTGGTTAAGGAGTCGATTATTTAGGGCATTACTGTATTCTCTCCTGTTTATTCCTCTAATAAATGACGTCAATCCTGCCCTATTTCCTTCCTTGTTTTTCTATTCTGATTAAGTTGGTTAATTGTGAATGTGAATGGAGATGAGCCTGGATAGAGTGAGTCTGACATTTGCAGAATGAGGTTCCCAGAGGGTTAATTTAATGATGCTACCCCACACACCAGGCTAGCACCACCAAATTCACCCTCTGGGAGACCTCATTCTGCTTAGGCCTCATCTTCTGGGAAGTATCTATAGTCTCAAATAAACATGGTTTTAGTAACTTTTTTCCATAATATTCAGTTTCTATATCCCATAAATTGCAGAAGATAAATACCGTACCATAACCAATAGGTGAACATCACCATCTTCAACTGGGGATCTTAAATCTGATCTTACATGCAGGTTTCCCATAGCAGTTGAGGCCTAATGCAGAACAAGGGTTCCTAGAGGGTGATTTTCTTTACACTAGCCTGTGGTTCGGGATTGTGTCACTAAATTCACCCTCTGGGGACCTCATTCTGCAAATGTCCTACACACTGTATACAGACTTGAATGGAGATCACTATAGAGAGCTTTTGAAAACTACATGTAACAAATATGTGAATGACAGATGTCAGGCTCAACGTACCGACTGACTTGGGAGATATTAACCCTTCCATGACTGGAGCTTCCTGATTTTTTTGTGAAAGGCCTGTGCCAATGCATTCTCTTATATATGCGAGTCGACCATAGATCATAAACAAATTTGTTAAAGAATGTAAGAAATAATGATAAAGAAATATAAAAAAAAAGTAAGAAAAAATGATAAAAAATGATAAAATTGTTAAAGAATGTAAGAAAAATATATAGGCATTGATAATTTGAAATGGACTGAAAATGGGCCCCATTCCCAATTGGAAATAGTCAGATTTGTCAAATTTATTATCAATTTCTGACTCCGAAATTCACAGAAAGTCTCTTATTTTCTGAACAAAAGAAGGGAAAATTCATTTTATGACTATTTTCAAGTTCTCTCGGTAAACAACCTGAGAAATAAACAACTGTTTGATTACACTGAGTGTCACAATGAAAATCAGTAATACCCGAAGTATATGACCCTTTAACCCTTTACCCAACAAACCGGCCAAATAAAGCTTCAACAGCCTAAAATATCTTCGGTCTGTCTCAATAGAACCATACAAATATGGATATCATTGGAACCGGCTCCTTGACCACATTGTGATAGTTACAGTTATGCCCTGTGCCAATGCATTCTCTTATATATGCGAGTCGACCATAGGTCGCCTCGCATATATAAGAGAATGCATTGGCCTAAAAAAAAAACTTTTTTTAACACTTTTTACCATTTTTTCTTACATTCTTTAACAATTTTATAATTTTTAAGGTGTTAACCCAATGCATTCTCTTATATATGCGAGGCGACCTATGGTCGACTCGCATATATAAGAGAATGCATTGGCACAGGGCCATTCTGTTGGGTAAAGGGTTAACCACAGCAGAATTATGGGAAATTTTCCAGGATTTAGTCGGAAATATGGCTTGTTGCCATTCATCGGGTAACTCTCACAGAGCCATATTTCCGACTAAATCCTGAAAAAATTTCCCATAATTCTGCTGTGGTTTAGGGGTCGATTATTTAGGACATTACTGTATATCCTCTATATATTCCCAATTGTAAGCCTTTATGACGCAAATTCTCCCAGTGGGAAGGGGCCAGAACCGATTCCCAAAACAGCTACAAAATTCCCTGGAAAATTAGTATTGTGCGAATTTAATTACAAGTATCAAGGTTACATCAGGAAGATTTCTGTATGTTATGGCCAAGAACTGGAAAAAATCAATAAAAGTTCATTCAACTCTTGGTCATCGGCTGACATGTGATAAACTATCGGTACCAGCACAGCAGCCGGTACAGTAATGCCCTAAATAATCGACTCCTTAACCACGGCAGAATTATGGGTAATTTTTCAGGATTTAGTCGGAAATATGGCTTGTTGCCATACATCGGAAAGCTCTCAGTGAGAGTTTTCCGATGAATGGCAACAAGCCATATTTCCAACTAAATCCTGAAAAACTACCCATAATTCTGCTGTGGTTAAGGAGTTGACTATTTAGGGCATTACTGTATCGGCACCAGCACAAAATCGGGAAACCAACAAGTGCAATGAGATGGTGGTAATCCTCCACCATTCAAGCCTGAGATTAGTGTCTGACATTTGCATAGCGGGCTAGCATCACCAAATTCACCATCTTGGGACTTCATTCTGCTTAGGCCTCAACTGCTATGGGAGATCTGGGATCAGATTGATGTTCCCCAGTTGAAGTTGGCGATGTTCACCCATTAGTCACCTCGATTATGCAATTTATCTTCTGCAAATTAGAGGATATAGAAACTTCCCAGAACCCAGAAGGGAAAACGTTACTAAAAACAATGTTAATTTGAGAACATAGATATTTCCTAGAAGATGACGCCTAAGCAGAATGAGGTCCCCAGATGGTGAATATGGTGATGCTAGCCCGCTATGTGGGATAGTGTCACTAAATTCACCCTCTGGGGACCTCATTCTGCAAATGACAGACACACTAAACTCAGGCTTAGCAATGGGATGGTGGTAATCCTCCACATCATTTATGTGACCATAAAATCAGATAGTTTACATCAAAGGGGGACAAAGCACACCATTGTGTTTGCACAACTTTAAAGATTTTCAATACCCAAATGGCAGCATTTCAATGAAAATCATCTGTATCCTGTTTCTGCATGCAGTAATGAACAGGGTACACAAAGACAAGCCATAACACCAACTGCAAAACTTCAATATACAGTAATGCTCTAAGTAAGCGACTTCTTAACCACAGCAGAATTATGGGTAACTTTTCAGGATTTAGTCGGAAATATGGCTTGTTGCCATTCATCGGAAAGCTCTCCCCGAGAGCTTTCCGATGAATGGCAACAAGCCATATTTCCGACTAAATCCTGAAAAGTTACCCATAATTCTGCTATGGTTAAGAAGTCGCTTACTTAGAGCATTACTGTACATGCTCCTTGACAGAGATGGGTAAAGAAATACAAATGTAGCAGGAGTACTAACTACTGGTATGACATAACATAGATCATGCCATGAATATCTACTCTGGCTAATGCCCGTAGAGATCATATTCCACCAGAACAAAACCTGGGAACTTTTTGAAGTTTTCACAGGGAACCTTATAGTCGAAAAAATAAAGCAGGGAATATATTTCTTAGTTACTATTTGTTCCTTAATAATGTAATTCACTGTAGGTGAAGGTCCCAACTCGAAATTTCACGATTTAAGTGACTTTGTGAGTGATTTTGCTTCGCGTCGCCTCCAATTATGGAGCAGCATTAAACACCCTGTGTCAGTTCATTCTCTTATATACATGTATGCTGGGTCTCTCATATCTGACCACAGCCAAATTATGGGTCTCCCATATCCGACTAGCTTCGTGATATTTCAGTTGACCGTTGCTTCACTAGAGTGGCGAGAGACACACATACCTTCACAAAAAATTGTGAGCACAAAACAGTTGGGTGTCTGTTTTATGTCAAGGAAAGCCAAGACAATTGTTATCTGACTAGTTTCGTGATATACAGTAATGCCCTAAATAATCAACACCTTAACCACAGCAGAATTATGGGTAATTTTTCAGGATTTAGTCATGATATGGCTTGTTGCCATTCATCGTAAAGCTCTCAGTAATAATTCTGCTGTGGTTAAGGAGTCGGTTATTTAGGGCATTACTGTATTTGAACAGTTGGAACTCTAGTCACATGTTACTTAACTTGAATTAAAGACATGCTGGTAAAACCCAACACTTAACCATTTCTATACTAAAAGGGTTCTCACACTCAGTTATAAAACTATACATTGAAATGGTCTATTATTCATCTGGAGGACTTTTCAGACAAAAAATATGCAGACAATAGATAATACAAGTACAGAAGGAGTCCTATTTATTGGAGAGATATGTTCAGATAATATGTTTATGGTTGTTTGTTGAACTTAATATCTGAACATTTCCTAAGGGAACTACTCGTCAATGAGTACATAGTAGAGAAAGGGTTAATTTATAAACAGGTACACATGTATGTATATCAGTCATGCTAGTACCATAAAACAATATCTTATTGTGGTGAACATACTAAACTGTTCATCAAGTTAACTGGTCGGAAAAATCAATCTCCGATAACAGCCAGGCATATCAAGTTTTACCTTAAGTATGCTAATTCAAGTACCTTAACAGATCATAACCAAGGTTGATTTGCGGCTATAAATTACTCTTATAAAGGTTAGGACACTACTGTACCAGCATGTTTATTTTCAAAATGGTACACGACACTTTATTCTAATGTATTATCACCTACTTCCAATCCATTTAATAACGCCAAATGCTGATTGAAGATAACCAACATGTTTCAACGCAATGAAGCCCAGAGTATCATCAAGCTACGTAAGTTGTGTAAATAAGCAGCATGTTAAGATACCGAGATGTTCCTTGCCCGGAGGCTACAGACATGCAAGGTATGGCAGTAAATGGAGCGCTCATATGCAGGATACAACCTAAATTATGTGAAACTTACAATCAGTATTGTAAAGCAAAGTACAACATAGAGCACTGGCTAACCCTCTCTCTGCACAAAGTACTCCAATAATAATATTTGAGTTGGTCACCTCTTGTCAACGCCCTTTTCTAGTCTGTGAGATTCAGAAGCTTTTAAGTGGTATGTATAATTCATACATCCATGTATTAAACTGGTACTCCTACTGTAATGCCATGATTGACTCCTTAACCACAGCAGAATTATGGGTAATTTTTCAGGATTTAGTCAGAAATATGGCTTGTTGCCATTCATCGGAAAGCTCTTAGTGAGAGCTTTCCGATGAATGGCAACAAGCCATATTTCCGACTAAATCCTGAAAAATTACACATTATTTAGGGCATTAGTGTATGTGCAGTAATGCTCTAATTAATCGACTCCTTAACCACAGCAGAATTATAGGTAACTTTGGCAACAAGCCATATTTCTGACTAAATCCTGAAAAGTTACCCATAATTCTGCTGTGGTTATGGAGTCGATTAATTAGGGCATTACTGTATATGCTCAATCTTTGCTATAAAAAGGTGTGCCATAGGTGTTGGTATACTCCCACAGTGCCAAATTGAAACATGACTCCAATAGCAGGTCGAAATGCAATTTTCTTAAATACAGTAATGCCCTAATTAATCGACTTCAAAACCACAGCAGAATTATGGGTAACTTTTCAGGATTTAGTCGGAAATATGGCTTGTTGCCATTCATCGGATAGATCTCGGGGAGAGCTTTCCGATGAATGGCAACAAGCCATATTTCCGACTAAATCCTGAAATGTTACCCATAATTCTGCTGTGGTTATGGAGTCGATTAATTAGGGCATTACTGTATAACGAATGCACAAAATCGGCAGAGCCAAAACGATAATCAATGGATTCCTTTAATATGAAACATGTGTTGAAATGCAAAGATACATATATATCCCAGATTTTACTAAGACGCCGTTACCCACGAGATATCTGAATTGAAGGTGCAGAAGAAGTCTGCAACATTTGAGTATTTACTGGTAGTATAGAAAGGCTTCAGAAGTTTATGAATAAACAGCTGACAATGGCCACTTCAAAGAAGTCAGATATTTTAGAGATACTAGTATATGTATACCACCACATTATGACCAAATATAACTTGTATACCACCACATTATGACCAAATATAACTTGTAGATTCACCCCTAGATATGAAATCAGATTAACTCCCCCTAACCTGCATATTAAAGCCACAAATACGAGAAAACTGGCATACTGCATCTGTGGCATAGATGGTTTAAGCAACCAATTTGTGAATAAAATGAATACTTCCTTGAGGAAATGAGAACTCGCTCGCCAATACTTTTGGCAAATAAAAATAATTTTTGCCAAATGTGATTCATATTATTTAATTTGGCAAGCTGCAGCGTGAACAATGTCTATCGATGACTCCAAATAAATTATATTTCTGCACTTTTCTTGTCAAAACATCCCTGCAAAATAGACTATTTCAATGTGAAAATCCATTTAGGGGTTAATTCTTGGAAAAGAACTGATTTATTCATGATAATCAGTTGAAAGGCAGCGAGCATCCAAAACTGTCAAATGCTTTCAATAATTCACGAATCCAGACACATCTGGGTGGAAGTCGAGGTCTTGATTCTACCATAGGTCACTGATTCTCATTAAGGCACATGCCAGCATGTCTAATTTACAGAGGAGGTACACATGGACACAAGAAATGATGAGACCTCACATTATACATTAAATGGATTATCTAACAGGCAAGGGAAGTTATATATGCCAAATTGTCAATCAGGGATAATGGAACTGTGGGGATGCTCACATATGGAGGAGGGGATACCTGGATATCAGTGTTGCTGTGTGACTGATACTTTAGTACCTACAATACTGCCCTAAGTAAATGACTCATCGAACCAGGATGGCACCCCAGTTAGACTGCACATCGGTTAGCCTTTAAGAGCGGTTAAAAAACACAAAACAAGATAATTGTGAGGTTAGAACACATGAAATCGTCAACTGGTATGAAATGGTAACTTCCAGTACAATTTGCGGCTCCAACAAATTTATATATGTCATAGTCACCTGTTAGCTATGTACAGTGTATCGGCAGTCAAAGAATAACCAGGGTTTCATTCCGCATTTAATCGTGGTGCCACAGCCGTCACAAAACCCTTAACTGTTATGGCCATACAGAATTAGGTTCCCAGAGGGTGAATTTGGTGATGCTAGTCCGCTATGCGGGATAGCATCACTAAATTCACCCTCTGGGGACCTCATTCTGCAAATGACAGGCACACTCAACTCAGGCTTGAAGGAAACTAAAAAGAAACAACAAATCCTCGAACATAGCTTCATCAGGAACCAGCCTAGAAATTGGGAAAAGTCAGGAAGAAGTCTCTTCTCCCTATTTGATCATCAGGGAGAAGAGGACTGTTGTCATGGAGAATTCATAATTTCTGAAGCAAGCCTTGAAATAGTGTGACTGTCATTTGCAGAATGAGGTTCCCAGAGGGTGAATTTAGTGATGCTACCCCCGCATAGCGGGCTAGCGTCACCAAATTCACCCTCTGGGAACCTCATTCTGCTGAGGTGTAAGCAGAATGAGGTCCCCAGAGGGTGAATTTAGTGATGCTACCCCACCATCGGTCCCCAGAGGGTGAATTTAGTGATGCTACCCCACCATCACTAAATTCACCCTCTGGGGACCTCATTCTGCAAATGACAGACACACTATTTCAAGGCTTGTATACAAGAGCCCATTTATAAAACCATTATAGTTGAGTACAACTGAGAGCTTTTCGATGAATGGCAACAAGCCATATTTCCGACTAAATCCTGGAAAGTTACCCATAATTCTGCTGTGGTTAAGGAGTCGATTATTTAGGGCATTACTGTATATTCTTTTGGAACACATGCTTACTGGTACGAGAGAAGTCACATCTCCCTAAATTCTCCCTATTTCTCCCAAAAATACCAGTGTGGAGAAGTGGCAAATGTTAGGGAGAGGATGTCACCCTGACTAGTCCCTGGGCTTCATAGCATCATAACTAAACTATTGATAATGTTCGTCTTGTTGGCACTAGAAGTGTTAACTCCTCAAACATAGGAGGTTGTCACCAACAATATGGCCTACTGACTTTTTATCCAAGTAGCTTGCAACAAGATCATCTCTTGCCTCGGAAGGCTCTTGAATATGGCAACAAAAAATATTATGAAGGAGGGGCTGATTACAAGCTTTAACATGTGATAGTGCAGGATTTTCTCAATTGCATAATACATGTGTTAAGTGGTTACATTATCAATTACCTGGGAACGGGATTTGTAGATTTCTCATAAGAGATTTGTTGATATATTGGAGCATAGCCTGGGGCTATTATGCACGAAGCGTGTTCGCACAATGCATGCATATAGATAAGTCCTCACTGATGTATTATGATGATACTTATGCAAACAACATTGCGACTTTGTTGGGCGTTTTGAGAAATGCTAACTGAATTCTCTGTTTGACTGCATGGGACCAAGGACATAGCAATTTGAATTTTGATGTCACATTCATACAGTAATGCCCTAAATAATGGACTCCTTAACTACAGCATAATTGTGGGTAAATTTTCAGGATTTAGTCGGAAATATGGCTTGTTGCCATTCATCGGAAAGCTCTCACCGAGAGCTTTCCGATTAATGGCAACAAGCCATATTTCCGACTGAATCCTGAAAAATTACCCACAATTATGCTGTAGTTAAGGAGTCCATTATTTAGGGCATTAGTGTATGTATATGCTCAATCTTTGCTATAAAAGGAGGTGTGCCATACAGTAATGCCCAAAGCAATTGACCACTTAACCACAGCAGAATTACGGGTAAATTTTCAGGATTTAGTCGGAAATATGGCTTTCCGATGAATGGCAACAAGCCATATTTCCGACATAATTCAGCTGTGGTTAAGGAGTCGATTATTTAGGGCATTACTGTACCTTGATATACACTTACCGTGGCCGGAAATTCCCAAACAAGGATCAGCTTTTACATGAAGCTCTGCATCATCAGTCTTATCTCGATATATTTTCACATTTGTTCTTGTCAATATTGTAATATGTCTGCCTGGTTTTGTTTGGATGTGAACCTATTTCATGATCTTTCTACAAGTTCCTGGAAAAATAAAATATGAGCGTTATCTTTAGAAGCATATCATCCACTCTTTTAAACCCTTTTTATACTAAATACTCATGACGAGTAGTTACATATTGCTCATATAATATGTTCATAGGCATTTGTTGAACTTATAATTTGAACATTTCCAACCAATCAATAGGAATCGTTCTGCACTTGTGTTATCTTTCCGTATATCTTGTCACATGCTCATTGATCCTGAGCACCCCTCCAAATGAAAAAATCATCCAAACCATTCTGTATAATATAATTGATGGGAGAATCCATTTATACAAGCCATATTTCCGACTAAATCCGGAAAAGTTACCCATAATTTTGCTGTGGTTAAGGAGTCGATTATTTAGGGCATTACTGTAGGTACCGCTACCCTCAAAGCAATTGACATGAAAAATGGGGTGATACCCTGGTAATGACAGCGGTATTTATAATACCTGTAGTATCTCTGCAGCACTATCGAGATGGCCACTGTGGTGGTGTTACGGTACCATGCAGTTATGACACCGCAGTATATTAACGGGTCATCACACCAAAGGTTTAAGAAAATAATACTTTATGAGCATCTTGTTAAGTTCCACAGATGTAAGGAGAATCACAATTCAATCTGATCCCAGGTCTCCCATAGCAGTTGAGCAGAATGAGGTCCCTGGAGGGTGAATTTGGTGATGATAGCCCGCCTTGCAAGATTGCGTCACTAAATTCACCCACCCTCTGGGGACCTCATTCTGCAAATGACAGACATACTATTTGCAAGCTTGCGGATCATAATCATGTTGTGTGCATTTTAGAGTTAGTTTTCATTGCAGAAAAGTGAATCCTGACAAATTGTGGTGTACGTTGACAATACTGACTGTGCTGTTACAGTAAATGCTTAAAAACAATGGTTTCAACATGTGAGATTTCATCACAGGAGGATTATTGATAATGAAATAAGATCAAATTTGCTCAATATAGCTGAACATATTTCCCAAGTTTGGTAGACGCGATTACACACCACCCCCACCCTCCCGGCACGTCCCTGGGTGCTGTGATAGTACTAGGGAACACGCCATAACTTACAGCAAGGACTGTCAGTGGTTATTGATTAACACAAATTGGAATGGGGTAACTAGAAATTGGCTGCGAAGCCCGAAATCTCGTTACAACATATTCTAAGCTTGACTGTGTAAGAGACATCTCCGTCAGTGTAATAACCAATGAGATGCTAGCGATTTTCCCACCATCCACTGACGTTTGTATTGATTGCGTTGGTACACTACTAATATACCGATGTACAACAAGAAAACATTTGGTAAATGGAATCAAATGTGTATTGATCATAGCCATATGGGACAATGATTTCATAAAACATTAATACTCATATTTGAAGACAATGCTCTCTGAACAGCAGATTCGATGAAAGACTTCTATAGAAAGCGCCACAGATTTAAAGTGATTCATACTGGTAATGTTCATACTTCAAATTGAACTCTGTAAATGGCTGCTGATGTCATGTTCTAATGATTAGCCATTTCTTTACTAAATAATTCTCCGAACTAGTTCCTTGTATATAAAATTTGAAAGTTTGGTGTCCAAGGCGAAATGTTGGGCAGCAAAATTTGGCCCGAGAGAGAGTAAAAATTAATATTTCGGCATCTAAGGCGAAAAGTGGATAACAAAAATTGTTCGAGGCCTGGTCAAAATTTGAAATTTCGGCATCTAAGATTAGAGTCGAAATTATACACAAAATTTAGTGGACGAGGTTCATAAATTTTGTATATAATTGCGACAAATTTGAAATCCATTTTATCACATTTTAGCAAGGAAAAACGATCTCGATATGGCTGACAAAATTAAAATTGATTTCCTTATCACAAATTCACAACCAAAGAGGCAGTAAAGACACCTTCAAGAAAAAATATATTTCCATTTAGAGTGTGTCTTTTATTGTTGACAAAATTGTTCAACCACTCTTCCATGTATCATATATGTTTATCTCAGTCAACACTAAATAAGACAACTGAAATTGAATAAATATAATGGGAATGCCACAAAAATCATGCAAATGACTTCATACAAATGCCACTATCATTAATGATCCTGGAACGCCATACATTAATTGAATGTCGAGATACATGTACACTGGTTCAGTTGCACTAATTTCTTACTTGTAGTTAGTTCCATTTATGATTTGGTGCGTGTGAGAATGGTGACGTTATTAAGTCGTTGCTTCCATATTAATTAATTGGGAGGGGTATTCAGGAAAAATGAGCCTATGACAGTTAAGATAAGATAATTGGGAAATTGTTGGGAAATGTTCAGATAATAAGTTAAATAAACAAGAAAGGCCGTTCATTGCACTTTAATATCTGAATAATTCCTAAAGGAACTACACTACACGTCAATGAGTATTTAGTAAAGGGTTTGGTATATGACATTCCCATACACAGACTCTATAACCCTTTCATCACGGGAGCTACGCTGGTACAGCATTAAAGATCCTGTGCCAGTACTAGTACATTCTCTTATATATGCGAGTCCCATAGGAAGCCTCGTATATATAAGAGAATGCACTGTATAACACGGTCAAGGTGAATATTGTTAATATTATTAACACAATATATTACTACAATGTTTACAGATTATCAAATTATTAATTATTTAGAATTCATACTCATCAGTGCTATTAACCCTTTACCCAACAGAACGGCCCTGTGCCAATGCATTCTCTTATATATGCGAGTCGACCATAGGTCGCCTCGCATATATAAGAGAATGCATTGGCTTAACACATTAAAAATTATAAAATTGTTAAAGAATGTAAGAAAAAATGGTAAAAAAAGATTTCTTTTAGGCCAATGCATTCTCTTATATATGCGAGGCGACCTATGGTCGACTCGCATATATAAGAGAATGCATTGGCACAGGGCATAACTGTAACTATCACAATGTGGTCAATGAGCCGGTTCCAATGATACCCATATTTGTATGGTTCTATTGAGACAGACCGAAGATATTTTAGGCTGTTGAAGCTTTATTTGGCCAGTTTTGGCCGGTTTGTTGGGTAAAGGGTTAATATGTTTTTTTCACATTTCATCTACATGGTCTACCTTTTTAGGTAGAAATTGGGCCTCGTTCCCAATTGGAAATTGTCAGGTTTTATGTACCTGTTTTTAAAAATTGTGACGTATTACATTGTATCTTATTGGTCTGTCTGTCCCTCCATTCACCTGTCTTAATAATAGAACATGGCCAAATGTAAAATGATATCATCTCCAATGTGTTAATATTGAAGCAACGACTTGATAACATCACCATTCTCACACGCATCAATTTTACAATCCGTGGCATGGTGCAAACAATTGGGATAGAATATAACGTCACAGATTATCTGGACCCAAACAATGAGTCAAGGAGTAACACAGAGAAGCTATGATCTGAGGTCCATTTTAGCTGTACCCACTGTACGCTAATCAATAATTTTCATTTGCAGAACGACGACTACATGCAGATCTTCTGGTCATTTGCTCACGATTAGCGTTCTTGGTTCGTGCCAGACAGAGGCACTGGGAAGACGGCCCACACAATAACGAACTGGTTTATAGCCAACTACAGAAACTTATTATAGGGCTTGATGCAGAGCTACAATAATGCCCTAAATAATAGACTCCTTTACCACAGCAGAATTATGGGTAATTTTTCAGGATTTAGTTGGAAATATGGCTTGTTGCCATTCATCGGAAAGCTCTCAGTGAAAGCTTTCCGATGAATGGCAACAAGCCATATTTCCGACTAAATCCTGAAAAGTTACCCATAATTCTGCTGTGTTAAGGAGTCAATTATTTAGGGCATTACTGTAGGTTATAGCATGGTAGTGCAAGATAGTATAAGAGAAATATACTGAGTCTTTGATATTTTATTGCTAAATGTTTTACAAAGAGGGACACATGTGCTGATCTGTAGAATCGCCCATTCCTTAGCATATTGGGTGCAGTCCACATACATGTATTTCTTGGGTTTGGGGATTCCATTTATACCTAACAACAGAATGTTTGTGCGAAAGTTTGAGAATAGCTATTCACTGTAATCAAGTCTGAGTTTAGTGTCCCTGTCATTTGCAGAATGAGGTCCACATAGGGTGAATTTAGGGGTGCTATCTCGCACAACAGGCTAGCATCACCAACCTCCTAGGACCTCATTCTGCATGGCCTCATCTGCTATGGGAGACATAGACTCAGATTGAAATTCCCAAATGGTGAATATTGTGATGTGCACCCATTGGGAACCTTGATTACGCAATGTGCCAATTTGGGAATATAGAGAAACTACCGGTATACTAAAAAAGAAATAGAATCTGTGTGAAGAAGTTTCTATAGAAATTTGATAATAAAGAAACTTTCAAGAGAAGATGAGTCCTAAGCAGAATGAGGTCCCCAGAGAGTGAAATTAGTGATGCTAGCCCACCATGCGGGATAGCGTCACTAAATTACCCTCTGGGGACCTCATTCTGCAAATGACAGACAGGCACACCTTAATACATTCCTATCATTTCTCAATATCTTTACAAACAACTTTCAACTGTTGGATATTTCCAACCTGACACCTCCATAAGGTTGGAATTTTCCAACTGATGGCCACTTGAGACCAAAATTTTTACAAAAATTCGAAAAACATGCTGCTGTTGGTCTAAAAACAACATACCGGTATTCTTCACTAATTACTGGTTGGAAATTCAAATAATGAGAACAATTTCAACAGATATGTGGTGGTGTAAAATTTCCTGTTAATTCCTTGTTAGTGGCAGGTCACTGCTTTGAGAGTGTTTGGATCATATCTGTCTGCGCTTGCAAATTTGTATTTTCTTGTCTCTGTTTCACCAATAAATTGGTCAATCACACCCACCCATCCAAAGATTGGTCTGTCAATTTTAACTGCTGAATCAGATCACAAATATCATAAAATATACAGTAATACCCTAAATAATCAACTCCTTACCCACAGCAGAATTATGGGTAATTATTTAGGGTATTACTGTAGGAGTATATATCTACATGTACCATGGTGGGGAATCATATGGTTTCGAGTTGATGAGTATCACACATTCAAATTGGCCAAAGCGATTGCAAATGTGACCAGAAATGACGAAAAAGGTAATAAACTAGGATAATGATATACATGTATTACATACTATTTGGGCAGTTATGAGCATATGCTATACTATTTTTCAAACAAGCCGATACCTCATTTGTGTACAAACTCAGTTATTTGCTCTAACCCTATATATGTGTATAAAATAAAATGTTTGGAACAAGAAGTGGTTCATGAAAGACAAAATTCTGTTTGATATTAAATTTTGTATGCATTCATCTCATATTTTGATGTTTTAGAAGGACACCAAAATTATTTTGTTAATATCTAAACAACAAAATGCTATTTATAGGTCTAACTTGTATTTCATATTTATAACTTTTTTCAACAGAACAAAGCAGAAAACAACGTTATTTTAGATTTTTTATGTTGTTGTTGTAACTGGAAGTCTGGAATCCAGATCTCCAGTTAAAACAACAACATAAAAAATCTAATTTAAACTAAAGTGATGTGAAACACTCCGGTAGGGTGATAAAATTAAATGGAGAATGATCTTGTTCAAAGTAGATATTTAAAAAAATATAATATCAAAATTGACAACACACACTGCTATTCTTATGCATGGTTCATACATCTACCTTTGAACAAAATTCCATAACTTTTCCATACCTTTTCCAGACTTCCTGATCATTTTTTCAAGACTTTTCAATGAACAAATTCAATAACTTTCCCATACGTCACATCAGGGAATTTGAAAAAAAATTTGGGAAAGACTTTACAATTTCCTTATTTTGAAAAGGTCACTGGAATTAATGTTCGAATTATAGGAAGATGAGTAGCTATTTTGTTTACCATCCATAAAGTCTTCGCTTTTATATGTTTTCATGGTTGATCACCGTGGCCTCCCCCATGTTTGCTGCAGTGATATATTATCCCTGAACCAACAGTTGCCAGTCATTTAGACATCATGTAAGCAATCAGCACTAATATTTTATATTATTCCATGACTTTTCAAGACCTTCTCCCAGTCCCCCACTAATATTCAAGACCTTTTCCATAACTGGGTGAGAAAAGGTCCCATTTTCCAGACTTTTCCAGGGTATGGAAATCAAATTTTCGAATTCCATAACTTTTCCAGGATTCCAGACCCGCGTATGAACCCTGTTATGTATTAATTAAATGCAGTGACTCTCGATGGAGAAATCATTTTCATTAGTTAAAATTTAGTTTACTGGCGATAGATGCGTCACAAATCGAGTAGTAAATATTTACAATTGAGTGTAGTTCAGATGATATTTTCTGTGGAGTGGTACGGTCGATTTTGATTCAGATTTTTGGCAGTGTTAGTGGAATGTTGCATTCCTCCAATTGGCATAGTGCCTGAATACTAACTTATCAGTTTCATGCACCCGAACATGTCCATAATATGTCTTTAACACTTATAAGAAGCTGTATTATGGGACTCGATCATCTCTGAAGAATTTTCCAGTGTACCAGGTCATTCAAACCTTGTTTGCGGTGGATATTAAACAAGAATTACTTGTCAAGGTTCACCACACTAACCATCAGACTTCCATATTTGGGCAGGCACCCAATATATAAATGAAGGTGTCAATGACACTGTAGCTCAACTGAGGTAGGGGAATAATTTAATGGTTGACAGTAAATGGAGGGATGTGGTCTGTAGGGTGTGCCAAAGGATTTTGTGATGCAAAGAGTAAATTCTAAAATGGCCACCGGTGGCCATGTTTTTTTGCCGAATGACCCCAAAATGACTTGTTCCCATCTACATGTAAATGTCAACATCAATGACAAATTTCATGAAGATCAAACAGATCGGTCTATAACCCTTGCTAATGGATTTTGTAGAAATATTTAGTCATACAAAGAGTAAAATCTAAAATGGCCATTGGTGGCCATATTTTTTGGCCGAAAAACTCCAAAATGACTCGTTCCCATCAAGAGGACACACCGATAGTGATGCAAAGAGTAAAATCCAATATGGCTGCCGGCGGCCATGTTTTTTGGCCAAATGACCCCAAAATGACTCGTTCACATCTAGATGTCACCCCGATGATCCATATGAAGTTTGGTGATGATCGGATCAGGGATGTGGTCTGTAGGATGTGTCAAAGGATTTAGTGATTCAAAGAGTAAAATCCAAGATGGCCACCAGGGGCCATGTTTTTTGGTCGAATTACCCCAAAATGATTAGTGCCCAACGATGAATATGAAGTTTGGTGATGATCGGATCAGGGTTGTGGGCTGTAGGGTGTGTGAAAGTATTTAGTGATGCAAAGAGTAAAATCCAAAATGGCTGACAGCGGCCATGTTTTTTGGCCAAATGACCCCAAAATGACTTGTTCCCATCTAGAGGTCACCCCGATGATCCATATGAAGTTTGGTGATGATCGGATCAGAGATGTGGTCTGTTGGATGTGTCAAAGGTTTTAGTGATGCAAAGAGTAAAATCCAAGATGGCCACCAGAGGCCATGTTTTTTAGCCGAATGATCCTAAAATGACTCGTTCCCATCTACATGTACATGTAAATGTCAACATTCATGACAAATTTTATGATGATCACACAAACAATACGGCCTGTAGCCCGCGCCAATGGATTTAATTTTGAAATCCAAGCTGGCCACCAGCGGCCATGTTTTTTGGCCAAATGACCCCAAAATGGCTCGTTCCCATCTACAATGTACATGTCAACATTCATGACAAATTTCATAAAGATCAGACCAAAGATACGACCTGTAGCCCGCGCCAAAGGAAATTGTTGACGGACACACGGACTTACAAAGTAAGTTGAGCTAAAAAAGACTTCGCATTTATGAAATTTGATTCTGACTATCGGGGAAATTACTAATACATACTTTTTCTACACACATTAATTAGAATATATTAGTATCATGTTCTACAGATTATCGGGAATAATATCCGTGGATAAATTCTGAATGTATACTTTTCGTCTTGAAGACGATGGGACCAAATCAGATCTCAGACACCTCGTAATTAAACGTATGCTCCATCGTATATATCTGAATCTGACAAAATGCAATCACGAACATAGACCAGGATAATATTGATGATGAAGAGCTGGTATCTTGTTATGTGAAGACATATATTACTGTGCTACTAATGATATCGACATCATACATCTGACCTCATGAGTGTTATCAGTCTCAAACAATGTTCACATCATCACGATCATGACACGATGGTTTTCATATAAACAGTTGAACTCAATGCAGTAATGCCCTAAATAATCGATTCCTTAACCACAGCAGAATTATGGGTAACTTTTCAGGATTTAGTCGGAAATATGGCTTGTTGCCATTCATCGGAAAGCGCTTATTTCCGACTAAATCCTGAAAAGTTACCCATAATTCTTCTGTGGTTAAGGAGTCAACTATTTAGGGCATTACTGTAGGAGACACCCACTTCAATTCAAATGCAAGGCCATAAAAAAAATTACTGAGATTATTATCAGCAAAAAATTTTGGGGTGTAAGAAGATGATTTTATATTTAATTTTCAGAATAGTTATTCGTATGGAGTGAATAAAATGATTTCTTTCCTATGGATATGTGAATGCACCATTTAGCAGTATTCTTGCATTTCAGGGTTTAATACTGAATTTATGGAAATATTTTAGAGTACACATTAAAATTTTGTAATATTCCTACACATTTGAACTGTTCCAAATGTGGAGCGCATGCCTGGTGTAGTAAGTTTGTAAGATTGAACTATTTTAGTAGTAGTTTAAAAACAACAAGATGAGAACGAATAATCAGTAATATATACATGTACATGTATGATTGACTGATAAAAATTTGAAGATGACGTCTCCTAGATTGTGATGAGTATAACGAACTATGGATATGTCGCCTGTATTCTGTATTATAAAATTTGTTGTGTTTCGCCAAGTGTGGGGGAAATTATCAACACGTCGTTGACCACCCCCCCCCCCCCCCGTACACCTCCAGTCATGAACCTCATGAAAGGGTTAAAGAGTATCATCAGCTTCTAAAGAGACTGCCAGCTTGGATTCAAATTAAGGTAGAACTAAAACAATTTGACAAAAATATCTGCGAGGGAGGTGAAAATAAATCTATAAATATTTTTATTTAATAATTCTTCTATGACTAGAGCTTCCTGAAATTTGGCAAAAAACATGTGCCAATGCATTCTCTTACATGTATACAATGCATATGCGAGTCTCCCTATGGGAGACTCGCATATATAAGAGAATGCATTGGCTTAACAGTATTTACCTTGAACTTCTAAGCCAGTGCATTCTCTTATATATGCGAGGCTCCATATGGGAGACTCACATATATAAGAGAATACACTGGTACAGGATCTTTAATGCGGCACCAGCGCAGCTCCCGCCATGAAATGGTTAAAGAGTTACACACTTTCCAGCAACTAACCCTTTCTTTACTGAATACACATTGATCATTAGTTCCCTTAGAAAATATTAAGATAATACTAAGTTTAACATATTTCCCAGGTTTGGTAGAGTGATCTCTACTGGCATTACCAAAGTACAGTATTGCCCAAAGTATATGATCCTTTAACCACAGCAGAATTATGGGAAATGTTTCAGGATTTAGTAAGAAATATTTCCGACTAAATCCTGAAAAATTACCTACAATTCTGCTGTGGTTAAGGAGTCGATTATTCAGGGCATTACCAAAGTAGATGCTCATTACAAGACAAAACAGTTATTTCCTTAACCAGCAGGTAAAATACAGTAACAATATAGGGAGAGAACTGCTGGACTCGCTATCAGACATGTGGCTATTCAGAAGGGTTGCTCATCAGTGTCTAAACAAATTCAATGCAGGCATCACATTTCATAAGTTAAGGGCACCCACCCAGTCCACCACATGCGAAACATAGTGAAAACATACAAAGACTGATTGGAAACAGTGACTAATCTCTATGTTCAGCAAATAACAACCGGGGATAATTCGCTCCCATTCTATACACCAAGCCAGGCGCATCATTATTTTTGCCCAATCGATAGCAGTAATTATTTGATGCTCCAGAGAAAATGTCGTCAACAGTGATGTGGAGTTTCATAATAATGAAAAAATCTGGGTGCTCAATCAATGTTATTTGATTCTTGTTCTGCGCCACTCCAGTTCAATATCTCCTAAATCAGGTCGCATTCTTTAGACGCTGGAAAATTAACCGCTAATTTGGTGTGTAATCTAAACTTGGGAGGCGAGAATCACAAGCACTCAGTTGATAATCATCCCTTCCTTCAATGAGCTCACTTTTGATTCATTTAGCGTCATTATCGACAGTATATTTTACGCATTTAAAGTTACCGCATCCAATTTGACATCAAATTAGTTCAAATATTCTGAGCAATTGTTAAGCTTACCGGTACTTGCAAGTGAAACATGAAAATTGCTTTAGGGGTGTAATGATTAGCCCTTTCATGATGGGAGACGGGCTGGTACAGCATTAAAAATCATGTGCTAGTGCATTCTTTTATATATGCGAGTCTCCCCAAGTCTCCCATAAGGAGCCTTGCATATATAAGAGAATTCAGTGGCTTACAATGTCAAGGTAAATATTATTAGGTCAATGTATTCTCTTATAAATGCGATGCTCGCTATGGGAGACTCACATATATAAGAGAATGCATTGGCACAGGGTTTTTGCAATATTTCAGGAAGCTCCTGTCATGGAAGGGTTAATCACGATTATTTCTGAGGAATCATATTGCGATATGTTTTAACATGTGTATCGTGATGCACTTATTCCAATTTTTTTTATATATTCTGTTGACTACATGTACAGTTCCTTAGTGAGTGAGTGGTAAATTTAGCATTCAACATCAGTGTTCAACTAAAGGTAAAGGATAAATTACTGTCTTTTACTGTATTTTTGATTGAGATGAGGGGACCAAAATAATGTCCAGTTCAATGTTAGATGACAGTTCAAATCACACATAATATACCGGTAGTCAGTCTTGGGGTGGGGCTATCAGAGCTTTCAAAAATTGAGTGCGCTCACCGGGGAAGTAATTCACAGGTTTGACATTATCACTTTTAATTCATCAAGAAATCCTTATAAAATCATGGCTAAGAGTGTAATACTAAAACAAAATTTATTTAACAAAAAAAATTTAAATAACATTTTTGAAATCTTTTTTAAATCAATCTTGTAACTCAATTCAGAGAAACAGAATTTTTTTTTTTGGAATTTTTTTTTACGGTTATAACATCAGGGGTACCCCGACTCACAATACCAAATTTGGTTGAATTCGGTCAGGGGTCTGGGAGAAAAATTGCAAACAAACAGACAGACATGATCCTACTCTTTAGGCATATAGATACAGCAATGCCCTAAATAATCGACTCCTTAACCACAGCAGAATTATGGGTAACTTTTCAGGATTTACATTTAGTCGGAAATATGGCTTGTTGCCATTCATCGGAAAGCTCTCAGTGAGCCATATTTCCGTCTAAAACCTGAAAAATTACCCATAATTCCGCTGTGGTTAAGGAGTCAATTATTTAGGGTATTACTGTATAAGCAAGATCTCAAAATATGGTGCCAGATATTTACAGAATGTGAATTTAGTGACGCAATCCCACACAGAAAAATGGCATCACTAAATTCACCTCTTTGGACCTCATTCTGCTTTGGCCTCATCTTCTCTAGAAAGTATCTGAATTATCAAATTAACAAGATTTTGGTTTCTTTAGAAAGTTTCTAGTTTCTTATTCTTTTTTAGTTTAGTTCCTCTGTATCCTCAAATCGACAGACAACACATTACATAATCAAGGTGCATATCACCATCTTCACCATCTGGGAACTTAAATCTGAGTCTAGGTCTTCCATAGCAGATGGATGAGGTCATGCAGAATGAGGTCCACAGCGGATGAATATGGTGATGCTAGCCCACTGTTCAAGGTAGAGTCACTAAATACACCCTCTCAGGACCTCATTCTGCAAATGTCCGTACCATATTTTCAGACCTGAAGTCCTGTGAAACTAAAAACACAATATTATTAAGCTTGAAATTTATGAGTCACTTTAATAATACAAGTAGAAAATTAACTTCATAAATTTTTTTTTTAAATACTATGCCTACAAACAATAACATTTCTCATAAATAAAAGGCCTTATTACACAACTAAGCAGAATATTAGAAACCAAGTACAGTAATGCCCTAAATAATCGACTCCTTAACAACAGCAGAATTATGGGTAACTTTTCAGGATTTAGTCGGAAATATGGCTTGTTGCCATTCATCGAAAGCTTGTTGCCATTCATCGGAAAGCTCTCGGGGAGAATCTAAATCCTGAAAAATTACCCATTATTCTGCTGTGGTTAAGGAGTCGATTATTTAGGGCCTTACTGTACCCATAGAAAGAATTCTCCTCACCTGCCAACGATGAGTTCGTCATTTATGAAAGCAGGGTCAATATGCACTTAATGAACTTAACAATCCCCGACTGAACCTATTTCTAACAATCCCATTATTTGTGGCAAACACCAGAAGCAGCCAAAGGAGACCATTCTAATGAGAAAAGTAACAGTATTTTGTGCTCATGGTTATAGAATTATCCGCTTCATAATTGAATATTTGATGAAAGCTTAACTCGCTCTCTGCAGAGGATCAGAATATCACACTCATGGATTCACTGATTTGCAAACTAACCCTTTCTATACTAAATGGTTTCTCCCATTCAGTTTATATAAAGGTATACATTGGAATGGTCTATTATGCATTTGGAGGTTTGTTCAGGAAACAACTAGCAGACGGCATTCAAGACGAAGAGATAATACAAGTGCTGAATGATTTATATTCATTGTGGGAATGTTAAGATAATTAGTTCAACAAACGACCTATGAATTTTGATAACATTTATTTACCCTTCAATGACCATAGAGCGAAAACCCTGTGCCAATGCATTATCTTATATATACGAGTTGCCCAAAGGGAGCCTCGCATATAAAACAGAATACATTGGCCTAACAACATTTAACTTGACTGTGTAAGCCAGTGCATTCTCTTATATACGGTATGAATGACTCCCTATGGGAGACTCGCATATATAAGAGAATGCACTAGCAGATATTTAATGCTGCACCAGGGCAGTTCCCATCATGAAGGGTTAAAGTAATAAAGCCCACTCCACCTGCGCTTCATTACTACAGCTGGTAGCAGAATTTCCCTTATGTCATTGTCTTGTTGATTTTTGCTAAAGTAATCAGGAGAAAATTAAAGTGAATTATTTGAGGGGTTGGCCGAGCATGGATATGAGAGATTCATTGAAGATAGTATTGTACTGCATCTCCAAGAAATGCTCATTCAACATATATTGTAGTAATTGTATTCAGGAACTGAGCTGGTGCAGCATTAAAGATCATGTGCCAGTGCATTCTCTTACTGGGTATATGATGCGAGTCTCCCTATGGGGGCCTTGCACACCCGTAAATAACAGAAGCACTGGCTTACAAGGTCAAGGTAAATATTTGTTAGGCCAATGTATTTTCTTAATATGCAAGGATCCCTATGACTTCTGACTCGCATATATAATTAAGAGAATGCATTGGCACATGGTTTCAGGAACATCTAGTCCCGGAAGTCTTAGCAGATGATCATACTATAGATTTTGATTCTCATGTCGCTCTCATTACAAAATAAATTTCTGTTTTTGAATTAGATTTCTCATTTTGGCTGATTTTGGGGTAAAAACAAACTTCTCCCATTCAGTTATAAAGGTATACATTGGAATGGTCTATTATGCATTTGGAAGGGTGTTCATGATAAACTGGCAGACGACAGCCAAAGAAGAGATAATACAAGTGCTGAATGATTTATATTCATTGTGGGAATGTTAAGATAATAAGTTCAACAAACGACATATGAATTTTGATAACATTTATTTACCCTTCCATGAGCATAGAGCGAAAACCTGTGCCAATGCATTCTCTTATATATATATACATTTTTTAACCTTTCCATGACTAGAGCTTCCTGAAATTTTGCGAAAACCCTGTGAGAATGCATTCTCTTATATATGCGAGTCTCCCAAAGGGAGAATCTCGCATACATGTATATAAGTGAATACATTGGCCTAACAACATTTACCTTGACCGTGTAAGCCAGTGCATTCTCTTATATATGAATGGCTCCCAATGGGAGACTCGCATATATAAGACAATGTACTGGCACAGGATATCTAATGCTGCACCAGGGCAGTTCCCATCATGAAGGGTTAAAGTCATAAAGCCCACTCCACCTGCGCTTCATTACTACAGCTGGTAGCAGAATTTCCCTTATGTCATCGTCTTGTTGATTTTTGCTAAAGTAATTCAGGAGAAAATTAAAGTGAACTTTTTTGAGGGATTGGCCCAGCATGGATATGAGAGATTGATTGAAGATAGTATTGTACTGCATCTCCAAGAAATGCTCATTCAACATATATTGTAATAATTGTATCCATGTCAGTTAACCCTTTCATGATGGGAGCTGAGCTGGAGCAGCATTATATATCCTGTGCCAATACATTCTCTTATATAATGCAAGTCTCCCTGTGGGAGCCTCGTACATTTAATTAAGAGAATGCACTGGCTTACAAGGTCAAGGTAAATATTTGTTAGGCCAATGTATTCTCTGATATACATGTATGCGAGACTTGCATATACCGGTATAAGAGAATGCATTGGCACAGGGTTTTCACAAAATTCTGGAAGATCTACTAGTAGTCATGGAAGGGTTAAGGATACTCAAATTATAGAGTACAATAGAGCTCTAAAGAAAAACAATATAAAACAAAAATTCACCTGAACACATGCTAACCTCAGTAGTAGGCAACTTGAAATTAGAAACTGCTAATTTGTGCATAAAGTTAGGGTCCGGCGAATCGGCGATTTTGTTCGAATCGAATCTCGAATCGAATCAGACACGCGGATTTCACATCGAATCGAATCTCGAATCGAATCTTACTCCCCGTGGTAAATCGACAAGAACTAGATTTATGTCGGCGATCCCGCTGCAGCGCGAGTGTCTTCCCATACCATCACCTGTGCGTGTTTGGCAGCTTGCCGTTTGGACCTGCGTCACAATAAAAAATGTTGAGAACGGCACATGAAAATATGACGAGATAAATCGTACTCTGTCATACTTTTTTTTTCATCGGGGCCCAATTCTTTCTTCATCGTAAAGGTGGCTAGTGACAACTGTTTCTTTTTAGGGGCTCGCCCGCATCGCCGCTACTACTAGACGTGTTGCCGGTTAATTTTCGTTTTGAGTCTTTCTTTTCTTTTGCCCTTATGGTGGGTTGCAGGACGACTGCGGCTAAGGTGTGCCCATAAGTGGGAGGTAGTGCCCGTTTTCTGAACTGATAGTACAGTCGTGCACGATTTGCACCTGAATTTGTCAACACTGTATTCAAAATAACTTTTAATTTCCGCCATTATAACTTTGGATAAATAAAAAGTAGGGAAGGGCACAAGAGATGGATCGATGATATGGATATTTCGCTGCCGCGACGACCCAAGAGCAATAATTTACTGAACGAAACAGGACCGCATCTCGTGCACCGACGGCGTTCGCAACGACATCTGCGTGCGTTTGTTTTAGAGCTTTTGTAGGACACGCTGTTCAACAAGTTCGTACATAATGAGTTTAATATGGTGATTCGAACTACATTCGAATCACACGATCGATTTCGAATCGAATCGAATCAGTAAGACGATTTCGAATCGAATCTCGAAGCTTCGCCGGACCCTACATAAAGTTTAAGTTTTCTTGAGAAAAATTATCAAAATTTATATTAATTATCCAAAAGGCACATACATACATGTACATGTATCAGTGATTATTTAATATTTCAATGTTTCCATACACTTGTATTTATCCAGTACTAGTATTTCTCAACATTTTAGCATCCATAGTCCTTAACCCTTTGAGTGCCAGGTCGATTTTTGTATCAACCAATATACCCTGTGCGCCTCGCATATATAAGAGAATGCATTGGCCTAAATTTTTTTTTTTTTTTACAATTTTAATAATTTATTCTTATATTCTTTAACAGACTTATTTTGTAGGTTTAGGGCCGATGAGATCGGCCCCTGGCACTCAAAGGGTTAAGATGCTGGTGATATAACAAAGAAGCATTTTGCTATATCCCGTATGTCTAAATTTACAGCCATATTTTATTATAAAATCCTTCTGATATTTTTGTTTATCTGTTGTCTGCTCATATTCCTGAACACCCCTCCAGATGAATAGACCACTCCAATATATACTTTTATAACTAATGGGAGAATCCGTTTAGTAAAGAAAGTTTTAAAAAGTAAAATTTTATAACAATCTCAACCATATTTATGTCAGTTTAAAATTTCTAGCTTTCGTACTTATGTGATTAGGACAGTTGACTATTAGAAATTTGGTTAGAAGAGGGCAATACCTTCAAATAGGTTGTCTTGACTTCTTTAATCCCACCATATTACTTGACAATATACCACTACCCACCATCTACTATTCAGCTTTATGACAGACAAAGATTCATTAGTGTTAATCATCATTACTGTTTTATTACATTATTTTTAGAGCTGGGACGGTTATGCGGTTAACCGGTTAACCACCAACTATGGCTGTGACCGGTCACCGATTTGCCGTGGTCGGTTAACCGTAACATCACTATTATAGTGTATGATCACTGTGATGGTCAGCTATAACTGGCTATAAGAGGGTTAATCTGTCTCCGTCAATTAAAATGAATCCGAGATTGACGGAACAACATCAAACGCGGTGTGTCGGCTCTTTGAAGGCTACAGCCTGCCGACTTCAAAACGAAACATCAAAGGACAGCCGTCTTGTTCCCAAAGTGTATGCTTGGAGTCAGGAATGCCCTGGTTATTATGTAACGGCAATGTGGGTTATCTATAGTCTGACTATAGTTTATATCAATGTTCCGATTAGGACTGATTAGGACTGATTAGGAAAACAATAAGTCCGGCGCTTTATTCGTCATCCATTGTCTACATACATGGCGACTAATTGCATGTTTAACAAAAGCCAGTGAGTGTAATTATTTAACAGCACTGACAAGGCAGTTGTATTTCTACTAAAACGGCATTCTGAACTCCTCGACCTGTGACCTCTGGGGGGCAAACGGTGACGGAATCTGACAAGGTTTGCCGAATGCTAAAACGTATAAAAACGTATACAAAAGTACGTGTTTGAATATGTGTGTTTACATAACCAAGAGGCCAGTTCTTTGTGTTTGGCCACATGTAGGAACACATAGGTCTACGTTGTCACTGAACACGAAAAATATGTTTTTACAGTACCGGTATGTGATTATGTGTGTCATAATATGTGTCAGGAGCCGTTCTCAAACTTACCATGTCAGTGAGCATCACAATCATCGCCGTTCTGCATACTGGGCTTACCCACCCATAATAGTACCTATAATATGTGGTTAACCGGTTAATCGCGGTTTTTTGCCGTTCATAACCGGTCACGAAAAACCCATAACCGTCCCAGCTCTAATTATTTTATGGTATACTGCCATGGGTGGCTTTCGTTACCCATTAAGTTGTATCACCTATTCCATTAATAGATGATCATATTATAAATTTTGATTCTCTTGTCACTCCCGTAACAAAATAATTTCAGTTTTTGAATTAGATATCCGATTTTGGCTGATTTTGGGGTAAAAAAAAACTTTGACCAACAGTTTGGGCAAATGAAATTTGTTTTGGCAATTTTTGAAAAAATAAAATAAAAATAAGCCTTTGGTCAATCTGGCCTACCGGTATGACAGCATGAACCCTAGTTGAAGGGAAGGCATTGTGGTGAGATTCATCACAACGCTCCCTTCAAAACTACTCTGTGTGTATCATACCCTTTATATTGATAATGTACCCAACCACATCACTCCACAAAGCTTAAAGTTCCATCAACATTACCTTAGTCATTAACCTCAAGATTGTCGACAATGAACAACAACCCAGATAGTGTTACAAGACTCCCAAGAATGATTGACACGTGTGAAGTCATACCTATCCGAAAAGTAAACAACTAACTGTAGTACCCGCCTCTTAACTTTGCTATCCAACAAGATTATGACACAACTCTTCCTACCTTCTCCTATGTACACATCATTTTTGACCCCGATGAAGGACTGCTAACAAAATCTATCGACTGATAGATGTTACTTCAGATAACTTAACTCCCAAATTAACCCTGTCATTCCCGATAAATTCTAAAAGTTGAAAATGTTAAATCTTCTTTGTTTAAAGGGATATTCTATCTAGGCCTGAGAATATGGTGCTGGACATTTGCAGAATGAGGTCCCGAGAGGGAGAAATTAGTGACACAGACAATAGACAGAACTAGAGATGGGCCTGTCCCAAATGGGACTGAGGTATACCCCCCGTATTCAACATGTTATTTGAATGTAGTAGCCATTACTGTATATTGGGCACTTGAATTATGTGAACAGGTAACCCTAAATCCCCTAAGCCCTAACACTAATCTTGAACCTCTTAACCCTTAATCCTAATCCTAAAACCTATTGACTGAAAAATGTAGGAATTAGGCATGTTGCGAAAATGTTCTAAGTCGAAAAAGGGGAATAACTCCACAAAAAAAAATCGCAGGTGCACAGGTTCCCATGGTACTAAATATCTGTGCCAAGTTTAAAAAAAATTGACCTAAAAATGTAGGAATAAAAGCTCGGACAAAATTATACATGTTGCGAAAATGTTCTAAGTAAAAAAGGGGGGATAACTCCACCAAAAAAAGTGTGACAGATGTCATAATCGCAGGTGCACAGGTTCCCATGGTGGTTGATGTCTGTGCCAAGCTTCATGGAAAATGATCATAAAACGACTGAGAAAAACTCCGGACAAATTTATGTCCACAGACAGACGGACGGATGGAAAGATGGACGGACAAGCTGATTCCAGTATACCCCCCCCCCCCCACAACTCGGGGGGGGGGGGGGGGGGGGGGGGGGGTATAAAAACATGTTACAAAAGCAGAATGATTCATATTCATTGGTGGGAAATGTTCAGATAATAAGTTCAACAAACAACCTACATTGTATGATCGTTAGAACGATATATATTATATTTATTGGCAATTAATTTGTCCCAAAATCTTATTAAAGGAACATTTATTTACAGTCGTGCATACTTTAATCCCGTTTTCTGAAATAGTATGATCGATGTAGTTGTAATTTTGGATTTTGGCAATATTAATTGAGTGGAACGTACGTACATGTACATCATTCCAGTGGTTAACATTAACCACTAATGTTTTTAACAGTTTGATTAACTGAATTAAGGCCAAAATGTCTTTAACCCTTTCTATACTAAATACTCATTGACGATTAGTTGCCTTAAAGATGCACTATCCGAATTAACACACCCAAATTACTATTTCTTTGGCTTCGGGAGTAAAAAATATTTGAATCGAATCGAGGAACCCACCCATCAAAGCTCAGAGTAAACAGATATCGATTTTTAAAGTTTGTTATTTCTCGAGATGAGCAATTATTTGTGGCTCAGAAAAAATTTGTCAAACCGACGGTCTCAGACAAAATTACTGATTAAAATGGATAACTCTAAAATCAAGTGGTAATGCAGCCAAATTTCCTGATACTCAAGTGATAATACGGCCATATTTCGTTGAAAAAATTGTTGATAAATAATACGTTTTGGGAAATTTTATACCATAGTTGACAGTGGTTACCATTATTTTGTTGCAATTAATCGATTCTGATAACTAAAGCATATTTTGAAGAAATGTTGTTGTTGTATCTTGATGATATGGGGACTGTCTGATCGGATTGAGTACCTTTAAATTATATATTGCAGTAGTCCATACCAAGGTTTCTGCTAGAGGGGCAGTGGGTAATTTTTGGGGTTTTTTCCCAGAGTGTGAATTTGTTAATTCTAGCCCGCTGTGCACAATTCCTCTGTGGTTAAGGAGATGATTATTTAGGGCATTACTATACATCACATCAAGAATGTGTGAAGGCCATGAGTACCTTTAATGTTAATTACAGCTATTACACTTTAATGACACAAGTAAATTATTATTTATTAAAATATATGTATACATGTGTGTGTATATAAGGAGGGACTTTTCTTGGTCACTCAACAATGCACAGAAGAAAAAAACAAAAAAATTTAAAAATCCGATATTAATCTAGGTATTTATTTTTAATGGCCTGCATGTAGTCTGCATTTTATTCAGCCTTTGGGTTCTTTTACCCTTCCATGACTGGATCTTCCTGAAATTTTGCAAAAACCCTGTGCCAATGCACATGATTATTTAGGGCATTACTGTATCTCAAGACCCAACCTAATTAGTCAACTCCTACATATTGATTATACGATTTACCAATCATTGTTTGTCCCATCCAGTACTAGTATTTCTCGAGTACTACCATCGAGCATGATATTGGTGATCCAAGTCGATCAGTCACAAGCCTGCAAATAGTGTGCCTGTTATTTGCAGAATGAGGTCCTCAGAGTTGAATTTAGTGACGGTATCCCGCAAAATAGGCTAGCATCACCAAATTCACCCACTGGGGACCTGATTCTGCTGAGACCTCATCTTCTGGGAAGTACATGTACTGTACAAGTATCTATTGTCTCAAAATAACATTGTTTTTAGTTACTTTTTCGAAGTTTCTATATCCCCTAATTTGTAGGAGATGAAATGTATAATCGAGGTGACTAATGGGTGAACATCACCAACTTCAACTGGCAAATTTCAATCTGATCCTACAGTAATGCTCTAAGTAAGCGACTTCTTAACCACAGCAGAATTATGGGTAACTTTTCAGGATTTAGTCGGAAATATGGCTTGTTGCCATTCATCGGAAAGCTCTCGGGGAGAGCTTTCCGATGAATGGCAACAAGCCATATTTCCGACTAAATCCTGAAAAGTTACCCATAATTCTGCTGTGGTTAAGAAGTCGCTTACTTAGAGCATTACTGTAGGTCTCCCATAGCAGTTGAGGCCAAAGCAGAACGAGGATCCAAGAGGGTGAATTTGGTGATGCTAGTCCGCTGTGTGGGATAGCATCACTAAATTCACCCTCTGGGGACCTCATTCTGCAAATGAGAGACACACTATTTGCAGGCTTGACTACTAGTACTCGAGTACCATCGAGCAGGATATGGTGATCAAAGTGGTTCAGTCAGTAAACCCTGCAGATAAACTAATACAACAGCTCTCAGCAATGAATGAATCAATGGAATGTATTTCCCTTTCTATTAATCTGTCTCCGGGATGGAAGTCCCTATTCTATAAATAACTAGATGGAAAACACCGAACCCAAACCACTCGGAGGTTATATCATTACATTTGACAACAATGCTCTCAACATGCCCTGCCGTGATAAACAAACAGCACGATAAGTCTATACTTACCTATTAGTGAGAAAGTATTCCAATCAAAGTGGCTTAGTGAATAATGTACTGGCTACTGTTAGCGGAACTCGTGTTTTCTGTTGTCAAAAAAATCAATGCCACCATGTGCTCTGCATGTACACAAAGACAGGGGCTGAATCAATTGTAAAAATTTCACCTTTGACCTCTAAAAATAAACAAATGTCCTATTTACAGCTGTTTCACCTGGCGCAGGTAACTAGCTCCCCAGTCTTTCTCATTGAATTGTTAAGGCAAGGGCATTTTAATTCTCCTGTATGAATTTATTTAGCAGAAAGACATAATCACCCCTGGTTAAATTGTCCTGCTAATTTGCTATGATGCTGGTGGCCCTTGCTGAATTGTTATGATGCTGAATGATGCTGGTAGGGCAAACTGATGCTGTTAATAAAAAAATATTTTTCCTAAATTGCGCAGTGTTTGGCTAATCTGAGTGATTTGAGAAAAAGCCAGTGTTTGTATGAACGATTCAAGAACATGTCTATTTTAAAGACATGTTATGTACTTGTTCGGGTGCGTAAAACTGATAAGTTAGTATTCAGGCACTATGCCAACTGGAGGAATGTAATATTCTACTAACATCGCCGAAAATCTGAAGCTAAACGACGCTACCACTCCACAGAAAACATTGTCTGAACTACGCTCAATTGTAAATATTTACTACTCGATTCGGGACGCATCTACATGTATCTGCTATAAACTAACGAAAATGATTTCCCCATCGAGAGTCACTGCAATTAATTAATATACAAAAATGACAGTGTGTATCGTCAATTTGGACTAATATTAGTAACAAATAACTACTTTGAGCAAGGTTATTCTCAATTTCTATTTGATCACCCTACCTGAGTGTTTCACATCACTTTAAAATACATGTTTGTTAATAATGACTGCACTGGTGCAAAACAATGTGAATAAATATCTTAATCATCTCTCTCACTGAGAGCTTTCCGATGAATGGCAACAAGCGATATTTCCGACTAAATCCTGAAAAATTACCCATAATTCTGCTGTGGTTAACCCTTTACCCAACAAACCGGCCAAAACCGGCCAAATAAAGCTTCAACAGCCTAAAATATCTTCGGTCTGTCTCAATAGAACCATATAAATATGGATATCATTGGAACCGGCTCCTTGACCACATTGTGATAGTTACAGTTATGCCCTGTGCCAATGCATTCTCTTATATATGCGAGTCGACCATAGGTCGCCTCGCATATATAAGAGAATGCATTGGCCTAGAAAAAATCTTTTTTTAACACTTTTTACCATTTTTTCTTACATTCTTTAACAATTTTATAATTGTTAATGTGTTAAGCCAATGCATTCTCTTATATATGCGAGGCGACCTATGGTCGACTCGCATATATAAGAGAATGCATTGGCACAGGGCCCTTCTGTTGGGTAAAGGGTTAAGGAGTCGATTATTTAGGGCACTACTGTACATGTTTTGAATGTTTTATACATATAATGGCTTTTTCTCAATTCATTCAGATTAGCCAAAGACTGAAAATGACAACTTTAGAAAACATAACGGTACGTTTTCTTAACAGCATCAGTTGGCCCTACCAGTATCATAGCACTTCAGTAGGACTCACCAACATCATAGTAAACAAGAGCACCTCTAAGAGTATCCCCCCACCAAGGTGGCTTTCCGCTGATGTGTATTAATTTTCTTGTGAGGCTTAATTCCAAACATGTCTTAATCTGGTCTGTAATGACTGAATATAATCTGCATGAATACCAATAATTATTGAAATCAAAATTATTGTTTCAGTTATCAAGCGGGACAGACCAACATCGCGAAAAATTGACAAACTAAGGTATCTGTGCAAACGGGATAGCGTCACTAAATTCACCCTCTGGGGGACCTCATTCTGCAAATGACAGGCACACTAAACTCAGGCTTGTATATATAGGTCTACAGGTATGCTATGTTTATGTACTTATATATTCAATGTCGGAACAAAAAGTTGAATGACTTGTTTAAAAAAAAATGATGATGATGACGATATGCAACGAATCTCGTTGCTGGAATAATTGCTGTGTGTGTAAAATTCATCCCGAATTAAGTATTAAATATTTACAATTGTGCTTTGTTTTCCAACAAGGTACAATTGGTGTGATTTGGGGGGGCTAACCCCGGGATGGTCAAATAGACAGAGAGGTCTATTCCTTCACCCCTAGGTGTGGTTGGAACTTTCAGCATGTAATATATTATTCAAATGCTACATGTACCAGTACATTCTTTCAGTGAGCAAGGTGTTTGTGTACTCATGTGTCGGTTTTATTAACTGAAATAAGCTCATAATAAATTGATAGGGTTGGCTGATAGTGGCAGCCTTTAACCCTTTCTATACTAAATACTCATTGATGAGTAGTTCCTTAGGAAATATTCAGAGAACAATTTCAACAAACGACTTATTAACTGAATATTTCAAGATCAAAACCAGATGGGTGATTTTGGACATTTTTATGTGGACCCCTACCCCTCCCAACCACAGTCATTATATCCACATACGGTACCTAACAATAACAAGATTATAGATACAGTACATGTATATGAGGTAAATGTACATTACTCAATTCATCAGTGAGATTTCAAGTATTATCATGTTAAATCGATATAACAGTATGTGTTTTACTTCAGCTTAGTTTAAACTTATTTATTTTCTCATACATAACAAAGTTATTATGACAAGGGGGATTTGTGGACAAGTGCTTACACATAAATATCTGATGAAGTAGCATATAAATTCTAGTAGGTGTGGTCAATACCGGTAGCTGCTGCAATTACCAGTATGGTGACATGATAAATTGAGGTGGTAGCAATAGTTTACATCTCTGTGGAATTTTCCAGTTTAAATGTATACATTTAGTTTCTTCAGTGCAATCAATTTAACAGTGGATAATAATGTAATGGTGGTTTTAATTCTTAAAGATGCATAATCTGATTAAGCACCCCACAATTACTATTTATTTGGATTCGGGGGTAAAAAATATTAGATTCGTGTCGAGGAACCCACCCATCAAAGCTCAGAGTCAGAGATCAATTTTTGAAATCTGTTATTTTTCACCATCAAAAATTATTAGTAGCCTAGTAAAAAGTCAACAAGCCAACGGTCTCGGACCAAATTGCGGATGAAGATGGATAACTCTAAAATCATGAGGCTTTCTGTTGATAATAAGGCCAAATTTTGTTGAACATGTTGATAAATAACACGTTTCAAGCAATTTTATACTATAGTTGACAGTGGCTAGCTAGCATTATTTTTGGGTAATTAATTGATTCTGATAACTGAAGCGGCATTTCTAATGAAAGTGTCAATGACACTGTAGCTCAACTTATGTGGGGGAATAATTTAATGGTTGACAGTAAATGGAGGAATAGGAAAGGTGCTAATTGAAATGTCTAACCTGTGCCAAAGGATTTAGTCATGCAAAGAGTAAAATCCAAGATGGCTGCTGGCGGCCATGTTTTTTGGCAGAATGACCCCAAAATGACTCGTTCCCATCTACATGCCATTGTTAATGTCTATGACAAATTTCATGAAGATCCGACCAAAGCTACCCGGTACGACCTGTAGCCCGAGTCAAAGGATTTACTAGTAGTCATGCAAAGAGTAAAATCCAAGATGGCTGCTGACAGCCATGTTTTTTGGCCGAACGACCCTAAAATTACTCGTTCCCATCTACATGTCATTGTTAACATCCATGACAGATTTCATGAAGATCCGAACAACGCTACGACCTGTAGCCCGTGCCAAAGAATTTAGTCATGCAAAGAGTAAAATCCAAGATGGCTCCTGGCAGCCATGTTTTTTGGCCAAACGACTCCAAAATGACTCGTTCCCGTCTACATGTCAATATTAACATCCACGACAAATTTCATGACGATCAGATGAACAGTACGACCTGTAGCCCGTGCTAATGGATTGAATTTTGAAATCCAAGATGGCCACTGGTGGCCATGTTTTTTTGACGAATGACCCCAAAATGACTCGTTCCCATCTACATGTCAATGTCAACAGCCATGACAAATTTCATAATGATTCGACCAAAGGTACGACCTGCAGCCTGTGCTAAAGGAAATTATTGACAAGTCACGCACACACACACGCACCCTCACACACGGACGACGGATACCAAGCCATGGCAATAGCTCAAACTTTACAAAGTAAAGTTGAGCTAAAAATGATATGCTGTAGTTGTTGGAATCTGATTATATGGGGACCATCGAATCGGATTCAGTACCTTTAAGCAGTACTAGTAAGTTCTTACCCGTAGTTGAGGTTAACAGATTCTTTACCAAAATAGTCATTGACAAGGAGTTTCCCTTGTAAATGTATTAGATGTAGATGTACAAAGTAGATGTAGATGTTTATTTGTACAATAAATAAGAATTAATAACAAAGCATTGATATACAAATTAATAGTATTGTACAGGAGCCGCATGACCAACTGGCCGTCTTCCTGCTGCCCCTGAATAAAGAATACAATAAGAAAATATGTAATTATAGGTATGTTCAACAAACAGCCAATACTTTATATATGACAGTATGTTAACTTACAATGTACCGGTATATGTATTACAGTAATGCCCTAAATAATGGACTCTTTAACCACAGCAGAATTATGGGTATCTTTTCAGGATTTAGTCGGAAATACTGTTATGCCCTAAGTAAATGGCCCATCTAACTGAAGTGGCACCCCAGTTTAACTGCGTTCCGTTTTAACCTAACCGCGGTTATAAGATGCGTTTAAAACGCAAGAGAACCGAATAAATTGTGCGGTTAAAACGGATACGTCGCAGTTAAACCGGTATATGTCGCTCTTAATGGAACAGATACCATATGGCGTATATGGCGTGTCATGTTTTAGTTGCCATGCTCGTTAGACAAGTTAGCACAAATAACACGGCAGTGTCCCTTTCAATATCAATATTTTTTGTTGTGGATCTTCTATTTATTTTGGATAAATAGAACAGACATTCATATACCAATATTTTATGTTTTGGGTAAACGGAAGATTGTGATGTATGGTGTGAAAAAATAAAAGTGTTTTTGTGTGTTTTATTTATTTTTGGATTTCTTTTTATTATAATGTTGTATACTTTATAGTAGCCTTTTGGTGAAAATAACAGTTGGTCTAACCCCGACAGGTAATCGGAATTCTTACGGCCCATTTTCGACTTTAACCATCGATAAAATAAATATTTATATAATTATATATAAATATAATTATTCGACAATTTAGCTGACGAGTGCCGGTCACTTTCAATGTAAGGAAATGCGTTTAAAATGGAAAAACCGCAAAACGGAAAAAACGCATTCAAATGGATCAAATGGCCACTGAATTTCAAACGGATTCGAGTGGATAATTATATAATAATATAAAGTGGGGGTTAGAGTCCCACACATGCATCATAAATGTAAAGTGAGGGAAAGAAAAATGCGTTTAAACTGAACAACCGCACTCTTCAAACGTTGGACATTATTCGGCTATCGGAAACCGATATTTAAGTTTTCCGATCTTGCATTCGTTGCTATATAATCATAATTAACTACAAACGTGACACGCCAGCTAGATTCGCGAATTGCGTATGTACTATTACTAGTATTAAATTCAGCACTCTACTTTGCTTCAAACATAAGCATGTATTTTTTCTCAAGCCGAACAACGGACGTATACTAGAACATATACGTCAAAATTATACAGTTTTCAACAAGTCGGGATTAAAACATAAAATATATCGTGTTGAGTACCGATGGTGATAACAAAAACATACAATCAACTCCTGGTCCATTATGAAGTTACCACTTTGCCGTGATCGCTAAAACACAAAATGATAACATACACTGGTAGATGCATGGGTAGTACCCCTCTCTTTCCCATTAAATATTCAAATACCGGAAGGTTAACGTTTATGTGCAGTGTAACCGCAGTTAAGGGTTATTAACTGCGGTAACCTAACCGCATGTAACTGCGATGCCACCGCAGTTACGGCAAATAACTGCGGTGAGGTTACGGTTAAACCGCAGTTGTAAACGGATTATAACTGCAGTTAATGGGTCATTTACTTAGGGCATAACAGTATGGCTTGTTGCCATTCATCGGAAAGCTCTCCCCGAGAGCTTTCCGATGAATGGCAACAAGCCATATTTCCGACTAAATCCTGAAAAGTTTATACCCATAATTCTGCTGTGGTTAAGGATTCGATTAATTAGGGCATTACTGAGGGAACATGTTCCTGGTCTGTTTTTGGCAAGCCTGCAAACTGTGTCTGTCTGGTTTTAGTTACTTTTTCCCTTCTGGGATGTTTCTATATCCCCTATTTTGCAGAAGATAAAATAGATAATTGAGGTGACTAATGGGTGAACTTCAACTGTTGAACTTCAATCTGGTCCTTGGTCTCCCATAGCAAATTCTGCAAATGGCAGACACGCTATTTACAAGCTTGGTTTTTGGCCTGTACTTGTCGAGTGCAGATCACGTCTACCATACATGAACACCCAAGAAAGCGCCTTTTGTATCTGACTAACAACAGTACCTAATGGTACATGTATAAAGGTGAAAATCTACAGGATATTCCCCCCACGATAAGATGACATACCTGTATGCACTTTATAAACTAATATATTATTTCGCCATACCAGTACTAGTACAAACAACAACCTGATAACCTTGAGACATGCCTTAAAATCCATAAAATTTTGCGAGAATCAAAATATAGCATTTCTACAGCGAATCAGCTGCTTGTACGAGAATCAAACTGTATCCTGTTCTGATTTCAATTTTAAGCCCTGTAGTCATACAGAAACTTTATAGATTCATGGTTCTTGTAATTGACGAATCTCATTCCCGATTTAACCACGCCTCCGTAATTACTTCCTAGTTACCTTCTCTAACACTTACAGTAGCTGGGCGGCTCATGAGCTAGAGCGAGTGCATGGTCTAATTGACTGAATTTTGGGCACAAAAAAACTATTACAAGATGCATGCACACACCTAGGCATATTTAACATCCCAGAAAGAAGTTATTATATCATCGTGTTAAACAACATTTTAAAACGAGCGTAAATGCATCATCGGGAGAATCTTTTGTTTAGGAAGTTGTTGGCCTTGAACTTTGTTTGCCGTAACGCGACTGGTCAGTTACTGCTGTCTGTCAATAATCCGAGATTCATCAGTTATACTCACAAAATTACACACAATTCATGTACTTTTCACACAAGTGGATGTAATTTAAGCTTTATATTACAGCAATGGGTACATTTCGTTCATGTTTACTGAGTCTTATCTTGATTCAGCCCATAAGCAATATAACAACATCAGACTAAAGGCTGCTGCGCACTAGAACCCGATTGCTGAGCCATCGGTCTCTGAGACCAATTCCTTCATGTTCATTAGTATGAAATCTTCAGATAATATCAGTATGTCCAACAAAACGATCAATGAACTTTTTGAAATTTTGACCAAAGTGACGGGGTTGAGACACCAACCAAACCCAGTGGAAAATGTTCAGATAATAATTCCTTTATTGAACTTTATTTAGTATAGAAAGGATTAATTTCACTGGGAAGTGCACACAGAAACAAAATCACCAACCCAAGAAGCAACTTGCCCAGATACATGGATCCATGCCTGAATTTAGTGTGTCTGACATTTGCAGAACGAGGTCCCCAGAGGGGGATTTAGTGATGATATCCCACACAGCCCAGTTGAAGTTGGTGATGTTCACCCTTTAGTCACCTCGATTATGCATTTTTATCTTCTGCAAATTAGGTGATATAGAAATTCAACAGAAGGGAAAAAGTAACTAAAAACAACATTAATTCGAGACTAGATATTTCCCAGAAGATGAGGCTTAAGCAGAATGAGGTTCCCAGACGGTGAATTTGGTGATGGTAGCATCACAAAATTCACCATCTGGGGGACCACATTCTGCAAATGTCAGACACATTAAATTCAGACTTGCATGGATTATGTACCGGTACTACATGTACAGTAATTAATGCCCTAAATAATCGACTCCTTAACCACAGCAGAATTATGGGTAACTTTTCAGGATTTAGTCGGAAATATGGCTACATATTACACACTACATCTGGTGCTGAAATAGGCCCATAGTGAGATTAATTGTTTTGTTTTCTATCTATTTAATTAAAAAATTTTAAATCAAAATTTTGAAAAACTAATGCCGTTATAATCTCCGCCAGGGTACCCCAAGTCACCACACTAAATTTGGTTGGTATCGGACCAGCAGTCTGGGAGAAAAATCTGGACAGGCAGACGGTTAGACAGATCCTACTCTTTTATATACCGGTATATAGTCTTATTAGATACATTGGAATGGTCTATTATTCATTTGAAGGGATGTTCAGGTTATAAAAGCAGACGACAGACAGACGAAAAACTGATACAAGTGCAGAAGGATTCATATTCTTTGGTGGGAAATGTTGAGATAATAAGCTCATCATGGTCGTTTGTTGCACTTATTATCTGAACATTCCTTAACCCTTTACCCAACAGAACGGCCCTGTGCTTAACACATATTAAAAATGATAAAATTGTCAAAGAATGTAGAAAAATATTATAAAAATTGTTAAAAAATGTAAGAAAAAATTATAAAATTGTTAAAGAATGTAAGAAAAAATGGTAAAATTGAAAGTGTTGAAAAAAGAATTTTTTTAGGCCAATGCATTCTCTTATATATGCGAGGTGACCTATGGTCGACTCGCATATATAAGAGAATGCATTGGCACAGGGCATAACTGTAACCATAACAATGTGGTCAATGAACCGGTTCCAATGATATCCATATTTGTATGGTGTTATTGAGACAGACTGAAGACATTTTAGTGCCACCGCACACGCTGCGTTTAAAATCGTAAGTGGGGAAAATCGCAGGAGGAAGCATCCAATACGCATGCCCACGACAATATGTAGCCAAATCTTAGCAATCAAGCACTGTTTGATTTTACCAGGAAAATCGTGGCGTGACCTTGGCAACGCGCGCGATCGTAGCTGTCACATGACCACTGTCACACTGGTCATGTTGTAAATACCACGAAAAGAATACATTCAAAAATGGCGCAAAGTTTACAAACTTCTTGCACTTACAAAAACGAGGCCACATTGTTGGAGATGTGGCACGGCAGGGAGTGCAGGCCTATACCACATATCAGGCAAGGAGTAGAGGGCTGCCGCAATTGTTGAAATTCAATTGGGGCAGCTGAGCCTGTTGAGTTGATAGGTACAAAAATGTCAAAATTAAAAAAATATTCAATTTCACTTGAACTTTCAACATCAACTTGTTAGTTTAGAACATTGAGATACATGCCATATGTATTCAGTTGCATAATGCGGAGAATGTGGTATAACATTTTGCTATCATGTGATCGATCACGTTGATAAAATCGTAGCTGCAAAGATCGCAGCGCCGTAGCGTCTGCGGACAAGCTACGATTTCTCCACCTACGATTTTCCCCACTTACGATTTTAATCGTAGCGTCTGCGGTGGCACTTAGGCTGTTGAAGCTTTATTTGGGCGTTTTGTTGGGTAAAGGGTTAAGGGAACTACTCGTCAATGACAAGCCTTGAAATAGTGTGTGTCATTTTCAGAATGAGGTCCCCAGAGGGTGAATTTAGTGATGCTACCCCGCATAGCGGGCTGGCATCACCAAATTCACCCTCTGGGGACCTCATTCTGCTTACACCTCAGCAGGTGAAACTGAGCTAACACACCACAGATAACAGGTGCATTTGTGATGATGTGTTTATTTTGAGTGGCCTAACAATAAAGCCAGCTATTTGTAGCCAATGATAGATCCTAAGCTCTGGTGAGTAAATCGCCTTCACCTGCACAATGAAGTCGACAATGGATAAAGCATGGCTTTGAGTGTTTTGTCCCATACCTCCCCATTCAGACTGCTAGCTCTGAATCATCGCACTTAAGCTTTTGTCGAACTTGTCGTCATGCGTCCATGTTGAAGTTAGGTGATGCAATATGGGAACCCATGAGTGCTTCCTTCAATTGATACAATATTGATAATGCTACAAGGTATGTAGCTGAAGATTCACCCAGACAGTGAACTGTTTGTGTTCACAGGGATAAAGCGATTACCTTACCACTTGACAATTTTGCCAAGTGCAAACATTTAACATTTTTTCTTTCGGAGTTTTTGTACCCTTTTTAGGAAAGTGTCCTGGACCCTGATTTGTTTTTTTTTCTTTTTTAGAAAAACCAGGTATTGGTTTTGGTTATGGTTTTACTTAACACACCAATGACAATATGCATAGAGCAGATGGCATAATAATATATGGCATAATATGCCATTTTCCAGTGATTTCCATAATCTATATGGCAGTATGTACCATTATCGACCATATGACACCAAAATGTTCCAATTTGAAGCCACTATAGTGGTCGCAAATAGCAGCTGACAAAAGAACGTGGTAATCACACGTCTTGGAAAAGTGACCAGAGGTGTCGGTTAATTGAAACCGGAAGAATAGTTTTTATGGAATATATCAGTTGCAGTTGGTTTTTGAAATAAAACCGAAAGAACACTGTAAAACTGCACATCACTACATTCTCCTATAGGGAGCCTAACATATATGTGAGTATACATTGGCCTAACAATATTAACATTGACGTTGTAAGCCAGTGTAATCTCTTATATATGTATATGCGAGGCTCCCTATGGGAGACTCACATACTAGTATATAAGAGAATGCACTGGCACAGGATCTTTAATGCAGCAACAGCACAGCTCCCGTCATGAAAGGGTTAAAGCATTTCTTTATATAATAGATTGTTTATTCCTATTTTATACAATTGAAAAATATCTTTACAACATTAAAGACATATTATGTTCTTGTTCGTGTGCGTGAAACTGATAAGTTACCGTAGTATTCAGGCACTACGACAACTGGAGAATGTTACATTCTACTATTAAACATCGCCGAAAATTTTAAGCAAATTGACGGTACCACTCCATAGAAAACATCGTCAGAGCTATGCTCAATTGTAAATATTTACTACTCGATTCGGGATGCATCTATCAGCGATAACCTAACGAAAATTATTTTGCCATCGAGAGTCACTGCATTTAATTCAGATATAAGAATGACAGTGTGTGTTGTCAGTTTGGATATACTATTTGTAAAACTTATCACTTTGAACAAGATTAATCTCCATTTGTATTTGATCACCATACCGGAGTATTTCATATCACTTTAAGGGGAAATCCTACATTTTGTTCACAAACCAAGAGAGATTTTGTGAATCAAGCCTGGTAATAGTGTGTCTGATATTTGCAGAAAGAGGTCCCCAGAGGGTGAATTTAGTGATGATAACCCGCACGGCATATGGGGACCTCATTCTGCTTAGGCCTCATCTTCTGGGAAGTATCTATAGTCTCAAATTAACATTGTTTTTAGTTACTTTCTCCCTTCTGTTCAGCTTCTATATCCCCTAATTTGCAGAAGAAAAAATATATTATGCAATCAACGTCGTTTTCGATGCATCTGTCGGCGTATAGAAGTGTCGGATGCCGAATTACATACTGTATAATTTCGCGGAGCGAAATTATACAAAGTATGTAGTTCGGCATCCGACACTTCTATACGCCGACAGATGCATCGAAAACGACGTTGATTGCTTATAATTACGACAATCCGCATATTAGTTGGTGATTAAACAAGTTCTTTTTAAAGAAACTATATTAAAAACACTAAAATAGAAAAAATACCCAAGTGATATTTGTGTCTGGACTCAGATGCTCTTTTAACCGAAATGGGAAATTGGGTCGAGAATAAATTGGGCGACCGACCGGAAGTTAGAGATGAACACACACAATTCGATCGCTGTTTCCGACATTCCAACTACACAAAAGCAAGAGACCATACCCGTAAACCATTAAACTGTACTTGCTGGTGTAAATTTCACTTATTTAAAACGATTCTAGAACATGTATTGTCATAAAGGCAGTCCGATTCGATAGCGATTCCGAAGCGGTGTTCTAAAACTTCGCCACCGAATTTGTTGTCTCCGGCGACTTGAAAAGTAAACAGTCGCTACAAAGGTGCATTCTATGCTCTCAAGACCACTGCCATGTCATATTATTATTGGCACGAAGCTGGATAAATGCTAATACTAATGGTGGAATAGTTATGTAATACATTCTTTTATCCCCAAATAAATTAATTTACTATTTTGCTGTTTAATCGGCGATAATTTTTCGCTGATATTTGGCGTCTTGCGTTACCACTAGAAACGGAAGTGATTTCTTGCGATTTGATTGGTGGACAAAATAAAATTCCGGGTAAATTCTCCCCATGGATATTCGACTTGGTTTGCGAACTTTTTAAGGTATCACTACCCCCAGTGATGTGGGAAACGACACTTCCCTCCACTGATAGATATTGTCGCTACCAAGCGTATCTAAGGGCCTTGACCAATCAAATGCACGCATTTTAGTCAAAGCGAAAGTAGTTGTAATTATATCGAGGTGACTAATGGGTGAACATCACCAACATAAAAGACTTACCAAGTAAAATCTCCACAACGGCTACATAATCCAATCACTATATACGAATAATATCTTTTAATTTTGTGCTGTTATTTCATTATTCCAGAATATCCAGAAATTTTGTTTGAAACAATATGACTTCTTTGTTTTATCTCATTCTCACACAATCTGAAAAGACATTGAAATTGTTGTTAGACCTATTGGTAATACATTAGATTATAGTCTGTATTTATAGCAAAATAACCACCAAAAGAAGGTGACCGGAACAATTCTGAATTGCAACAATCATACTACATGTAGTTGGGTCCTACTGGTATGTTTTAAAGACCTATGTATGTAATGCTAATGTTGAAGGTACCAGTATGATTAATCGATTATTACATACCAATGGCAATTATATTATTAATGTCAAAAGCAACAGCAATTTAATAACTCCCCCCCCCCCACTGTATTTTGTGTGGTGAGCCAATTAACAGTCTTTTGTTTCGATTTCCACTTTTTTCATGAATTTTTCATATTTATAATACTAATGAAGCCTATTGTTTCCAAACATGTCATGAAACATACAGTAATGCCCTAAATAATCGACTCCTTAACCACAGCAGAATTATGGGTAATTTTTCAGGATTTAGTCGGAAATATGGCTTGTTGCCATTCATCGGAAAGCTCTCACTGAGAGCTTTCCGATGAATGGCAACAAGCCATATTTCTTACCAAATCCTGAAAAATTACCCATAATTCTGCTGTGGTTAAGGAGTCGATTATTTAGGGCATTACTGTATGTAAAATTCCACTGTTTGTCCATTGTTGGGGTGGTGACAATTTTCTATTCCCCCTCCTGCCTCCTGCATCTAATTTTTTTCTATCAAATGTTTGTAAACCAGACTATAATATTGTTGTGACCAAATTCATAGAAAAATATTTAAACATATACCGTTAGGTGGAATATTACAAATTAAATCCAACAATATTTTGTCTTTTAGGTCGAAATTCAAAGATAAAATATTATTATAACACAATGAAATCTAATGAAATCAACAAGCTGATGTAGTCAGCAGGCTTCATGTGTACAAATCTTTCATAAGAATCTGATCATGTTGCACTATTCTGGCATTCATCAACACTCATTATTCAGCAAAGCTTATTCTCCAGCCTTGAATGACATTTGGACAACAGATGGACCTAACCAACTTATTCCAGCCACAGCTGTATTGAGGATATAATGGTGAGAGCTGTACCCATTATTAATTAAATACATGTGCTGAATCAGAGGATTCAATGTTTTCAAGTGTAAAATTAGTAATATGTATGCTTCAGTGAGCAGAATGCCCCAGGCTAGCAGTGAAGTTTGTCTCAACAATACAAAGTCAACTCATGTATGGGGCAAGCTGCATGGTAAAGCAGGCTGCATGGTAAAGCAGACTCCAGGTCTGTGTTCGCCTGCACTAATACAGAGGGGCTTCATGGGGACATAGTGACATGGATGATGATGGGCCCAATGGTGTACCAATATTTAATGAAATGGAAGATTGATGGCTAAAATAACTCAAGTTGGAAATTTTGAGCATAAAATACAATTTGATAAATTTGTTGGAATAATTGCTTTTCAAATTGAAAGTGAATGTAATTTATTATGTTTTTTAGGTGAAAATACAAATATTTCTCAGTTTATGTCACAATTTTGGTTCACATCTGGCATCAGGGACTATATAGTGTGGATATAGTGTGTCTGAAAGTGACATTTCCAGAATGAGGTCACCCGAGGGTGAATTTAATGATGCTATCCCGCATGGCATGCTACATGTAGCATCACCAAATTCACCCTCTGGGAACCTCATTCTGCTTAGGCCTCAACTACTATGCGAGACCAAGGATCAGATCAAAGTTCCCCAGAACAGGATAGCATCACTAAATTCACCCTCTGGGGACCTCATTCTGCAAATGTCAGACACACTATATCCAGGGTTGGATAGGACTGACATCTCATTCATTTTATGTTGATTTTCATATGCCTCTATGGTGCAAATGTTTCCAAATCGAAAGGGCCCAGTACACAACCCTTGAAATAGTGTGTCTGTCATTTGCAGAATGAGGTCTCCAGAGGGTGAATTTAATGATGCTAGCCCGCTATGCAGGGTAGCATCACTAAATTCACCCTCTGGGGACCTCATTCTGAAAATGACAGACACACTATTTCAAGGCTTGCCAGTACATTTTCCGAATACAGACAGAAAAATCCCTTATTTATTTCTCCATCTCCCTAGTCTTAATTGTAAACATGCCTTCTGATGAAAGTACCATAGACAACAGGTTTTTGAGGGTATATTTTTGACACCCTCACAACTCATGTTCTAAGTTTACATTCAGAGATCACAGAGTTACAAGTGTTATCTTACAGTAATGCCCTAAGTAATCGACTCCTTAACCGCAGCAGAATTATGGGTAACTTTTCAGGATTTAGACGGAAATATGGCTTGTTGCCATTCATGAATGGCAACAAGCCATATTTCCAACTAAATCCTGAAAAGTTACCCATAATTCTGCTGTGGTTAAGGAGTCGATTAATTAGGGCATTACTGTAGAAACATTGACCTGTATTTTCATATGAGTATAAACTAATATATAATTTGAAATCAATCAGATAACTAAAACTAAAGTTATCACCCGGAATCCTAAATAATTAGCAAATTCTAAGTTGATAATGACCATAACTCTAGCAAAAAATGGGCGGACCAAATCCAAATTCGAAAATGACCTGTATTTTTTTGTGGCTATTAATCCACATACAAATTTTTGAAAACATCAGGCAACTAAAACTGAGGGTGTCATCCACATGGGGTGGGGGGCATGAGGAGATTAGGTCTCACAACTCATGTTCTAAGTTTACATTCAGAGATCACAAGAGTTTGTAAGCGTTATCTTACATGTACATGTACAGTAATGCTCTAAATAATCGACTCCTTAATCACAGCAGTATTATGGGTAACTTTTCAGGATTTAGTCGGAAATATGGCTTGTTGCCATTCATCGGAAAGCTCTCACTGAGAGCATTCCGGTGAATGGCAACAAGCCATATTTGCGAATAAATCCTGAAAAGTTACCCATAATTCGGCTGTCGTTAAGGAGTCGATTATTTTGAGCATTCCTGTAGATATATTTAAATTTAGAAATTGAAACTTCAGAAAGCACACTAAAACAGCACATACCTATGAAAATCGGGACATATTTTCAAGCTTGATCTGTGTTCGAGGACATCTCAATGAACTATTCCAATCGATACTTAGTTTCGATAAGATATGAGAATACGTTGATACACATTGAAGCATACTTATACTGAGTCAGTGCCACCATAAATCTGATGTATCTATCCTTTCAAATCATGGGTCACTGGTCATGGAAAGGGGAAACAAGTTATATAATTTATGAGCTTGAAATATGAGTTCATACAGTACTCAATAAGGAGGTGGGTGCAAATGGAATTCAACAAGAATTTTCATTGGCTTCCAGCGATTGGTTCAATTTGAAATTGTTTTGACGTTAGGAACTAATATTAGGATGTTAATCAAGGACAAGTCATAAATATTTTGATCATTGTGGTGGAAAGAGAAATTAAAATTTACAGTAAGTTTTATGAGAAGGGGTGACTTGAGTTCAATTTTATATGAAAACTGTTTGGCCAATCTAGGGAAGGTTTACTAGTCAGCATTTAGATTACCCAGTTAATAAGAAAAAAAAGATCCTGTTTTTCCTCTCTAAGGCAATTAATTCTATGACTTCAATATAAGTTTTTTGCAATAAATAGAGTGTGAACATGTAGGTATTAGATCAGACCTGAACAAATGAAAGGCCACTCGATCACAGTGACCCCCGAAACAGTGGCTTCATTTGGAGCAGGGATTTGTAAAAATATATTATAGGGATAAAATACATGTACTTGTGCATTGTCTCATAACGGAGCTGCATACAAATAACCGAATCTGAAAAAACTCAAAAATTTTAAGTCGACATATAACCTTAAATTGGCACAAAATCAACAAATTCTAAGTTGAACAGAGTTAAAACATTATACAGTAATGCCCTAAGTAATCTCAGTGAGAGCTTTCCGATGAATGGTAGCAAGCCATATTTCCGACTAAATCCTGAAAAGTTATCCATAATTCTTCTGTGGTTTAGGAGTCGATTATTTAGAACATTACTGTAAGTCGACAAGGACCATCACTGTGGTAAAAATGGATAGACCGAACCTAAATTCAAACTTGATCTGTATTTTCATATGAGTAATCCAATATGCCAATTTAGAAAACAAACAGATAACTGTAACTGAAGCTATCACCCAGATTCCTAAATAATCAGCAAATTCCAAGTTGATAAGAAGTATATTAACTGCTGCAAAAATGGGCGGACCAAATCCAAATTCGAACTTGACCTGTATTTTCTTGTGGCACAAAATTTTAAACCATCAGACAACTAAAACTAAAGTTATCATCTGGAAACCAAAATAATTGGAAAATTCTAAGTCGACAAGGACCGTAACTCTGGCAAAAATGGGCAGATCAATTCCAAATTAGAATTTGACCTGTAATTCCATGTTGTAATCCACATACACAATTTGAAAACAATCGGATATAAACTAAAACTAAAGTTATCATCCAGAAACCATCTGGGATGGACAGACGGACTCACACACGGAAACCGCTGATTTCTGTAGTCCCTCAAAAACAATTTCCGGGGGACAAAAATAGTGATGTAACCATAACCCCTCCCATCATCCAACCCAACCCCTAATAATACTTAATATAGGATTAAGTATTATTGGGGGTGGGGTAAAAACAAATTCTGGGGACCTTTGTATTTGAACCCATGTTCAGATTGACACGCTTCCCAACTTTCGTTGAAAGGGCTTCCTTTTAAGGTAGTCCCTGTTGTCGAGGTGACTATGTCATGGATACGATCATCATAGTTTGGGACAGATCAGGTCAAAATTCATACGGTAAGAACGTGAGCAAATTCAAACTTAGCCTTTGTCTTCTGAAATTTGAGCCACGTACTAAATATAAAGAAATTCAGTTGAATTTAAAAACAATCAGATAACAAAAACTAAAGTTATCATCCGGAAACCAAAATAATTGGCAAATTCTAAGTCGACAAGGACCATAACTCTGGTAAAAATGGGCGGACAGAACCCATATTTGAACTTGAACTTGACTTGTATCTGGAGAAAATAACCTCAGATACCAAATTGTTTTAGATCCAATCACTCAAATGAAAGTTATCATCCGGTTAACCTCAAAAACAACAAAATTCGGTCCATAAGTCTGGCAAAAATGGGCAGACCAAAACCCATATTCAAACTTGACCTGTATTTTGAGCTCATAAACTCACATACCAAATTTTTATTTTGACCCGATAACCCAAAATAAAGTTATCCTCCGGAAACTTTCCAAACGGATGGACTGAAGGATGAACATTGATTATTTTAATAGTTCCCAAAAAAAAAAATTCGGAGGCATATGGGGCATACTGGTATATTTATAATGAATATATTCCATATATGAATGTTTAAAAAAAGAAATAAAAAAATTACTTATACCCACCCCTCCTACCCTTTTCCGAAAAAGAAATAAAAAAAATTACTTATGCCCACCCCTCCTCCCATTTTCCCCTTCATTGCTGGAAACATCTCTATTGTTTTTTAGGCCTCACTGGGTTTGATTTCAGGCCTGCTGGTTATGAGTTGATTATGAGTCGCTGTAACCCTAGATTCAATCAACATAGATCCAGATGGGCTTGCAGAAAGTCTGCTAAAACTAATCAGAAACAAGATGGTAGCCATTAAACATGAAGCAAGGTACCCACACTCTCCCCCTACCTTGCTTAATGACACCACATCTGGTACACAGACAACCAATTTCTTTTGATCAGAGCAGTAGAGGTAGGCAAACAGTTAAATTCTAATGAAATAAGATAGCTTAGAGAAGGCTGAGTTGTTGATCAGTCTATGATAAGTAGGTCGCATAGAACACACACACAATCGGAATACTGCACAGGTCCATTATTATGGTAACAACACTGCAGAGTGTTCCAAATGTGATTACAACATTACTGTTTGCTCATCTTCTCACATCAATTAACAATACTTGACTGACAGGCATTTTTAAAGTGGCTTTGCAATGTCACAGTGGCTCAATGACATTATGTCAGGTCCTTTATAAGAGGACCAAATAGAGTAGTTACCTGGCAAGTGGAATGTGATAATTGTGACATATTGATTTTGCAGTCGGTGACACAGGTGCGTGTGGAATCAGGGGCTCCGGAGCAGCATGGGCGTAGCGAGGATCCCCAAGTAACAGAGGCCTGGCCATATACAATAATGCCCTGAGTAATCGACTCCACAATGACAGCAGAATAATGGGTAACTTTTCAGGATTTAGTTGGAAATATGGCTTGTTGCCATTCATCGGAAAGCTCTCACTGCTGTCGTTAAGGAGTCGATTATTTAGGGCACTACTATACTGGGGGTGGTGGCACAATACCCAAGAGGCATATCCCGAGTGCTGATGCCCCGAATTTTGGGTGGATTTGGGAGGGTCAATGCTGGGGGGAATTTTTTTCCCGCATTTCTAATGCCCTGGGAGTGAATCAGAAAATGTTTCAACAAATAAAATTCACCAAGCTAGCTGGCTTCTGTATAGGCTCTCCAATACAAGAGCGGTTAGCTGAGTTGGTTTGTGGGCTAACCTCTGAGCTACACCTTCGACACGTTCTAGGGTTCAAAATCTGACATAGTATTGGTCAGACTTTGTGTCGCTGTCTGCATTCCCAGTGCCATGGCCATCAAAATCAAACATTGATAAGCGCTCTGAGGATGATTCTGGTCTCACTTGAAGCTTTATAAACCTATACTGATAATACACCCCTGTGTTTGAGGGGTGGGTGCAAACACTGCAAGGTTCGCCAAATATCCAATTCTGGCTATATACTATATAATAGAACAACACTTACATGTATCTTGATATTAGTTATAAATCAGTACCATGCTTGAGTTCGCTAATTTCTAAATTCTAACTTATCTGATTATCAGCTCTGGTTCTATGTTTATTACACATCTCGAACTTACTCAACTGGATTTATAACTGCATGGTTACATTATGAGAGTGGACGAATGCGAATATAGTGCTAAAGGCTGTTGGAAGCTCGAGCCAGCCCTACATCAAGTATAGGCAGAAGTGAATACCTGTGGCTTGTTTACCATGCATGCAAGTTCAGTTCCCTGGTAATGAGTGTACAAGTTTGTATATATAAATGCATGTATCATGACTTATACAAATGTTTAGTCGACCAAAATTGGGTTATATGATACTGAAACGTGTTGTAGAGCTACTACGAGATAACTCGTAGTCGGCACCTGGGACGGAATTTACCAGTGTTCATCGCTGGTGCCAGCTACTAGTTATCTCGTAGGTAAATCAGTATTACATTTGGGACGTCTTAGATGACGTAGAATGTACCAATGTTTGTATATAAATTAATTTACCGTGTCTTATACATGATATGGTTGCACCTGTATAGCACTCTTCATCATCTATATCGTAGAAAACGTAATTTTATTTACCTACGAGATAACTCGTAGCTGGCACCAGCGATGAAACACTGGTAAATTCCATCCCAGTTGCCGACTACAAGTTATCTCGTAGTAGCCTTGTGACATGTTTCAGCATCATATAACCCGACACTGGTGGAACTATCACTCATACATATGTCAAATAGTAACTACTATCGGAAAAACATGCAATCCCATGTTGGCATACGGGATGGAATTACCAATTGGTTTTCGGCAGTGAACGTGTTAACACTGTTTGCACACAAGTGCTGGCATTTCTCCACGGTGCCAAGATTTCCAGAAAACAAAGGATAACTCAACAATGGAAAACGTGACCATCAATGACCCCTATTTTCAAAGCAGTCATGACCACGAACCTCTCTACCAAATTTCATCTTGATCAGATAGCCATGGCTGAGATACAGTAATGCCCTAAATAATTGACTCCTTAACCACAGCAGAATTATGGGTAATTTTTCAGAATTTAGACGGAAATATGGCTTATTTCCGACTGAAATATGGCTTATTTCCGACTAAATCCTGAAAAGTTACCCATAATTCTGCTGTGGTTAAGGAGTCAATTATTTATGGCATTACTGTATACTGTATGGTTGGATGGACAATGGATGGACTGCTAGATAGACAAAGTCAATCCAGTATACTCCCCATTTTCCCTAAAAAGTGGGGGTATAAATATTTAATTCTAACATGTCCTCAGGGGGTAGTATTAGTGTAGTGACAAGACCTCACTATAACCACAATACTCTGAGGTGAACTATGGTATCTACTCTGGCAGAACTTAATTTTTTTTATACAGTCAAATAAAAGAATTATACTTTGTAGTTATCACCTTTGGTGTGAATTTGTCCTAGGGCAACAATTAAAATGGTTACTTATATTAGCAAATTGTTTATTAATAGAAATGTGTGGTATGAATGTGTAGCATTGGAATTTGCATCACATGGTAACCCGGACACATGCTAACATTGTAAGCACAACAGACCAGGTTTGGTATTTGACAAATTCTAGGAGTGTAAAAAATCTTTATCTCATCTGCAGTAATGCTCTAAATAATCGGAAATATGGCTTGTTGCCATTCATCGAAAAGCTCTCCCCGAGAGCTTTCCGCTGAATGGCAACAAGCCATATTTCCGACTAAATCCTGAAAAATTACCCATAATTCTGCTGTGGTTAAGGGGTCGATTATTTAGAGCATTACTGTAGGTGTACAGCTGCCCCACCTCAAAATTAGACCGCTAACAAATGGTCTCGGTGTGCACACAGGATCCACCTTTTACTACATGTATCTTATGTACTAGTAGGGACTACTAAATCCAGACTTAAACGGACATGCTCATTAGAACCCCAAAATGATGTATTAAGCATAATCGTTAAGAGATATCACAAAACATACCTAAGTGGAAGATATCCAAACAAATTAGTTAATATACATGTAGCACTGAAAATAGTGTTTCTTTTTCGATAAATGTTTCGTTTGTCAGTTAATTTTTTTTAGTCAGCAGTCACATTCAAATTGCAACTATATCCTGTTGTATACCTTTTTCGGACAGTCATCTTCTAATTTCAGAATACAAATGGCAGTTTTTCTTCGGAGCCTGAATTTGTATAAAGGTACATGTAGTTCAGTTAATTATCGACCTATTTTGATACTGGGAAAAATTCAAAAACAAATATATCAGGTGCGTTTTGGAGCGCAAACCGGCATGTGGCTATAAAGTGATGTAGAACAATCTGATGGTGTGAAAAAATGGGAACAGAGAATAAAGTAGTTATTTTCATAAATTTTATGTCCAAATTGGCAACCTCAGATGCGACCACATTATGACATAAGGCATTAGACTGGTACACTTGATTTTATTTGCAAAGTTTTTTTTTCAACAAATAATTACTTTTGGGGCCATAATGATAAAACATGTGCAGTTCTATTAACACACACTTGGGAATTATGCCATGTGGGCTTGTTCCAATTATGCAATGGAAGCGAAGTGAATGAACATATCCAAGCTGCTCATCCCCTGTCACAACATTGGCAGTTGACTTATGGTATATTATCCTTTTCATAATGGGAGCTTCCTGACTTTTTGTCAAAACCCTGTGCCAATGCATTCTCTTATATATACGAGTCGACCATAGGTCGCCTCGCATATATAAGAGAATACAATGGCCTAACAAATTTGATATTATTTTTTATAATTGTTAAAAAAAATGTAAGAAAAAATGAAAACAATGATAACAAATTGTTACACAATGTAAAAAATAATGATAATTTTTTTTAACCCTTTGAACACGTAACACCGATATTTAGGTGCAAACGAACCGTGACTATATCCCGTAACACCGATATTTCGGTGCAGTGACAACATGATTTGGTAGCAAATTTATATAAAGTATAACGAGCGTCAGACTAACTGATTTATATTTAAATTGCCCCCACATACATGTATGTCAGCGGCACCCATGGTGCGTATGGAATGGTTGGCTGCTGGTATCGGGTAGAAATATATGCGCATGCGCATAGCATATAATCTACAAAAACATACGATATTAAAAGCGAACTGTGCCACTATATTTACGGCATATAATTTTGTGTTCCCCGTGCGTGTACAGAACAGACATAATTTAGACACACAATTTCAGTTTAAATTACCCTCGCGTATATTAATCAGTGTTCTGCTACATATGGGGAAGGGTCTATCGCATATCAAGTTGATTTATTCGCGCATGCGCAGACCAGCGCAATGACAAATAAATGGTTTATAACGTACTTATACAGGACATACCCACTAATATATATATTTAAATGGGCCTATTGTAGTCAGCGCTGTGTATATGGATTGGCTGCCAGCTAGAAACGGGTAGGAAAATATGCGCATGCGCGCAGGCTATATTTCATTTAAAAATGCGTTTAACCTCTTCGCTGCTATGACGTCCGTAACTATTACGGACGTAAAAGTGCACGCCGTGTGCTATATGGTCCGTAGTACCTAGGTACTACGAACCTACTTCAGCAAACTAGAAGTAGGCCATTATACATAACTGGAACTCAGAGTTGGTGCATAGGAATAACTGTATCTCCAAGTTTCTAACAGTGTATGATGTTCCACGATTGTGAACGATAATAGCCTTTCAATCGAGTCAGTTTTATAGTTCTTGTGGTATTCCCGTTATAGTTTCCCATTGGAAAATGGCAATAACGTCAACAGCCCAGCACACGACGTCATAACGTCATTAGCAGTGAAGAGGTTAAGTGAAATGTGGCGCTATGACATTTTGTTGCATGTTTCACATGTTAGTACAGAAGACACAATCTAGACAGCTTACTTGAACAATGGGGCCTGCGATATGTTACGGGAAATTACGTTGTTTCTGGTCTCTGTAATATCAGTCTGTATTATGCCACATGCGGCAAAAAGTCTATTGCATATGAATTAAGTTGGCTTACTCGCGCATGGTCCGGTAAATCTTAAATTTCACAATAGGATAGTGGTTGCATCGAAACGCAATTCGCTGATGTATAATTACAACGTTATAAGCTAGATCTCGTTTATCCTGCAAATTTCGGGTAGTAACCGTTTCTAAGGCGAGATCGGGTGGCAAAGTCTCCCGATCTTACACTGATCAGTGGTCCATGCATGCATATCATGCCTGCACAGTTTCAGGTACATGTACATGTAGGTGTCCCCTTTGAAGATAACCAACAACATTCGACTAGACACTGTCTAAATTAAGGCAAAACATACCACTGAATGGTTAGTGCAATGATGTCATTCGATCATTTGTGCTACCGGTATTTGCTTAGCAACCGTTGCTACCCTTAAATGGGATATTTGGTTCACTATTCTGTCGGGTATATCTCAAATTTCACGTTAGGGTATTACCTGCATAAAATAAAAATGCACTGGGGTTGAATTACGACGCTATAAGCTATATTTACATTTTCCAGTCAATTCCGGGTAGTTGTCTAGCAACCGTTACCAAGGAGTTGCTGCGAGGCAAAGTCTCGCGATCTTATAAATATCAGGGACAACCCTGTAAATTTCAGACCTGTGTCACAATTTAAACATAAACAACACCATGCGACTAGACACTGTCTAATTTAAGTGGAAATACCACTGAGAACCCTGGGTCAGGGTGTAGATCACTGTGGGGCGTCAGGGTTCAAAGGGTTAGTGCCACCGCACACGCTGCGATTAAAATCGTAAGTGGGGAAAATCGCAGGAGGAAGCATCCAATGCGCATGCCCACGACAATATCGTAGCCAAATCGTAGCAATCAAGCAGTTTGATTTTACCAGGAAAATCGTGGCGTGACCTTGGCAATGCGCGCGATCGTAGCTGTCACGTGACCACTGTCGCACTGGTCATGTTGTAAATACCACGAAAAGAAAACATTCAAAAATGGCGCAAAGTTTACAAACTTCTTGCACTTACAACAACGAGGCCACATTGGTGGAGATGTGGCACGGCAGGGAGTGCAGGCCTATACCACATATCAGGCAAGGAGTAGAGGGCTGCCGCAGTTGTTGAAATTCAATTGGGGCAGCTCAGCCTGTTGAGTTGACAGGTACAAAAATGGCAAAATTAAAAATAATGTTCAATTTCACTTGAACTTTCAACATCAACTTGTTAGTTTAGAACATTGAGATACATGCCATATGTATTCAGTTGCATAATGCAGAGAATGTGGTATAACATTTTGCTATCATGTGATCGATCAAGTTGATAAAATCGTAGCTGCAAAGATCGCATCACCGTAGCGTCTGCGGGCAAGCTACGATTTCTCCACCTACGATTTTCCCCACTTACGATTTTAATCGTAGCGTCTGCGGTGGCACTTAAAGAATGTAAGAAAAATTGATAAAAAATGCAAATTTTTATTAGGCCAATGCATTCTCTTATATATGCGAGGCGACCGTCATGAAAGGGTTATGCAACATAGAAATATACGGTTCTGGTATATGCATGTTTGTTTCCAGCTTTCAATTTTCTCTTTGGGTCATAACTTTGCCTAGGCCCATTTGGCCATATTTTTTTTCGCCGAGAGCTTTCCGATGAATGGCAACAAGCCATATTTCCAACTAAATCCTGAAAAGTTAACCATAATTCTGCTGTGGTTAAGGAGTCGATTATTTAGAGCATTACTGTACAACAGTCAGAGTCTGCGTACTCTGACTACTTCCGTCGAGACCATATTCCACCTGTTCAAAACATGGGAACTTTATGATGTTCTTATGGGGAAGGGAACTTCATAATATTGAACAAACAAAGCAAGGAATGTATTTCTTCGCTACTACTAACTACCGGTACTTGTTCCGAGGCCCCTGTGAAACTTTGAGAATCTATTCATTTCGCAAATCAGGCGGACAATATGATTTGATCATAGGATTCAAATATAGGCGAATCACCCTTCTTGGCATTCTTGTGGGTGATAAGGAACACAAGCTTGAATATGCCTTGTTCTAAATGTGGTTATGCTCACTAAAGCAAGCGCATTTGAAGCAATGAACACTCATAATGAGTCTGTGCCTCCATATGATCTGATGTACTAGAACCCTGCTGGACAAAACAAGTGTCCACTTAACCACGGTGCGGTTAGCGTTGCCACAGCGGCTGAAATACAACTACACCGCGGCTCCACCGGCTAACATACAGTTGGGCCGCGGTGTACTGGCCGTTCGGCCATGGTGTAGTTGCCGCGGTGTACGTTCATTAAACTGAAAAAAGACGATACAAACCAGAAATCTAACCACGGTGTACATGCCGTTCAGCCGCGGTGTAGTTGCCTTTCGGCCGCAGTGTACTTGCTGTTCGACCGTTACAAACTCTGACACCGCGGCCGGACGGCAAATACGCTGCGGTGTCAATGGACACTTGTTTTGTCCAGTGGGGTACATGTATGTCTATTAGAATAACGCCTGAAAGTTTACCCTTAACTCGCTGTTCAGTCTTGTATTAATTTGTACCATATACATCCCAAAGAGGTAACGGTAGTATACTGGTACGGTGCATTGCTCATCCGATCAAGCATATGTAGGGCGCCATTGGACAAATTGAAAAATATTTTACAAATGCGAATAGGCTTGCCACGATTATTTGATTAATCGACTAACCTTCGACAGGTTCAGTAGTTATTTACTTTTGTCGACGTTCAACTGAGGGGGTGGTGGTGGGTACATTTGTGTAAGTAAGCAGTACTATGCACCGATAGGTCCGATACCATGCCTGGAAGTAACAGTTAACTGCATTTGAAGCACAATTTACCACCCGACAGCCTGTTCTCTCAACAGACTTGCCACTTCTGATGCGGTTTCCTTTGCCTCTGATGTCTCAGCCAACATTTGGCGGTCATCTTCAAAGAATTCTGTGTGTGACATGTTCTCAATGTCAACTTTTTATTGCAAGTCTCCACGTTATACACGGCAGTAATTGTGACTGCATCCCTGTCACCCCCACAAAAGCTCAAATATCTGCCACTGTCTACCTACTAGTATGTCCTCGTTAACTTCAGTGCATTACTTTCGCAGCAGTTTCGATCGTTTAGCCAACTTAATGCGAAGCACGTTCTCTTGCCGAAATACGTATCGGTGGCTAGTGGCCGAGTCAGCCAAGATTACTGGTAGCTTTATTCATACAATTTTGCACAGTTACTGTCACATTGTGTGTGCAGTTTGCAGAAACATCAGGCTCATCAGCAATTCTGGGCAGTATTTAATATTAAGGGCATGAGAGCCTGAGTATTCCTTGTTGTATATGAAATAAAACACGGAACACGGACATGGTACTAGTATTACTGTTACGTAATTGGGAGGTATGGTACAAATCAAGGCAGCAAGACAAAAACAGCGACCTCGGCTAAAAATTTAGGCATTATTATAGTAGACCTACAGTTAGATTTGAAATTATTAAAGAAAACTCTTCAACCTCATGGTCTTTTTCACAAACAAAGAAGAGTGAATTGAAAATATTGAAAGCCTATCATTGAATTGACAGTCCAATTAATTCGAGAATTGAATCTCGAAGCTTCGTGAGGTCCTATGGTGGAGTATGATCTCTATGGGCGTAGCCAGAGTAGATATTCATTACATGATCTAGAAGGCTGACAACCATCATCTTACATGCTTGACAAAGAATTCTGTGAGAACTGACATACTAGTATATTGACCTGGCTATCAATCTTGCCATGACAGCAATCAGACCCATTCAGATGTAGTGTTGAAACAATTAGCGATTTTAAGGAATCGACTATCGAGATGTCTGGTGAGTTCTATTGTCCTCTGATTAGGCATTATGCGCCTCATGTCGTGGGGGGGGGGGGGGGGGAGGGGAGAGTATGGGTATTAGAATCTATTCAGTTACTGTAACTGAGTTGACTTTACCAGCTTGACTTGTCGCGAATTATGTTTCGTATATCATTGAAGCCATTTTGTTGCATCATTACTCTAGTACGTGCCACAGTGAGAAGTTATCACTGGTCAATTGCGTCACATCGAACTAGACATTGTTTAGTAGACAGCGACACTTCATGTCTTTGATGATCAACATAAAAGAAACCGCACCTACACATGCATACATTGGGTTCAGTTCAGGTCATGGAGTTCACCACCCGTGCATGACTGATGGCAGTGACATCTTTAAAGGAACAATGCAATAAGGCTTTAAGAAGTTAATATGTGTTAACTGATACAGATTATGTGATAATATGGCCGTGCAATGGCCATGCTGTCATGATAGCACATAGGTAGTGCTTTTTCCCCGACTAATCGACAAGCATATTTCGGGATCGACTAATTTAATAATCGTGTCGACTTCGACTAGTCTATAATCGTTTCAACACTATTCAGAGGAACAAGGATTCTCGAGTTAACAGTTGAATTGGTCAACGTAATACAGTACCGGTATTAGGTACAGTACTGGAGCAAGTTATTTCACCACTACAAAATTAATAGTAACCTACATGTACAGTAGAACTTTCACTTCAATGTCATAAACTGTCGGGTGTCATTGGAACTTGGGAACTTCAGCAATGTACCGGTAGTCCATTGGGAAAAGTACCTCTGCATACCGTACCAGAGACAAAAGGTACCCGATACCTTTATAGTCAACTTTGGAACACATTGGACACGAACAATAGTTTATTGGTATGACAGCTACTACTCCTTCTTCTTCATGCAACAGCTCGCTGTCATTTACTGACAATTATGAGCCGGTCCAGGTGCTACCATGGCCAAGTAACTTTATAACCCTGGTGACTCCAGTACTTAGCGTTCTTTAACATGCACACACCGAGGCATGTACACGGGTCAGCCATTAATGTCCGCGCCCGATCGGACAGCGTACTGCACCACAACAACATACCTGGACAAATGTTGTAATGGTGGAAGTCGGCATTTTTGCATTCGGATCTTTATTCAGTGATTTCGAATGAGACTTTTCAGCATCACAAACTTGGTATATGACAGAGTTCTGATCCCCGGCCCGCTAGTATTAGAGACCAGTACGTACGCTACCTCTCGGCTACCGGCTACCGACTTCCCTAGGGTACATGTAGCTATTAACTTGGGAAGCTTACAAGCTCCAGGTTTTTATTTACACAGAAATGTAAGATGACTCTAAAACGATGATAACTTCAGGTCAATTTAAAACATAACAACCAAAATTGATTGTCAGTTAGGATCAAAATACTGCACCAAGCATTCAGAAAAATGGGATGTCCAAGCTACTTTGACGGATTGTAGACTTGATTATTTCCGTGTGTAATACTATTAGGAAACGTAATCTCTCCAGAATATAACTTGGGTGTAAGACTAGTCAGACTAGTGTAAGACACCATTGACAATTTCAGAATATTATGCGATACTTCAACCAGTTTATATAAAACAAAACTTACTACATCGAAATTAGGCAACGCCGAATGGAACGGGCACCTGCCAAACTGACGTCACAAGTTACATTTGCGTCACTGCACGTGCAGTTTCGCGCAAAAGCAGTGGTTTGGTTTACGGGCTTGTCATTGTCTTAAATTTAATTTTGTCTAATTATCGTCACAACGATTTTGTTCACCGAGTCACCCACAAGAGCCTCGAACATTATGCACAATAGCCAATAACACCAACAACGGCAGAACGACATTCGTGGTATCAACAAAGGTGTTATTTTGTAACAATCGGAGCATGTTGACATGAAACAAGTCAAGTTTCTAATCAGAGGTGAAAAGAATCCGTCCCAAAAATGAAAATAAATTACCTTCGATGATAAATGTGTTGAAAATAAACAGCTAAATCAAAAATTCCTTTCTCGTGCCATGTCCAATAAATTCCTACAGTAGCATGGCTTCCATATTGGAGCGTGGTCACGTGCCACAAAATACAATAAATGATTGGTTAATCTAAGAATATACACATTCGCGCCAATAAACAATGATTTTTGAGTTTACTATTTTATACACACGGTGCACAGTTATTGGACTTATTGTCAAAACTCCTTTTGATCGCACCGCGATTAACCCATTCATCAATGGCGTAAAATTCGTCACAGGTCCTATTCAAAGGTTCCGTTCCAAATTCCAATGATTAAAACACACAAATAAATCATATGTAAAACTTAGGCCCTGTATATGTGTACCATATTCATTTTATAAATTGTGTATATCATTATTATTTTTAAAATATTGTGTGTACGTGGCTTTTTGGTGATAAGAAAGTGATGAATTTTAAAAGGTCTATCAAAAACAACATAATCATCTATATAGGTCCGATAAATTGTTAGAGTATTATTTCCTATTATTGATTATAGTTAGAGGTACTACCATATTCATTGGAAGTTGGAACATAATAACTCTGCCGTTTGGATTCTAAAGGCAGATCGATCATGCAGTTATTCACGTGGACCTGGGGGTGGCGACAGAGACCTCCCACAACCTTGGTTAAAATATGCAATAGTCAGCAATAGATGGAAATTTCATGTCTGATAATTCAGTTGGAAAGTTCAGCTTGGCCAAAAGTAAGTTTAAATTTTTCCTGATAGTGTGCGCATCGGAAAATGATTTTTCAATAAACTGTTTTCCCCAAATGAGTTTCGATATCAGAACATCTCCAAATTATTCAATTCATGAACTATATTTGAGGGGATGTATGGGTGGTCAAGATGTTCTGAAAGCATTTTTTCCGCAGCTACCAGACCCGATGGGGGGGGGGGGGGGGTGTCGGGGGGTCAGACACGTATGATACTTTTTACCTTTGGTCATTAAAAAAAATTGGAACCCACCAGCTCAGTTAAATTAATTGACATGACCAAGCCTTGAAATGGGTGTCTGTCATGTGAAGAATGAGGTCCCCAGAGGGTGATTTAGTGATGCTACCCCGCATAGTGGGCTAGCATCACCAAATTCACCCTCTGGGAACCTCATTCTGCTTACACCTCAGCAGAATGAGGTTCCCATAGGGTGAATTTGGTGATGCTACCCCGCTATGCGGGGTAGAATAACTAAATTCACCCTCTGGGGACCTCATTCTGAAAATGACAGACACCCTATTTCAAGGCTTGGACATGACAGTGATTGCTTGAATGTGCAACTGTGTGGGAACTGTTACGTCGGAAGTCATTTTATTGCCGATTACGGATGGTCCAGGATTTTTTTTTTTTTACAACATTTCCCTGAGTTTTTGACATAAAACTAACTTTTTGAGCCATCTATATAGGTGATGATTCATTTTTCCATTCCCCTCACAGAATAACAAACCCTGGCACCAAAGAGTGTGCTACTAACATAATAACGAAAATTCCACTGTGCGAAAGGGGTGGGGTGAGGTATGCCGAAAATGTCCAGACACAGGTATGGGTCGGACAAAATCAGGGATGTGGCTAGAGGGGGGGGGGGGGGTGTTGGGGTGTCTCACCCCCCCAGCAGAGAGCTATATTTTCAATAGTTGGAAATTTCATACCTGCCACAACGAAATTTCACACCAACAATAGGTTGAAAATGTTCTTGTAGTTTGATTATAATACAATTTATTGGGGGAATTTATTGTTTTTCGACCAATATTTGCATATGTTCCTATTTTTGGTCAAATTTTGTTTACAGAAATGGTCATCAGTTGGAAATTTTCCAACCTTAGGGGGGTGACAGGTTGGAAATTTCCAACACTTGGAAAGCTTGTGTCCTGGTCTCTCCCCCGTGGCCAGTCAAAAACTTCTAGTTAATTTAAGAAAACAATATTGTCATACAATTGGTCAACATTGTCATTGGAATTGTCATCAGTTGGAAAATTTCCAACCTAAGTGGGGGTGTAGGGTTTGAAATTTCCAACAGTAGGAAGGCTTGAGGCTAGTCTAGATGTTAGGATTTTGCGATTTTCTTGTTCAGATTTCAAAATTTTCGCACACCGGGCCGAACCATGGTCGGCCCGGTGTGTCATTGCCCCATCCACATGGCCAATACAAAACTGCTAATTAGTTTAGCAAAACAATATTTTACTACATTTGGTCAAACTTGTAGACATAAATGGTCATCAGTTGAAGAATTTTCCAACCTGAGGGGGAGTATGAGGTTTGAAATTTCCAACACTAGGAAAGCTTCAGTTGAGGCCAGTCTAGATGCTAGGATTTGCGATTTTCTTGTATATTTTTCAAAATTTTCTCACACCGGGCCAAACAACCATGGTTGGCCCGGTGTTTCCTGGTCTGTTGTCGGTAGCTGTGTGCATTTGTCTGGAATTAGATCACTAGTTGTTTTTTTGGGGCAATTTTCAGGTTAAAATATCTTAATGTTCTCATACTGGGAACATAGAAGCATGGCTTATGAATATATATGAAATTAGGCCTGAGCATGAGGTACAAGGGGGGGGGGGGTGCAAATGGAATTATGCAAAAAGTTGTGTTGATATGATTCCCGACTCAAGGGGGGGGGGGGGTGCAAATGGAATTATGCAAAAAGTTGTGTTGGTGTGATTCCAACTCAAGGGGGGGGGGGTGCAAATGGAATTATGCAAAAAGTTGTGTTGGTGTGATTCCGACTCAAGGGGGGGGGGGGGGTGCAGTTGGAAATTCCCAAGGTGGACACCCCCCCAGCGGAGACCCTCTAGCCACATCCCTGGACAAAATGTACTTAACAATGTTTTCCTGTCAACCAGTTAGAATGGTATAGACATATCTGATTCAAGATCCACCACTTCAAACAGAAACATAATCATGGTAAACAACAGACAATTTCCCCTGCTCAGATTTACTGGTTATATATTCAAAGTTATGAGGTACGCGGGGCTCAGTGGGATCCAGTGGAATAAATCACTTCGTTTGTTCACCGTCCTTCAATCTCTTAATTGTAAACACCCCTCTGGACAGCATATATATGACAGTCTAAATTGCACCGTGATCCTTCCTTGAGGCACCAGTTTGAAATTTCCAACCAAACATGGGCGGGGGGGGGGGGGTGCATATGGATTGGTCTGATTCAAGGCTAACGCCCGCAGAGATCTTATCCAACCAGTACAAAAACCTTGGAACTTTTTGAAGTTTTCACAGGGAACATCATAAAGTCGAAACAATAACGCGCGGAGAATTTATTTCTTAGTTTGGTATCTGTTCCTTAATAGCAATGTACTTCACTGTATATATGTGAATGTCCCAACAGAAAATTGCATGCTTTTCTCTGACTTCTGTGAGCCGATATCGCAATAAACATTGAACATTAATAACCCAGGAGAAATCCCATAATTGTAAGCGACGCGAAGCAAAATCGCTCGTGAAATTTCGAGTTGCCATGGTACCATCAACTACAGAGGTTCATTATTAAAGGATTACACTGGTGTAGTTTTTCCCAGTCGTTATTGATGCCCGCTAATCCACAGAGCACGTTGCCGAAACTTTTTTTGTGATCGGCCGCCCGTATATGAAGTTATGCCATTCATGCGATTGCATATTCCATTGTGGATTATTCTGTCTGAATCGTTAATCTTCGTTCATGTGACGTCATTTGAGGGACTACCAACGACACAGTGTCAAACACGACAGGCTGTCGCAAATGGATTTTATCTAATGGTTGTTTATACATAAACGGATGGATCCCCGAAGCTGAAAGTTTGTACATAAGTGTAATTTGACCGGGGGATCTTATCACATAGGTCCAGTTGACATCAGATGTCTTAAAATGGCACTAATAATTAATTCAATTAGATAACTAATTATATTCCCAAAATAGTTGCAATCTGGTCGGTGCAAATTGAAAAATGTGGATAAATTGATCCGTAGAGTATAATGAGATAGATGCTGTTGCCCTCAGACAACTTAAAGCGGTATATATGAGAAATATAGAGCGTTCATTATGTAGAAAAATTGGTACAGGTGGATCAGGTGACCAGGGGAATGTCATGGAATAGGCGCATACTGGCTGAAAATAAAGCATTTCTTACTTACCTTTGACCTTACCTGGACTGACAATAAATGCTCTTTGTTGATCATATAATTTATAAATCACCAGGTGACTTAAAATGGGAATAATAAATTATATGATCAACAAAGAGCATTTATTGTCAGTCCAGAAGATATGTGGGAAGTTGGCGGTTAAACAATTGCATGATAGGAAGAGTATTAGTCAGAGGTTACACATATGTCGCGTCGTGTTTATACAGGTCATAAATGGAATCAGGATAGAGGTGTTAGATTGTTAGTTAGAAATTGGCGGCCAATCTTCCCACATATCTTCTGAAATGTTAATAAACGCTCTCTATTGTTGATGTAATCTTTAAGTCATCTGAGGTCAAAGGTAAGTGTGTAGTGTTTTATTCTCAGCCACTATTCATGGATGGAGCATGAGATGTGCCTGTCCCATGCCATTCCCCCAGTCAGGTGACCCATATGTACCAATTTTCTTACATATTACTCATATATGCCGCTATAAGTAGTCTGAGGTCAACGGCATCTATCTCATGACACTCTACAGGTCAATTTTTATCCCAGTGTTTCAATTTTCACTGACCAGATTGCAACCATTTTGGGTACATAATTGATTATTTAATTAAATTAATTATTAGTGCCCTTTTAAGACATCTGATGTCAATGGGACCTATATAATAAGATTCCCCAGGTCAACTTTCCCATATGTACACATTTTCAGCTCTTGAAACATCTGTGTCTCAGAAGATGCCAATAGAGAAATAGAAAACAGCTGAAATCATTAAAAGATTTCCCCCGTTATGACTCCCAGAATGCAACAGATGTTCGAAAATTAAGTGGGCGATTCAGACTGCAACATCCATAATGGAATATTGAATCACAGAATCGGCATAACGTCAGTTATGGGTGGCTTATCACAAAACCTTTTTTGGCAAAGTGCTCAGTGGATTGATTAGCGGGCATCGATAATGACTGAGAAAAAATACACCAGTGTAATTCTTTAAGGAACAGATAATAACAAGGAAATATAATCCCCGCTTTATTTTTCGACTATAAGGTTCCCTGTCAAGCTTCAAAAAGTTCCAAGGTTTTGTACTGGTGAAATATTATTCTCTACAGGCGTTAGCCACAGTAGAGATTGATGGCATGATCTAGTTCAAGGGGTGCAGTTGGAAATTTCAAGGTGTACACCCAAGGGAGATCCTTTAGCCATGTCCCTAGTTTCAGTCGGCAATGTACATAGCGCCGATTTTGGGCATGTACAGTAATGCCCTAAGTAATCGACTCCTTAACCACAGCAGAATTATGGGCAACTTTTCAGGATTTAGTCGGAAATATGGCTTGTTGCCATTCATCGGAAAGCTCTCGACTAAATCCTGAAACGTTACCCATAATTCTGCTGTGGTTGAGTCGATTACTTAGGGCATTACTGAGAAGTTGAGATTGGTGAGTAATTTCCTAACTCTCTGCTGTGCTTAGTCTATCCTTGACCAATAAAAGTGGCATGTGACCTGACATTGTAAGAATGCCCTTCCATGGATGTAACAACATGGGGTGGGGATGCCTCACTCCCATTGTTCTGCAACATAAGTCATATAGCATCATGGTTGCTTTAAGTCAGAGGAATAAAAAAATTTAGTATAGTGAAGGATTTAGATACATACAGCTGCTATCGCCAAGAGCCCATCACAATATTCCTGTTATGTCAATGGTTATGTGGATTATATGTATATATGACGTTATAGACATAAATTATTTTCACTAGTTCCGTCATGGACGGGATATTATATAGTCCATCAGAAATGGGGGATAACTCAAAAATCAATGTTAAACATTGTTTCTCTGCTAATTATTCATTCACAGGGAAAGGCCAGTCGGGTGCGTTAATGTTAAACTCATCCATAATATACATGCAACCACCAAGATATGTTTTTTATATGATTTTGGCCAATAACTTCTCAACCAATAGATTTAAAGTGGTACTGCACACTAAATCCAGCTATTTATCAACGATGCAAGTTCATATGGTAATTGTAATGAAAATGAGTTTATGACTCGAGTCATAACCTCATTTTTATTATAATTACCATGTTGTTTACATCGTTCACAAAGTGCATGAATGTATTTTGCACTAATCCATGGCTCAAATTCATTCATTTGTTGCATATATTCTGTTGAGTTTAAAAGGAGATGATCACACCAATTGATGGCCGGAGTTAGTGTGCAGTCCCCCTTTAGTGGTGTCGATTTGCGATGAGAGCAATTGGCTTTATATTATATTATATACATGTACAACTCTGCAACTTTCGGTTGTCCAAGATCGCCGCCAAAATGACCTCCGAAAATGCGAACATGTAAACCTTTATGAATAATTTTTTTCTACTGAGACAAGAGCAATTTAATGGTGAAATTAATATAAAACAATGTTATTTAATGTACAGTAATGCTCTAAATAATCGACTCCTTAACCACAGCAGAATTATGGGTAACTTTTCAGGATTTAGTCGGAAATATGGCTTGTTGCCATTCATCGGAAAGCTCTCGCCGATAGCTTTCCGATGAATGGCAACAAGGCCATATTTCCGACTAAATCCTGAAAAGTTACCAATAATTCTGCTGTGGTTAAGGAGTCGATTATTTAGAGCATTACTGTACCATTATTCCTTTCTGCCCTGAGGTAGATCGTGTCATGAATCTCTACTTTGGCTACCAATTAAAAACCTGAGAGTTCTTGTTGTTTTGTGATGGGGAACTTTGAAAAAATAATGTATGCAGGTATTATATTTTTTAGTTAATACCTGTTCCTTAATGATAAATTTCACAGTAGGTGAAGGTCCCAGCTCGAGATTATATGATTTAGGTGAGTTTTGTGAGCCTCGTTCGCTTTGTGTCACTTAAAATCCTGAAATTTCCCCAGGATAATAAATTCATTTCGCGTGAAACGGTGTAAATGAAAATGAGGTATGAAATTTAGATCTATAATGATAGAACATCTTGATTTTTTATATTTGAACATATTTTATTTGACTCACGATTTCATGTTTATGTAATGGTTTTACACAAAATATATATAAAGTATGAATATGAGGTGACAAAGATGGATGGGAGCACAAGTTATAAAACTTAAAAGAGTATTGCTCCTCTTCATTATGAGTATTAACTCACCTAAAATAAGTCCAACCAATCTCGTGTTCGCAGCTGGTAAATATTTTTGTTAAGTTTCATAGAAATTGACCAGGAAATGAAGGAGTACAAATGTGACATGACTATAGTAGACAAGAGGCAGATATTTAACCCATCCCTTGGAAATAGTAAATTGCTATGATCAGAATCATAATCTAGATTTTTGATGTTGAATTATAGAGTATACTGTTATGTACTAAAGTAGTATAAACAAATGTACACAATAACACAAATTATTGGAATTTATGGGTCAAAAGAGAAGGGTTAATATAGCATCTAAACTATACAGCCTGTCATCACTATCATAGTGTAAGCAGTTCTCTTTATATTGTTGCCAATTGCCATGTGAGATATCAAGATAATATAGTTATATGATAATGGAAAATGTTAAAGGACATGGAATGGTTAAAAGGGGTTAAATCTCCTATCTCTGGCCCTGTTTGATCCAATTTAAGTCCAAGCATCAAGGACCTAGAGTAGAGCTCTATTGTTCTAGTTAATTACATTCACCCGGCTAACTGGTGGTTAACAAAACACCAGTAAATACAAATATAGAGGATCTCACATGAGTTTCTATTTTATACAGAATTTATCAACCGAGTTCACTAAATTCGATTTGAGCCGAGGTTTACCGAGGCTCAAATAGAATTTAGTGGACGAGGTTGATAAATTACGTATAAAATAGAACGAGTTTGAGATACTTTTTATCACATGGTCATATAGTCGCTTAAATTTTATCGAAAACAACAATAATTAACAGACAGAGAACTTTGTCCCAAAGAGCAGCGTGACGTCATTGCACGCGACGATATTACACGTGTCTATTACGCTCGAATATTACATAGGAAAATAGTGCTAATCATCTGACATAGCATGTGGTCAATTAACTGTGCTTATTTTTCTCAAAGCAAGAAAGAGATACCGTATAACTTTGACAAGAATTTGGGGGAAGGAAAAGGTTGAACGGAGGAGTGGAGGGTAGGGCAGTGAAATAGATGATTGTACCTTATGTTTGGAACTTCAGATATTCAATTAAGATAATATGAATAATATTCAATGTCAGCCACCGTTATGAGCGACAAAACATAGATTGGAATGAACAGAAACTTTAGGACAATCGGTCTATTATACGTTCTTAAATGGATGCCATCATGTGCGACCAGTTGTCTCCAGTTTTTTGTCATGAGACACCGACATACACACTGGTAAACAATTCCAATCACTAGCTGATTCGATTTGATGTCGATATCAGGAAGGAGATTCGATATCGAGATTCGATTCAATGCAAAATCCCTGATTCGCAGATCCCTAACATATAGGAATGTAATAAATATTTAAACTTTCCTGACAATCAGCCTCAGGATTCTTGAGATATTGTGTAATATGTCAGGGTGAAGATACTTATTTTGAGGTGTTTAAAATGTATTTTCAACATTTATAATGTAATTTGAGGTTTCGAACATGAACTGGGCCTTTAAGTTTGTGTTCATTAAGTGGGTAGAATTGAGAAGATATTCTTGTCATTGATATTTATATAATGTAAAATTAATAAAAACAATAATCAACACAAAACAGTGTATTATAAAGCTATTATACAATGTTGTGTACATTATGTGTTTTTCTTGTACGAGTCCAGGTTGTGGTGAAAAATCATATTGAATGAGGCACGTATCGTCGAGCCAATATGACTTTTCACCACAACCTGGACGAGTACAAGAAAACAGATACTGTACACAACATTGTATAATGAAATTTTTATTATCCATCTCTATGTTTATCCAAATCACGTCACCCGGAGTCCCAATAATTTTTATAAAAGTCATATTGGACTCCATTTGACAGCTTTTGCCCAATCAGAAATATTGTTAGTTAAGGGATGGATAATAAAATATTTTATTGCACAACCAATGCTTCATTTTGCAAAATACAGTAAAAATACAGAAGGTTTGAAAACATTAAAAAAAAAGAAGTCTGTCTTGTCAATACAAACTGATTTACGTTTACATTGTCTTTGATGACAACACCAACTGTCAGAAATTCTTCTCTGTTATGATGTATAGTATACACAAATCACAAGCTTGTTCTATTAAATGAAACAATATCGACCTAAATTCTAGGGTGTGCAATAAACATAGAACAATGCTATATTGTGAACTGGTTAATGTTATTGCACTTGTTTGTCGTACTGATGGTAGAACTCATGCTTCTCGTTGTACCACTGCATCACAAGAACTCATGCAATAATGTTTTATAACCAGTTCACACACTTGTGTCTTCTACAGTTTCTTTGAAAAGCTGACGAAAATCCTATCGGATGTACGTCTCGAGATCTTTGATTATATTTCATTTCTTTCTGTTGCCAGTAATATGCATTGTTACAATGCCAGACTGCATCCAGGACCTGAACAAAGAGGATTAACTGTAAAAACAATTTGTAATTACCTTTTGCTTTTTCGTGGAAAGTGACATAATCTAACTTCATAGCCTAAGGCCCATTACAGATGTCACACTTCCATCGTATCAAACACAATGTAGGCCAACCTAATGTATTCGATGCGATGAAAGTGCGAGGTCTGTAACAAATATATCTGATGTACCATGCCAGCATCGAAGATCTGACAGAATTTTTTGAATTTCCTATACAAATCCGCGTTGGTTACAGATGTCACACTTTTATCGCATCCAATACAATGCACACAACATTGTTACGTTCAGCTTTCCATAAATTGGGTTTGGAAATCCTCGTTACCAAGGGGAAATATGTGGATGACGTAATAATTCTACTTTTATTGTCTTTGATTCGATGAAGGCGCAATGTCTTCACGGGGTATATGGGGCTATTATCGAGTATAGGATACCCTATTATCAATTAGATATTAATGAGATAAGCATAATCGTGTACATGTAGATAATGAACATTCGGCTAATAAATTAATGTTGTGCCTGTGTAGACATAAATGACAGACCGGAAAATATATGCGCACTTTAGTAGTGAGACTGAGGCTTAGAGAAAAATAAAGCAGCAGTAGAAATAAATCTGTCACAGACAACATTTAAATAGAGTTGGTCACAATTGGGTCATTGTGGTTGTGAGAAGATGTATAGGTAACGTGCCAATGTTTGAAGAATTGGTAAATGTGACCTGACTAGTTTAACCCTTTACCCAACAGAATGGCCCTGTGCCAATGCATTCTCTTATATATGCGAGTCGACCATATATAAGAGAATGCATTGGCTTAACACATTAAAAATTATAAAATTGTTAAAGAATGTAAGAAAAAATGGTAAAAAGTGTTAAAAAAAGATTTTTGTTAGGCCAATGCATTCTCTTATATATGCGAGGCGACCTATGGTCGACTCGCATATATAAGAGAATGCATTGGCACAGGGCATAACTATAACCATCACAATGTGGTCAATGAGCCGGTTCCAATGATATCCATATTTGTATGGTTTTATTGAGACAGACCGAAGATATTTTAGGCTGTTGAAGCTTTATTTGGCCGGTTTTGGCCGGTTTGTTGGGTAAAGGGTTAAAGGACTGTATGGATTTGGGGTGGTATGACTTTGTTGTCATCAGGTTTGGGTTTATCTAAGAGCAGGTCATCTCTATTGAGTTTTGCTGCTTCAAGTGCAGCGTGTACAATCTTATTTCTATCGTAGCTGTATGCAACAAAGTGTTAAATGAATTTTTATGGCATGTTCGTGGTAGTCTGATGTCACTACAGGAACTGACTAAACTGTATTCCCCGGAAGGTGGGTTTGGGGTGGCATAAGTCAGCAATTAGATAGGCATCTATCAGTTTCATGAAGAGGGTGGTTTTGATACATGTGGGTGCATCTAATGGTGATGTCTAGAAAGTCGACTGAATCCGTGCTGTAATTCGCTTTGAATTTTATGGTCGGAGTGTTAAAATACTAGATGAATTTTTTGGTTGTAGTGCTGTTTTGAAAAGTAATTGATTTTCAAGTTCTCCCATGAATATGTTGGCGTAGGATGGAGCTGAAATTCTGATTTGGAGGAATTTGTCTCCATTACATTGAAAGTTGTTTCTGTGTAGCACAAGTTTCAGTAAGTTGAGTAAGCCTCTCGTGGAAATACTACAATTTTTTTGTTGTGTGCCGACGCATCCTGCTGCCGCTCTGAGACCTCCATATTTGGAATATTTGTGTATAGCTGGGTTACATACATGTATCACTTTCGACATATCACTGTTGACCGCCAGGTTGATAGATTTGTTGATGGGGTTTCCCTTTGTATTTTCTGTAAGTCGACACACGTAACGGATAATCCACGTTCGATGCTGTTTTATGACTAGATAGTTCACATCACATAATTAAAAACCCAAAATTGTTTGCCAAATGAATTTTTTTTTTGACAAATGAAAATAATTTTTTCCTGGGCAGTGCAAACCATGGTCACATAAGCTACAGCTTATGTGATGTTTGATTGTCAGAAATGTCCTGTCTGACCTTATGATTGTGGTTATCTGGGTGCATGATAAATGGTGTTCAATGACGCCCAAAAATTTTGCTGACCTCGCTGCGCACACTTGTTTGTAAGCTGCCTTCAGATTATGACAAATTGTTTTAGTGTCATGCATGTTATAATGTTTTGATCTTCAAACATGCCATGTCTAAGGTGTATGGGATGTTTATATTCTATTGAGATGTCAGGTCAAAATACTTCACCTTCGGTAGTGATATATCCCATAAAATAGTCACTTATAAGATGACTGATGGTCCGATTGAATATAAATTGACTATATGGATATATTTATGAAATTTTATTTCATAGATTTGAGAATTGACAATTTTTTGATAATTTTTTACAGGGTAAATGGTCCAGTTGATAGTGCGATGGATTTCACTATTGCTGTCACACAGCATTGAGTGGGTTTGGAAACGCCATGCACGATATCAGTTGGAAATTTCAGACTTGAAATAGGTTCAAACTGTTCTGATTCTTTGATTTGCAAAACAGAGTATTTAGGCATTATATTTTTTATTACTTGGTTCACGGATTTCCCTACCCCAAAAAAAAGCTGTTTGTCAAAAAAAATCTAATTATAGTTTTCGTTTTTTTTTTATTTCCGCCAATGGGAATATTAATCCAGACATAATTTTTTTTTTTAAAGTATAAGTTTGCATAAAAATATACAACATCAATTGAACAGCGAAGCCTCCTGGTGATCACTATGGAATTGATTGTCAACGACAACAAGACAGAATTTTATATTGGTGATATTTTTTCATCTATCAATATCTTGCTTTGAAGACACATCCAAATAAAAAAAATATATTTGCCTTTGCAAGTGGAAAAGGGCAAAACATAACTATAGGTGATATGGTGGCTTGTTTTAGATGAGGAGATTATTATACAGCAAGTATTTTATTTCTCCCGACCCTATTGTTTGACAATTTAAATTAAAAAAAAAATTAAAGAGATTTTTTTTTTTTTTTTGTCCTCCCACCTCCCCTACATTTTAGCCAAAACAATCCGTAAACCAAGTAATAAAATATAAAATGCCTTACTGTGAAATTTGATGGGTTTTAGACAAGAAGGCAATGGAAGTTCCATGTCTAGGAAATTTTTGTTTGTTTCAAGGGCAGGGGGTACAGTTGAAATTAATAAAGTCGATACCTCCCCCAATATAGGGACCATGTAGCCACGTCCCTGCAATTAGGTTAGCCCCCCCCCCCCCACCCCCCTAGAGACTCGCATATATAAGAGAATGCATTGGCATAGGGTTTTCTTACATTTTCAGGAAGCTCCATTCATAATAGGGTTAACCATGGCCTTAAATGGACAGGATTTCTTGGAACAAATAATGTTATTATGACATTGATATGATTTGTGAATATGTTTGTATGTGTACGGTTTTCTGAAATAAATAAATAACGGATTAAAGATGAGGTGACTGATTAATGATGCAGACTTCACTTGTTGCGTTTGTATATCTTTTTCGCAAACTCCACAAAAACAGCCTTTGGTAAATCTTGATGAAATTCGTCAATCATTCGCATTAATTCCCTATAGCTAGTGTCCTCATAGTCTTTATATATCTGCTCTAAGTTTAGTTCATTGAACACAGTCTTGACTTTTGCCACTTTAGTGGGATCATGCTGTGCATAATTTTCCTGAAAAATAGAAAGGAATTCCAATATTTGCAGGTAGAAAATTTAATTAGAAACGCCAAGTCTTTCACCGATATATTTTCTTGGAAAAAATACAGTGAATGGCATTGTTATTTATGAAATGGATTCTCCCACTCAGTTATGAAATTATCCATTGGAATGGTGTATTATTCATTTGGAGGGGTGTTCAGAAGATATTAGCAGATGACAGACTGACAAACAGATAATATAAGTGCAGAAGGATTTCTATTCATTGGAGGGAAATATTCAGATAATAAGTTCAGCAATGTTTGTTGAACTTATTATCTGAACATTTCCTAAGGGAACATTTTGCGGTAATTTGTGGTTTAGAGATAATTTGGACATGCCCAAAAACACCAGATGTGGACAATTATGGTTGATAGTTCAATATGTCAACTTGCCGCAAGGCAACATTTTACCACTAAACATAAATTTTTTCCAAGTATTAGGTATAATGTTCTTATAACATTAAAATAACAATTACTGGTGTAAACTTTACTTTCAATAAGGAATAGGTATTCCATAAATAAAGACTAGTCCAATTTGCACACCTGGAACATGTGGTCAGTAAACAAGGACCTCCAGTCCAAGCTCTCATTGATCAGACCCACAGAATCCCCTGTTTTCTAGTTCATTTTTATTAGTATTTTTGGAAACACCTCATTAACTTCCTGGTGGACCACATGTTCATGAAATAATTTTGTTAATGAAAATATTTTCCGATAATAGGGAGCCTTGCATATAAAAGAGAATACATTGGCTTAACAATATTTAGCTTTACCTTGTAATCCAGTGCATTCTCTTATATATGTGAGGCCCCTATGGGAAAGTCGCATATAAGAGAATGCACTGGCACAGGGTCTTTAATGCTGCACCAGTGCAGCTCCCATCATGAAAGGGTTAATATTAGACAGTAATGCTCTAAATGATCGACTCCTTAACCACAGCAGAATTATGGGTAATGTTTAAGGATTTAGTCGGAAATATGGTTTGTTGCCATTCATCGGAAAGCTATCGGCGAGAGCTTTCCGATGAATGGCAACAAGCCATATTTCCGACTAAATCCTGAAAAATTACCCATAATTATGCTGTGGTTAAGGAGTCGATTATTTAGGGCATTACTGTATATCACTTTAACTGAAGGGTTAACTCAGCACAAGGTGCCACTTTTTACAAGAATCACATCAGAGATGCCAGGTTGAGTTGTGGTAGATACGACAAACATGGTCTTGGATTGAAAATGCATTAATTGTAACTGGCTATGATACACAATACAATGCTGTTAATTATGAAGTCTGACATACAAACCATTCACTGCGAACCAACCTTGCCAAAGTTATCACAAATCAAAATTTATTAAGACATTGTGGTTAAGCAAGCCTCATATACCAAATAGCAACAAAATCGGTCAATATTTGTTATCGCAATCAAAATGCACGAAAATGAACTAATTAAGGGCCTTAACTCTGTCCAAGTAGGTGCACCTGGCCGTTTTTTTTAACTTAATCAAGACATTGTTGAACGTGTCTTAATAAAATCTGTTAATATTTGTTCAAGATGTAATTTTTTTTTACACTCCACCCTGCTCCACCAAAAGATATCTTAGTACAAAAATGCATATATTACATACCTGTAGTATTAGTCTCTGTTCATCGTTAACCCTACTAAGTGCCTGAACTATTAACCAGCTACATTTGTTATCTTCTATATCTGTTCCAATCTTCCCTATAACCTCTGGTTTTCCATAGCAGTCCAAGTAGTCATCCTATAACAGGCGGAATAACATATATTTGCAGTCTTGCTTCAACTAGTTAGTTAATTGTCGTTTAACCCTTTGGCGAGTAGAACGACAAATATGTCGCCGTAAGGGTTCGCGAGTGGAACAACATATATGTCGTTTCAGGAAGTGTAATTTTTATGTAGACATAACTTCAATTGATCATCTGATTTATAAATGATTTGTATAGGAAATATTTTGATTAATATAATGTCCCAATGTGTAAGTGCAATAGATTATGATAGCACATGTAAACAGAAAATACACATAAATTACAACGAATTATTGGACCTTTTGACCTGAATTTGTTAATAATTATTGCTATGACGTTATATATACTCTCCAAAGGGTTAATGTCACTTTCAACAGCTACTGTGATCGTAACTTAAAGGCACGGATGACCTTCGCTGTGAGCGTGCTGTTAAAATTGTCACATCCATTAAAATCACCATAAACAGAAAGAATATTATAATATAGACATATTTTGTTCTTATACCAATCATAAATATCGCAAAAATAGTATATTATTGTCGTCCGTAAGCTTTCTTATGTAAACAAAAGACAGGTTCTGTAACATTTTTGGCTTTTGTTTATAAGCGTACAAACCTGACAATAAACTATTTACGCAACATTTATGATTGGTATAAGAACACATTATGACTATATTATAATATCCTTTCTGTTAACGGATGTGACAATTTTAACAGCAATACCCACCGCGATGGCCATCCGTACCTTTAATAGGAGACCTAAATTCATTTATTTCTCCTCTCACTTTAAGAAGAGTTCTACTTCAGGAAGTAACTACCATGTCCCATTCTTTACTACTCCATTCTAGAACATGTTCCAAGTATTAGACTATAAACATATTGCCCTCATGCTCACCGAGGGACCACATAGGGACTTGCTTAAGCTTGGTAGATATGCAAATTGTACACGAAGAACATTGAACTTTCAATGATTTATCATTAGAATTTGGGAAATGAAATGCTATGTCTCAATGACTGGATTTGCAACTAACTAGTAAGCTTAGATTTTATGAAATATATATGTTAACCCTTTCTACATTAAATACTTGAGTAGTATACCATAGGTCGTTTGTCAAACTTATTATCTGAACATTTCCCACAAGTGAATAGCATTCCTTCTGTATTTTCTATTGTTTGTTGCCTGCTCATATTACCCGAAAATCCCTCCAGACATAATTTACCCTTCCAATGTATACTTTTATGACTGAGTGGGAGAATCCATTTAGTATAGAAATGGTTATAGTCTGGAACCCTGAATACATCAGGCCTGAAAATAAGGTGCCTGTCGGTCTTGTATTGAGTAAATGAAATTATTTTCATTTGAAACATTTCACCAAAAAAAATGTGGGCTGCACTGTGTGTGGTTGGATGGATTCAAATTTGAAATTCAAGATGGCAGCCATGTTTTATAAAGAATTTCCGAAATAGTCGACGGCTCCAATCTAGAGGACACCCCGAAGATCCATTTGAAGTTTGGTGACGATTGGATGAGGGATGTGGGATTTAGTCAGGCAAAGAGTAAAATCACAGATGGCCGCTGGCGGCCATGTTATTTAGCAAATTTTGGGAATAATCAATGGCTCCCATCTAGATGTCACCATGAAGATCCATATAAAGTTTGGTGATGATCAGGTGAGGGATGTGGTTCAGAGGGTGTGCCAAAGGATTAAGTCATGAAAGAATAATATCCAAGATGGCTGCCTGTGGCCATGTTTTTCATGGAAAATTGATCAAATTTGATTGCTTCCATCTAGAGGTGATCCTAAATATGCCTGCAAATTTCAAAAACAATTCTCCAATAAATGCAGGCTGTGTGCTGAGCCGATGGATTCAAAATTGAAATCCAAGATGGCTGCTGGCGGCCACGTTTAAAAAAAAAATTTGGAAAAAATTGATGGCTCCCATCTAGAGGTTACCACGAAGACCCATACAAAGTTTGTTTATGATCGGATGAGGGAGGCGGCCTGTAGGGTGAGCCAAAGGAAACTGTTGATGGATATAGGGACGGATGCATGCACAAACGACAGACACCAACCCACAACAATAGCTCAAACATTACAAAGTAAAGTTGAGCTAAAAAGGAGATAGCTTAATCGATCCTCAAAGTATCTATACGTAACTTGACCTAAATGGCAATGTGTCTATAGATGGACAGATAAGCTGATTCCCCCCACCACAACAAAAACAACTATTACAAATAAATTGCCTAGTCAAAAAGGGTGGTAACTCAAATAATATGTGCCCAACAAATCTTAGGTGCACATGTTGCCATAGTGTTAACCCTTTACCCAACAGAAGGGCCCTGTGCCAATGCATTCTCTTATATATGCGAGTCGACCATAGGTCGCCTCGCATATATAAGAGAATGCATTGGCTTAACATATTAAAAATTATAAAATTGTCAAAGAATGTAGAATTTTTTTTTTTTTAGGCCAATGCATTCTCTTATATATGCGAGGCGACCTATGGTCGACTCGCATATATAAGAGAATGCATTGGCACAGGGCATAACTGTAACTATCACAATGTGGTCAATGAGCCGGTTCCAATGATATCCATATTTGTATGGTTCTATTGAGACACACCGAAGATATTTTAGGCTGTTGAAGCGTTATTTGGCTGGTTTTGGCGGGTTTGTTGGGTAAAGGGTTAACTGTCTGTGAAAGGGCTTCCTTTTTAACCTCTTGGCTGCCATACATCAGTACTGAGAACCGACGTAAAATGTCACGCTGTGTACTGAGGACGGACCTACTTTAGCGCACTAGCACTCGGCCATGATTCATAACTGGAACTCAGATTGGCACATTGAAACTGTAGTCAAACAATGTATGATGTTCCACGATTGTGAATGATAATAGTTATTCAACTGAGTCAGCTTTATGGTTTTCATGACATTGCCGTTATATATTTCCACTGGGAAGTGTCCCAGCACATGATGTCATAACGTCATTAGCAGTGAAGAGGTTAAGGATGTCCCAAAGCCGAGGTAGTTTGGTTGCGGACAACATCATCGCATTACCAGTATGGGCTACACAAGCTTGGTGCGGGTTCGAATACTGACATGGGCGAACATCGGAAACGATTTTCAAGCTTGATCTGAGTTGAGGGACATCTCAGTGCCTCCATAAATCTGATATATATAGACAATATCACTTTTTGCTGAGGCAAGTTTTTTTGCTTCAGAACTCACCTGCACTTGGAAGTATTTGCCCATCTCAATGAGTATTTTCCTCGCGTCATTATGGATTCCTTCATCAGCAGTACCAGTCTGTTGGAAAGAATATTAATTGCAGGATATAAATTGAAACAATATTAAATATAAATTAGCAATTTTTACATCCAAAAAGGGCAATAACTGTGCGAAAAATCATCTGCGCAAATATTTTAGGTGATTATTAATAAATTACTAGATTCTGATCCAACTTTTTTGGAATTTTTTTTTATATTTTATTCTTAAACCTTTCTATACAAAATACTCATTGATGAATGGTTCCCTTAGGAAATAGTCATATAATAAGTTCAACAAACAGCCATTGAACTTATTATCAGAACATTTCCCACCTGTGTATAAGAATCCTTCTGCATTTGTATTATCATTTGAATTATTGGTCTGTCTGTCGTCTGCTCATTTGCAATGAGACCTCTCCAGATGAATACAATAGAAGGTGATTTAAATTGCCCAATTTGATTGAAATAGACTGATTAATGGGTCATTGTAATGAAGATTTTTTTGGCCCAGCATGAACACTGGTGCATTCACTTGTATATGCGAGTTTCCCATAGGTGGCCTCAAATATATAACTTATAAGAAAATGCACTGGCTTACAAAATATTGTTTGGCAAATGTATTTATATACGCGAGGCTCTATATGGGAGACTCGCATGTATAACAGAATGCATTGATTTGCAAAACTTCAGGAAGCACCAGTCATGGAAGGGTTAAAAGTGACTGCTAATGGGAATAGACCTAGTTACCTAGCTTACATATTAAGTTATCATTTTATCAAAATCATTACTGACTTATCGTGTGGCATCAAAATAATCCATTGAAATATAGTCAAAAGTTCACAATAGACCCTAAGCCATTCAAACTCGACCTCCACATTGCCAAGCCTTGATATAATTGGCCTGTCTTGGTCATTGACAGGTTGAAACCTACTTAAAATGTTAATATGACTGAAATTCTTCTGTACCTAGCATTGTGACCGACAATTTAGTTGATGATAAATCACAGAAATGCCAAAAATCTACCAGTAATCTACCAGTAACCTATGATTAATCTAGGAATCTGAAGTCATATGAGATTTGTAATGTACACCATTTAATAGGTTTATTATGCTTTTGACAATTGAATTCATCAATGACTCAGTTTTGTAATATACAGGAATGAGTTAAAGATGCATATATAATCTGATTAAGCACCCCTCAATTACTATTTATTTAGATTCGGGGATAAAAATATTTGAATCGAATCAAGGAACCCCCCTATCAAAGCTGAGATTTATTAGATAAATGTTTTTTTAATCTATTATTTTTCACTATCGTGAATTAATAGTGGCCCAGTAAATAGTTTACAAGCCGACGGTCTCGGACCAAATTGCGGATGAAGATGGATAACTCTAAAATCAAGAGGCTTTCTGTCGATAATAAGGCCAAATTTCGTCGAACAACATGTTGATAAATAACACGTTTTGGGCAATTTTATACTATAGTTGACAGTGGTTAGCATTATTTTGGGCAATTAATCGATTCTGATAACTGAAGCGGCATTTCTAAAAAATGTTGTTGTTGTTGGAATCTGAATATATGGGGACAATCGAATCAGATTGAGTACCTTTAACTTTTTCTGTAGAATGATGACACTTTCTAGCACATTAGTTATTTACTGTGACATTTTGTTGACAGGCAGTTGGTATGAACTGACAGGCTGAAATTGTAATGAGCCTGTCATTATGACAGGCTGTAGTTGCTGAGAATTGCTAAATTATTTCAAGGCTTGTACAGGCTTGCACACTCCTGTAGCATTATGTAAGGTAGACTAAGAGACATACAAGCCTGCAAATAGTGTGTCTGTCATTTGCAGAATGAGGTCCCCAGAGGGTGAATTTACTGACCCTACCCTGCCCTAATTAAATGAAAGTGTCAATGACACTGCAGCTCAACTTATGTACGGGAATAATTTAATGGTTGACAGTAAATGGAGGAATAGGAAAGGTGCTAATTGAAATGTCTAACCTGTGCCAAAGGATTTAGTCATGCAAAGAGTAAAATCCAAGATGGCTGCTGGCGGCCATGTTTTTTGGGCGAATAACCCCAAAAGGACTTGTTCCCATCTACATGTCATTGTTAACATCCATGACAAATTTCATGAAGATCAGACGAATAGTACTACCTGTAGCCCACACCAATGGATTTAATTTTGAAATCCAAGATGGCTGCCAGCGGCCATGTTTTTTGGCCGAATAACCCCAAAAGGACTCCTTCCCATCTACATGTCATTGTTAACATCCATGACAAATCTCATGAAGATCCGACCAAAGCTACGACCTGTAGCTCACGCCAAAGGATTTAGTCATGCAAAGAGTAAAATCCTAGATGGCTGCTGGCGGCCATTTTTTTTGGCCGAAACGAACCCAAAATAACTCGTTCCCATCTACATTTGAATATTAACATCCATGACAAATTTCATGATGATCAGACGAATAGTACGACCTGTAGCCCGCGCAAATGGATTTAATTTTAAAATCCAAGATGGCCGCCAGCAGCCATGTTTTTTGACCGAATGACCCCAAACGGACTCGTTCACATCTACATGTCATTGTTAACATCCATGACAAATTTCATGAAGATCCGACCAAAGCTACGACCTGTAGCCCACGCCAAAGGATTTAAGTCATGCAAAGAGTAAAATCCAAGATGGCTGCTGGCGGCCATCTTTTTTGGCCAAACGACCCCAAAATGACTCATTCCCATCTACATGTCAATATTAACATCCATGACAAATTTCATGATGATCAGATGAATAGTCCGACCTGTAGCCCGCGCCAATGGATTTTAATTTTGAAATCCAAGATGGCCACCAGCGGCCATGTTTTTTGGCAGAATGACCCCAAAATGACTCGTTCCCATCTACATGTCAATGTCAACATTCATGACAAATTTCATAAAGATCAGACCAAAGGTATGACATGTAGCCCGCACCAAAGGATTTAGTCATGCAAAGAGTAAAATCCAAGATGGCTGCTGGCGGCCATGTTTTTTGGCTGAATGACCCCAAAAGCACTTGTTCGCATCTACATGTCATTGTTAACATCCATGACAAATTTCATGAAGATCCGACCAAAGCTACGACCTGTAGCCCATGCCAAAGGATTTAGTCATGCAAAGAGTAAAATCCAAGATGGCTGCTGGCGGCCATGTTTTTTGACCAAACAACCCCAAAATGACTCGTTCCCATCTACATGTCAATATTAATATCCATGAAAAATTTCATGATGATCAGACGAACAGTACGACCTGTAGACCGCACCAATGGATTTAATTTTGAAATCCAAGATGGCCACCAGTGGCCATGTTTTTTGGCAGAATGACCCCAAAATGACTCGTTCCCATCTACATGTCAATGTCAACATTCATGACAAATTCCATGAAGATCAGACCAAAGGTACAACCTGTAGCCCGCGCCAAAGGAAATTGTTGACGGACACACAGATACACGGACGACGGATGCCAACCCATGGCAATAGCTCAAACTTACAAAAATGAAGCACACCATTAGATGAGAATTGTTTATATGGACACCATGACAACACACAGGTTACTTCCCCTCTATGCTGAGTACATTCACTATTCCTTTGGAAAACTGCCTCCAAGCAAGCCTGCAAATAGTGTGTCAGTCATTTGCAGAATGAGGACCCCAGAGGGCGATTTTAGTGATGCTATTCCGCTGTGTGGGCTACCATCACAAAATTCACCCTCTGGGAAACTTCAATCTGATCCTAGATCTCCCATAGCAGTTCAGGACTAAGCAGAATGAGGTTCCCAGATGGTGAATTTGGTGATGCTAGCTCCACCATGCAGGATAGCCTCTGTGGACCTCATTCTGCAAATGACAGACATGCTATTTGCAGGCTTGGAGACATATTTCGTATTTCTCATACATCAAAGATAAGGATAATCACATACCATGTACATTGCTATGGCAACAGGAAGATAGAATGAATAGTAGGCTGTTTTCCATTTGACGATAGCCCAGTATTTGTCGTGAGTGAATTTAGTGAAATCCACCTTCACATCTACTGGAGCGGTTATGAGATCTAAACACTGTCCAGTTACTGTCTGTAACGTCGTCTGAAAAATGGATTTAAATTAGTTGATTAACACTTGAATACAGGGAATATTTTGTGCTGCATTCAACTGAAATGTAATTAGAATTTACTACTTGGTTAGTTGGATATTGGCCGAGATATCAGCCCGCTGTAAATTAATATCAGCCTGAGACCGAAGGTCGAAGACTGATATGAAGTTATCAAGGGCTGATATGTCTCGGCCACATATCCAACTAACCAAGTAATAACCTCATTATTAATTAGATCAACAGCATTATGGTAATATCATCACTATCCATTCCAATTACAGTTCAACGGTATAAACATAAAATTGAATGAACAACAGACATAATATAACGGAAATAACTAAATTTACATCTTAAATACAATGTTGAAGATTTATAGATTTGTGTATGACCACGGACCCACGGACATTACATGTCCAAGTAAATATTCACGATTTCCATTTAAATTACGGAGTAAATACCAGTTCGAAATGACATGAAACACACTATGAAACGCCATTACTTCAAGTCCATTATGATATTGTTGTTATCTCAGCCTAGCACTGTGACTGCATTCTCGATTGGCGGTTACGTTGGATATAAACACTATGCTTCGCTCAGTGAGGACACAACTGATATCAGCTGAGTTTTGTGGGTTATCAGCCGAGTTTAGTGGTTTATCAGCCAAGTTTGGAATGACATCAGCCGAAGTCGATAATATGTCACTCAAGGCAAAAATGTGATATCTAATTAATAATAGATTGCATCGGTACAACGTCTCAGGACAGAAACCATCTAAAATACAGCTAATTAGATGTATAAACCACAAAATACATGTATGTTTCTAACAAATATTGAGAAAATCAATTGAAATTCGTTAATTGTCCCAATGGGACTATAAAGCATTAACTCTTTCGCTGCCACTCGCCACCAGACGTACCCCCCAGTGCCACGCATCCTGTACATATATCCATGTATTTCAGGTATATATGGGTAATACATTATATCTCAAGCAGTTTCTAATATAATTAGTTGAAACTTCACATGTATATAGACATAGGTATACCCTGTCGAATGCCACCGTGGACACGCCCACCAAGGTCACGTGACATATATAATTCCAAATATAGATATATATAATATAACCATACCCATATGTATATATACCTGCAGGGGGACATATGACCCTGCTCCGCCCCTTATAAGTCACGTGATCTTGACGGCCATCTTGAATTTCGGGAAAATTGGGTTTTACGATGATTTATGTGAATTATATGGGTCACGCGGGCGTACGCATGGTCAACTCACCAGCATTATTAATTTAGTTGCATGTAATCACCACTGGAAAACGACACAATAGACAAGGGTTGTTCAAAACCAGTAAAGGTGTATTATAAATAATAGGTATAAGTATCTTATGCGCCGCAGGCGCCCCTCGATCATTAGAGTATAGAGGTTAGTTACCCACCCACCAACCCATCCCGCCACCCATAGTGTCTTATGCGCCGCAGGCGCCCTTATAATAGAGGCTACTGCCCACACAAATAATAGGTATAAGTAACTTATGCGCCACAGGCGCCCCTCGATCATAGAGGTAATAACAATAACTTCTTCAGTCCTGAGGCTTTTGCGAGCAGCCATTTTCGACTGATAACCACATGCTAATAACAATGACGCAATATTCCGGCTCTGACTGTACCTCCATAACGTCAGAAATGGCATGACCTTGAGGACATTGTCGCTTTAAATTGTTCGCGCGCAACAGTACTACAGATAAATACATTGTACATTGTCAAACATGCCGGAAAGAATAGAGTTATATCCCATACATTAGACTACATACCAAATTCGCAAAAATGCGCGATTGGCAGCGTCTACTAAGTTCGCATTTATGCCTGTTTGGCAGTGAAAGAGTTAACAGATAGAGATTAGCATTTGATTCGATAAAAAACCCACCATTCGCAAGGGTCTATATTTTGGTTGCAAAAAAAAATTGCCCAGTCAAAAATGCTAATATTTCAAATAAATAAGTCCAACCAATCTCTTAATCGCATGTTGCCATGGTTTCATAGAAATTGACCAGGAAACAAAGGAGTCCAACGTTGCACAAGATCACAAAATTATTTATGTTGCTGAACATTTCTAAGTCAAAAAGGGGGATAACTGTTCAGCTCAGCTCAGATGGATCTCATAATTGTAGGTACAAAGGTTCTGATAATGGCGAATACTTGTGCCAAGTTTTAAAAACATTGACCAATAAATGAAGTAATACAAGCTTGGACAAAATTACAGGGTTGCAAAATTTATAAGTTGAAAAGGGAAATAACTGAACTAAATAAGTCAGACAGTCCTTTATAATTGCAGGTTCCCATGGTACTAAATATCTATGTCCGATAAATGTATACAAGCTGGGACAAAGTTGCATCCACAGACGGACAGATGGATGAATGGAAAAGCTGATTCCAGTATGTCCCCCCATAACTTCGTTTTATGGTCGTTGGGGGGGGATAGTTGACTGCCTCCTCATTTACATATATCACACAAAGCTCAAAGTTATGTTTATGTGATCTATTTGAGTGCCAATTTCCATTTTCCTCTTCAGGCAGTGCAAAAGGTGGATAAAATGAATATGTTATACCAAAAATGAGCCTCAGGTCATAATGGAATATTATTTTGGGCTCAGCAAAATCTGTTATAAGATCGAAATGCTGATATTGATACTAAATTGCTGCCGGTGCATAGTATAGGTCGTCAAAGGTGGTCACGAATGTGTTCCTATAATTAAATTTAAATGAGTCGGAGTACATTTATCGCAAAAGAATTATGCAGTTAATGAATTAATGAATAATCTAGATGATAGATGTTATCATCTGCTAGACATATTTGTGGTGTAATCATGAGATACTTACTAGCAATATATTTATATGTACAACCACACGCACGTGCAGTTAACCCTTCCATGACTGGAGCTTCCTGAATTTTTGCGAAAACTGAGCTAGTCGAACTTATTATCTTATCATTTCCCACATATGAATAGGAAACATTCAGCTCTTTTATTATCTTTTCGTATGTCTGATGTCTGCTTTTATTGTCTGAACATCCCTCCAGTTGAATAATAGACCACTCCCATGTATACTTTTATACAGTAATGCCATAAATAATCGACTCCTTAACCACAGCAGAATTATGGGTATTTTTTCAGGATTTAGTCAGAAATATGGCTTGTTGCCATTCATCGGAAAGCTCGCACTGAGAGCTTTCCGATGAATGGCAACATATTTCCAACTAAATCCTGAAAAATTACCCATAATTCTGCTGTGGTTAAGGAGTCATTTTTTTAGGGCAATACTGTAGCTGAATGGAAGAATCCATTTAGTGTAGAAAGTATTAAAATGCCCCCACAATCTATTTACAAGCGTTAATTCCTTAGAATGTAATTACTAACCTCGTGGAATAATTCCAAGATGTTCAGATAGTATGGCTGTTCACGCAGGTATATCTTCAAAATTTTATACAGCGCACATTCCAGGAAAAATGAATCATTAATTGCAATATTGCCAACTCCATTCTGTAAGAAGATCAACATAAAATGGCTAGAAATATTTGCTCAGTTTAAAAATTCGCTCACTGCCATATAATAAATATATATACAGCGAGCAGAAGGCAACTGTTCACCTTTCATGACTGGAGCTTCCTGAAATTTTGCGAAAACCCTGTGCCAATGCATTCTCTTATATATGTGAGTCGACCATAAGTCCATAAGAGAATGCATTGGCCTAACAAATTTTATATTATTTTTTATAATTGTTAAAAAATGTAAGAAAAAAATGATAAAGAATGTAAGAAATAATGATATAAAATGATAAAAATTGTTAAAGAATGTAAGAAAAATATATAAAACTTTATAAAGAATGAAAGAAAACAAATGAAAACATTGTTGAAGAATGTAAGAAAAAACTTATATATGCGAGGCGATTATGGTCGACTCGCATATATAAGAGATTGCATTGGCACAGGGTCTTTAATGTAGCACCAGCACAGCTACTGTCATCAAAGGGTAAATCATTTAGTTGTGAAGGTAGATAATTCTACTACAATTGTTCAAATAATAATTTTAAATAAAAATTATGATATTTCAATAGTTATGGGCACATCCTACATGAAATTTAACAAGTAACCTCAACAGCCATTGAGTTTGCTGCTGACTTTAATAATAACCAAAGAGAAACTTGCGGCAAAACAAACGAGTGCAATAAAGTTTACCCTCTTCACATGCATGTGTGGTTGTGTGTTTATTATACACCAGCAGTGAATATTCTTTAGTATCAAACAATTGATTCTCTTTGTTTTCCATGCTAGTTAGTCATCTACTCAACACAATACAAGGTAAAATCATTATTGTAGTACCGGTTGAGTTTTCATGCATGATGTCATTTATGTCACGCAAGTTATCACGATCGCTGTCCCATTCCTGCAGTGCCTAGCTGAAACACTGATTAACATATTCATGACTGGAGCTTCCTGAAATTTTTTTGAAAACCCTATGCCAATGCATTCTCTTATAAATGCGAGTCTCCCATATCAGGGAGATTCGCATATATGAGAGAATGCTATGGCCTTGTAAGCCAGTACATTCTCTTATATATGCGAGGCTCCCTATGGGAGACTCACATATATAAGAGAATGCACTGGCACAGGATCTTTAAAGCCTCACCAGCACAGATCCCATCATAAAAGGGTTAAATTAAATTAATAATAAGGAATAAATAACATACCTTACGGTACCAACAAGGCTTTCCTCGCCTCGTTATAGAATTGTCCATGATGTCATCGGCAATCAAGAAAAATGCCTGCATCTGCAATGACAAGACTGTTGTGTTAAGTGTTTCAGTTGACATGATGGAGTATTAACCTTTTTATGACGGGAGCAGTGCTGATGCAGCATTAAATATAATGCATCAGTGCATTCTCTTATATATACAAGGCCCCCTATGTATATAAGAGAATGCACTGGCTTACAAGGTCAATGTAAATATTGTTAGGCCAATGCATTCTCTTCAATGTGCGAGGCTTCCTGTGGGAGACTCGCATATATAAGAGAATGCATTGGCACACGGTTTTCGCAAAATTTCAGGAAATTGACATAAAACCAACAAAACGGGTATCCCCCGCGAAGGTGGATTTTTGCCAATGTTTATGAATTTTCTCAGATTTCAACAACAACCTTTTTTGAAATTCGGCTTCAGTTATCAGAATCGATTAATTGCCCAAAATTAATGCTAACCACAGTCAACTATTGTACTAAATTGCCCAAAACCTGTTTTTGTCAACATTTTGTTCAACAAAATTGTGCCGGTTTGTCAAATATCTGACACTTGATTTTAGAGTTATCCATCTTCATCTGCAATTTGGTCCGAGACCGTCTTCTCGTTGACTTTTTTCTGGGCCACTCAAAAATTTGGTGGTGAAAAACAATAGATTTCAAAAATTGATATCTGATCACTCTGAGCTTTGATGGGTGGGTTCCTTCACTCGAATCAAATATTTTTTACTCCCGAAGCCAAGAAAATACTAATTTGCGAGCGTTAATTCGGATTATGCATCTTTAACCCTTTCATGCAGCATTAAAGATTCCATACCAGTGTATTCTATTGTATATGCAAGTCTCCCATAGGGAGCCTCACATATACAAGACAGTCAATGACTGTGGGGTCGCTCACCAGACTGCAAAGACTGATAAGACTGGGACTCTGGAGACCACAACAGTCAGAACTTTTCATAATCACTTTAAAAGAAGTAGATCTAAACAGGATATGTGGCCAAATTACCAAATGTACACTACTAGTTCTTGGCTCTGCCATACATATTTTAAGAATTACTATGTTGTGAAATAGTTATGTCTCTGGCAATGCCCTTATTCGACTTTGTGATGCCATTTTCACAAATCTGTCACCCAAGGTAATTTCCTACTAAATATAAGCAAAATAGGCCATTTCATTCCTGCATAGAAGACGTATGATGAATTGCTATGGAGAGAAAGAGTAATGTAGCTGGCCTTGCACCTACTTGACCTGGTGACCCTGATTAAACAAATCTGAATCACACATCACCAAAGGAGCTTCAATATTAAATGTGAACTAAATAGAGCTGGTGGTTCTTTCAAAGAACACTTTTCAAGTTTGCCAAATATGTTCTGGTGAAGTGGTGGGTGTGGGAGAGTTAAATGTCCTGTTGAAAGATTTGAACAATACATATGATAGATTGATGTTGTAATTGGGAATTAATGACCTCTAGCAGATCTCCAGGAAATGTTTATAAAAATGTCAGACTTCACTTGCAATTTTTAATATTTTGTGGAGTTATGTCCCTGCCACATTTGACCCAGTGACCTCATTTGAACAAATCTGAATGTGAGTCACCTGGGCAATATCCACACCAACTATGAACCCATTCGGTCTTATGGTTCCAGAGGAGAAGTTTAAAGAATTGTTGACGGACGGACGAGGAGTGATGACTATAGCTCCACCAGAGACTTTGTCTCAGGTGAGCCAAAAACTATTGAAATTATAGAATGACTCCCCCCCCCCCCCACTTTGGATCCCAAAATGCAACAGAATTCAAACTTTTTTAATGGAAGGGGAAGAACTCCATCTTTAATATATAGAGTTATTCCCCCTGCATTGAAAATAATTTAGCTTTTTACTGCAATCTAGATGACAAAACTCTTTGGCAACTCAATAAAAACAACATGTCCACAGTTTATTATACTGGATAAGTTGATAATACAATGTTTTGGAGCTTGCTCTTTCAAATGGTATATAATATGCCATATATTTTATATAATGTAATCTGGGGGTTAAAAAATTAAGTAGTTTACTATTTTATATTCATTTTAGTCTATATAATTAATTTTGAGAAAACAAATTACATCTCATTGAACAAATCTGCTAATTCCACCCCTCAACCCATGGGGACATCCCTGCAAGAATAGGACATCTGTGATTTATTGGATGCTTGTCTACATTTGCCTAACAATATTTCCTTAACCTTGAAAGCCAGTTCATTCTCTTAGGTGAGGCTACCTATGGGACACTCACATATATAAGACAATGCACTGGCATGATACTAGTACTTTGTTATAAAATAATAAATATTGGACAAATATTAAAACTAGGAGCTCATTTCTCTTGATCAATGGTCTATTATTTTATATTCATTTTATTTTAGTATATGTAATTGGTTTTGGAAAAACAATTACATCTCAATGAACAAATCTGAGAAATTTGCCCCCTCCCCAAACATATGTGGGGACATCCCTGCGAGAATACCGGTAGGACATGTGTGATTTATTTGGATGTCTGACCATATTGGCCTAACAATATTTCCTTGATCTTGAACCCCAGTGTATTCTCTAATATATAGGATAATACACTGGTGCAGGGTCTTTATTGCTGTACCAGCATAGCTCTGGTAATGAAATGGTTAATACTAATGCTATTATAAAATGTGTACACTGTCAAACAGTTAGAGTTGTATTTGAGATTGCTGTAAACACATAGGATTAAATTTCATTCACAGACATCTTTCTCTCTTACCCTGATAACTGTGGATATTGAGATAAAAGTTAATTACTTTATAATGACTGGACACACAGCTGTGAGCACTGTGAGAATTAAGGCTGGTCAGTTCCTGGCATGTCATATAACTAAAGTGTAAGGCTTTTAATTGGGTGAACCTTGCAGGGATCTCTGGTGTGGGGTGGCATGGACATGCAGTGGTGGGGGAGGTGGGGTGGAGGGGGGGGGGGGGGGGGGCAAGTGTTTAAAACAAGGATTTGAATTAACTTTTTTTTAAGAGTTATGTCCCTGGGCCCTGGCTCTGCCCCTATTTGACCCAGTGACCCCATTTGAACAAATCTGAACCCCAGTCACACAAGGACTCTCCATACCAAATGTAAGCTAAATCGGTCAAATGGTTCAAAAGAAGAAGTCATTCTAAGAATTACTATGGAGGAATAGAGTTATGGCCCTGGTTTCTCAACTAATCAACCTGGTGACCTCATTTTAACAAATCTGAATGTGAGTCAACTAGGGAACATCCACACCAAATATGAATCCATACGGCCTTATAGTTCAGTAAAAGAAGTCGTTCTAAGAATTACTATGGAGGAATAGAGTTATGGCCCTGCTTTCACAACTATTCCACCCAGTGACCTCATTTGAACAAATCTGAATGTGATTCACCTAGGGAACATCCACACCAAATATGAACACGTTAAGTCTTACGGTTCGGGACGAGAAGATGATTGTTGACGGACGGACGGACGGACGGACGGACGGACGGACGGTCAGACGGACGGACGGACGGACGACGGACGAGGAGTGATGACTATAGCTCCACCGGAGACTTCGTCTCAGGTGAGCTAATAAGAGAATGCACTGGCTTTACATGGTCAAGGTAAATATTGTTAGGCCAATGAATTCTCTTAGATATGCGAGGCTCCCTATGGTAGACTCGCATATATAAGAAAATGCATTGGCACAGGGTTTTATCAAAATTTCAGGAAGCTCCAGTCATGCAAGGGTTAAGCAATTCATTATATGGATGAAACAGAGGACATATTTCTTACCAATTCCACACACCATCCAAGGATTCTTGACCTTTGGATATCTTCGTTAGTGGGTTCAGAAACCAGAAGCTTGTAGGCAGAGACAACTGTCATTCCACGATTCTTCTTGCCAAAAGGGACATTATATTTCAAAACCTGGAAATAATAATTAATATTTTAATGTCAACATTATTATAAACTGCTCAAACTACTGGGTAGGCACCCAAATTACATCTGGCTCAATGTAGAATAATAATTTTTTGCGTTTCGTAGTAGTAGTAAAAAACATCTGCAAGGCTCAAAATAAGTGGCTGGTCACGGTAATTATCTGACGAAAAATAGCTTATGTCCAGTGCACTTATGTATCTGTCGGACATTTTGTCCAATGCAAATTTTTAAACAACCTGTATCTGTCCATTAATTTTTAGGAGCTACTACTGGCCAAATAGGACATTGAAAGTAAAAAATAGTTCATTTTTAATTTCAGATCAATTCATAGTGAATATAATTATGTCGTTTGTGAATTGAATGTGTATTTATTAATCGACGTAAAGTTTTTGAAAACAAAAATAACATGGGTTTTTCCTATATGGTTAATAATTCTGTAAAAAAAAAAAAATTCCATCATCTATATACATGTTGCACATCTCCAATATGTGGGTAACAATACTCTGAAGTTTCAAATATCTACGATCAAAATTGTAGGAGGAGTTGATTACACCATGAAGGTACCCTCATACAGAAAAATTAAAAAAAATGTTTTTCAAAGTCGAAAGGCCCATAACTCGGGGAAAAATCATTGGATCAAACTCAAATTCGAACTTGACCTGTATTTTGATATGAACGTCCCACAAAAAAACAGAATTTCCAATTAAACAATCCAAACTTGAGTCATCATCCAGAAACCAAAGAAAAAACAAGAAAAATTGAATTTTCTAAGTCAAAAAGCCCATAACTCTGAGAAAAATCATCGGATCAAACTAAAATTCGAACTTGACCTGTATTTTGATATCAATGACTCACAAAAAAACGGAATTTTCAATTGAACAGTCCAAACTTGAGTTATCATCCGGAAACCAAAGAAAAAAGAATAAAAATTGAATTTTCTAAGTCGAAAAAAATCCATAACTCTAGGAAAAATCTTGATATGACTGATCCACATAAAAACGGTATTTGCAATTAAAGGATCCAAACTTGAGGTATCATCCGGAAACCAAAAAAGTGAGAAATTTTCTAAGTTGAAAAAAAGGAAATAACTCCATAAAAGAACATCGGATCAAACCCAGAATTGCAGAGCACCTGTGTTCTTGGTTGAGACACCTACACACCAAGTTTCAATCAAATCGGATGATCATTACTGGAGTTATAACTCCGGACGGATGCACGGACGGGACGCACGAACGGGGCTGATTACAATAGTCCCCAAAAATAAAATTTTCGGGGGACAATTACTGTTTCATACATGAAAATTTGACAGGCACCATTTTGAAATGACCAACGCCTTTAAAAATGGTGCCTGTCAATACATTTTAGCAGACAGTTAAAAAAAAAATATTTTGAGCCTTGAACATCTGTCTTCCTGGACATAGGTTAATAATTATCAAGTGCAGTCCCGCGCCTGGTGGATTGAAGCTTGTTTAGTACAGGGGCGGTGCGTTCGTCAATTTCGAATAATTTTTGTGGCTCAGTCTTGGTTGGTTGCAAATTTATCATTGCAATTATTTTAAAAACAACTGATCGAGATATGATTACAAAGTTGTTCGTTTTCAATATATATTCGTTTATTATCGACAATATTTATGAATATTATTTCTAACTCCTTGCCCTGCAGACTGAGTTCATGTTGGTACCGATTGCAAATTTCCTCCCACAGCGGGCTAGCATCATCAAATTCACCCTCTGGGGACCTCATTCTGCTTAGGCCTCATCTTCTGGGAAGTATATATAGTCTTAAATTAACATTGTTTTTAGTTACTTTTTCCCTTCTGGCAAGTGTCTATATCCCTTATTGCTTAATGTGCAGAAGATAAAATGTGTAATCAAGGTGACTAATTGGATCTAATTGGTGAACATCACCAACTTCAACTGGGGAACTTCAATCTGATCCTAGGTCTCCCATAGCACTAGGGTCTTAAGCAGAAAGAGGTTCCCAGAGGGTGATTTGGTGAGTCTTGCCTGCTGTGCAGGATTGCATCACTAAATTCACCTTCTGAGGACCTCATTCTGCAAATGAGAGATACACTATTTGCAGGCTTGTTCCAAACCTAGTTTGGTGCTTGATAAATATGGTATGTGGAGAGAAGACTGCATGGTCAACCAAACAAGTGCAATGTCAACCACATGTGACATATGCCCCCGACAACCAGTGCTATCACCATACCAACGCACAATTGAATCCAATGATCATTGCCCAAGCAACCAGCTAAAATATTCTATCGGACACAATATTCAAAGTTCCCAGTCAAACAAGGGCCTAAACTCTCATAAAATAAATGGACGAAACCCGATGTATGTGAATATCCTTTTCCCCAAGCTATCACCATACCAAAGCACAACCAAATCCGATAATCCATGACCGAGTTACAAGGTCATATGTTCGTTCTGACATAAAATTAACTAATTTCCTAGTCAAACAAGGGCCGTAACTCGAATATATATATGAGAATGCATTGGCTTACAAGGTCAAGACAAATATTGCAGACCAATGTATTCTCTTATATATGCGAGGCTCCCTATGTGAGACTTGCATATATAAGAGAATGCATTGGCACACGTTTTTGCAAAATTTCAGGAATCTCCAGTCATGGGTTAATTTCTGATTAAAAACATTAATTATGGCCCTACATGGTAGGCACATTTACATAATAATATAAACAAAGTTTACACGAAGCCCGAAATACGGCGTAAATCAGCAACAATAAAATTCATATGTTGATGTTGACAATGCAAAAGTCGCAGAATACTCGCCATCTGCAAAGGTATTACAATGTATACAACAGGTGAAATAAATGCTACATACTAAAGATGAGCCAAAAAGATCAACCTATTAATTCAAAGAAAACTACAAATCTAATCAGTGATACAGCAATACTCAATTCTAAACATAACTGATTAGATGTCACGTATTTGATTGGTAGTGCTTAGTGCATGTTAGGCACCAATCAACTCTTGGTTCGAGCTGTGATTATTTAAAATACCTGACTGGCCAGTGATGACAAGTGTGGCGTTGGATAATTAAGCTTTGCCTCGGCATGGCGAAACACATCCTTGATTTGTAAATTGTAGTCTACATTACTGTATTTACATGTATTTATGAAAAGACTATTTTTAGTAACATTTTATGCAGCCCTCTTAGTGTTGATATTTGTATTGAACATTATTTGGTTTTCAGATGATTTTGTCCAGACGTTATGGGAGGCAAATCTAACACAAAAATTAATTTCAAAGTACATGTACATGAATGTTTCACTTTCACAATGAGCAGCAAACCTGAGCCAGATTTTTAGAAACAAATAATTGAAAAGTAAGGGCACAAACCTCTCTAAACCAATTGATCGCTTCTCCAATTTCTTTGTTATTTGCATCCTCAGTCAAATCTCTGACCAATATATCGAAGACAGCATCAAAATCCTCTAGATCAGTGCTAGCTGCTGGTTTAGATTTTTTGGCTCCTGTGGGCCCTGTCCCATTGGTTAGAGATGTCATTTCCTCAGTACTAAATTCTGGCTGCACAAGAGATTCCTGTAAAACATTTACAACTAGAGGTGAGATTGTCACAATGAGACTAAGGATACCCCCACAGTGCACATGGGCAACATAAAAGGTAATCATATTAAAAGGAAATGGCTCTTTCAATCCTCAAATTATGTATACATAATTCGGTAGCAGGGACAATATACTACATGTAGTAGGTTGATAGTACATGTAGTAGGTTGATAAATACCCTAAGAAACCCTGAGGGTGTATTAAAAAAAACCTTTCTTGTGTGTTCACGAATGGTAGATCACAACACACAATCTGCGAGTGACGAATCAAATGTACAGTTGTTTTAATATGTCTTCTGCGGTAAGAAATGGTAAGTATGGTCAATCTATTATACATAAAAGAATATATGGTCATTAATACAATGAATATGCATGGTTAAAACATTGGCTACATTGGAAGACTTAGACTTGGAGATAAATTAAAGTATGTATGGTACCGTAGCGAAAATAGTTGACTGACTTCGCTGTAAGACTGCGTGTTCAGTAAAATTGGAAATTGCTAAATTTTCAACAGACACCTGGTCACATACACATGTATACGTGGTCGAACGGCCGACATATTATTGATACGGAAGCAGCAATCTGGGAAAGCGGTCATGTTGTCCTAACTGGACACCCCACCACTATAGCTTTCTTTACGTTTCTGTATGTGGCTGCAACCAGTTAGCATTTGTATGTATCACTTACTACATATATGCTTACTATATTATATGTCAGCAAAAATCATTCACTCCGTAAAATGATAAGTATAGTTCCCATAATGTCCATAAAAATCAGCCTGTTCCTATGTGATCTGGAACAATGAAACTGAGAAATTAGTTTGGTGCGGCCTGAATAAATTATGTAAATTTTCACGTGTTTTCTCAGATTTCTGATCAATTATGCATGCGCATACTTGAGGTTTGTTGATTTAAATATTTTCGCCATTGTCTTTCAACAATTTTTTTGATTAATAGTAACACAAATTTATTTAGTTCTGTCATGATATTTAACATTCCAACAAAAGGTATGTTTTTTAGGGTGATAATATTTACCAAGAACAACCGAGAACAGCCAAGAACAATTCTAAAATGAATAATTAAGTCATAATAATGTTCAATTATAGTGTATATGCCAATTTTACATTAATATTATACCATATTTGACCTTTTAAATGACATATATGTAGTTATTATGGGTATATCGAGAACTTGAAACATTGCAGCAGCCGTGCATGTCCTCGGTTGGCGGTAACACAAAGGCATGAGCTAAGTACTAGCTGCATGATGGGTCTGTTTGGTGATCAAAATTCATTGAGATGTGTAAAGGGATGTTACTATCAGCAAGTGATTGTGGATCTAACATTTATTCATGACATATGAGATATATAGAACCATATTTGACACTCGAAAGCAAAATAAAAATATACCGGTAAAGGTAGCAAACTTTTGCGAGTCTATTAATTAATTTATCGATGGACTGGAAAATAAAAAAACTGCCAGATCTCACAGACAAGATGTTTTAAATTGTAAACAATCAACTATAAGAGATATCACAAGTGCGCGGCACAGCGTCTGCACTGCATTGGTGATTTTGAATTAGCTCCTTGTGCGGAAAAAATTAAAGTAAGACATTTAATTTATGGCCATCTCCTCAGAAAACTTAAAATGCGATGATCACTGCTCTGCATATATCAGTATAATTTATAAATTTTAAATTAACGTTTTGATATATTTTACCTATATCACTTATGGATTAGCCAAAAGAGTTACCAGTCGAGAGGAGTCACTAAATCGGGGTATCTCGAAAACTAGAGGACTTTTTCGATCAAAGCAGCTCTACTATGTGGGCAATATCTAGGCCATGTGACTATAGACAAAAAAAAACTTTAAAGTTGCAAGACCAAGTCTGCCCATTCAAAGCCCGGATTAAAGCTGATGGGAGTTTTATTTTTCATAAAATCTATTATTGCAAATTAGTAAGCTTATTTAAAAACGTGTTCACATTCTTGTCAAACCGAGAAGACACTACAAACCGAGGACAAGCTTAGTTAATTAATCACTACCATGAGCCGATACACTGCATGTTAAAACGAGATTTCCGCTAGGTAAAACGATTACAATAAATATTGTTTAAGAATATGTCAGTTAAAAATCTGGGTTAAATGCATAAAAGTACACATTTTAATGAAAATATTGATGTATACTGTATATGTCTGTAATGTCTACTGATATTTTAAGTATAACACATTATTTAATGCATATTTGGCATTTTAAATGAAACTTGTTCTCTGTAAATTTTACCGCACATATGGGGTGCGGTGCACTTCTGATAGCTCTTAGCTGATCCTTTATACAATATCAAAAAGTCTATCTGTTAAATCTGGCAGTTTTAAAATGTTCTAATCCGTCGATAATTTAATGATGTTGTTCGTGGATTTGCAATTGCTATTTGTCCAACATTTTGGTATGTTTATATTTCGCTTTCGAGTGTCAAATATTTTAGGTGTAATCTTGGCGTAAATTAATTGGTTATATAGTCTGTTTTGTGTAAGTATATCAGCTTCTATGCGCTGTCTCATCAAATGTTCGATTCACTTTCACTTGCTGATTTCAGAAGAATCACCTCTTTGTATACAAAATTCAATGAATTTTGATCACCACTCAGACCCACCATGCAGCTAGTTCTTACATGTAGTTAATTAACGGGTCATACTATATGCAGCAAGTCCCTGGATATGCAGCCAGTCCCCGGTAAACGCAGCAAGTCCCTGGTAAATGCAGCAAGTCCCTCTAATTTAGGGTGGATTAGTGGAGTTGTTGATGAATTTAATCAGTGTTTTATTATCCATTGATTTATGATCTGTGGCAGTTGATTAGAGTTGTTTGGAAATCTTTATCCCTTTATAATTATTTAAGATGAGTATTTGTAGATTTTTATATATAAAATAAAATTGTTTTTCTAAGTTTTATTAAGTTGCTATTTCTTTTATTCTACTCACTATTTAATATAATTTAATTAATATGATTTATATTTCTTTGTGATATTCCTGTTTTCACTGCGTAAACACATGTCGGTGATTAATTATCACTGAACAGGTGTTTGTTTTTGGAGGACAAAGGAACTTTCTGGGAGTTTCTCCTTTGAAGCTCATTTGAAGATTTGTTTGTTTTCTTAACCAGACTGAATAATTATCAACCAGTGTTATTTCAAGATCCAGCTCACGTCTGAGATGGCATGTTGTGTATTTAATCAAATGTATATACGCTGCAACTAAGATTTCAGAAATCATAACCAATCTTAGAATTTATACAATGTGTCTTACTGATCCTCGTTACCCTTGTGGCGTGTGTGGTATTCGATGTTTTAAAGATTGCATAGAATGTACTGGCTGTAAACAATGTTCCGATGACGAAACAACTACGACCCAAAGAAATATAATTATAGAAGAAATGTTCGGCGACAACGGAATAACAACAGCAGATACCGCGTCAGTTTTCGCGTCAGCACAAACTACCGGGATTGGCGATGGAGTTATCGAATTGGACCAACAACAATTGTGAATCTCTGAACCATATTCTTAAACAGGCAGTGGACTGGAAATCAAAACCTTTAACGGAGTTAGTGCAGGCACTGTTTAGTATAGTTGACGGAGAGTACAAGGAATTGCAACGTAGTTTATTTGGATTCGGACAGTTTACATTAACCAAGGAGTTCGCAAAATTCTATGTTCGCCCGGAAATTTGGAATTCAAAATCATCAGAAGTAAGAGACAAGCATTTTAACAGATTTTTAAGAGAAATAAAGCCAGTCCATGAAAAGATGCTGAGAACAACACACGGCCAGAGGACAGGCCAGGACAACGAAAGAGAAAATGAACGGCAAAGACTACCACAATCCCCCATAGCAAAGTTTCCAGGACCGGACAGTGAAATAAAACAACATAGAGATAAAGAAAACAATTTTAATACATGTATCCAAATATTTTTTTATTCAATAAAATCTTCCCAAACGAATGCGTCAATGCCTTGGTTTTTCCCCTTCCTTACTGGCCACATATATATACAATTTATTCTAATAAACTTTTCTTTCAGCTCACTGCTATATGTATATTTATAAAACTGTGCTCTATTTTTCTTTTGTTGCTATTCTACTATTCTCATGTAATGTTACTTGTTTGCATTTACCAATAAAAACATCTAAAAAAAATCCAACTCTTAATTTTATCATTCAATGATTCAGTCCCACAATTCAGTCCAATTCCCTTCAATAATCTATCATTAGTATTAATACGATCAAATTAAAGTCCTTTGATTAAAGCCCTTTGTAATCAGCACCTCCACTGATTAAACATATTGTTGTGTAAACACGCATCGCTAATCCGCCATAATCACCCTCGGCGAGAGGGACTTGCTGCATATACCAGGGACTTTCTGCGTTTACCGGGGACTTGCTGCATATCCAGGGACTTGCTGCATATAGTAGAACCGTTAATTAACACCTAGGCATGGCTCTGACATGCCTTTGAGTTACCGCCAACCGAGAACACGGCGGCTGCGATGTTTCAAGTTCTTGGTAGATCGGAACCCATAATAACTATACATATATGTCATTTATGATTTAAAAGGTCAAACATGGTATAATATTCACTTAAGATTTTTATATACAATATAATTGAAGATTATTATGACTTAATTATTAATTTTAGATTTTTTCTCGGTAAATAGTATCTCAGATCATTTATTTATAGTTTTATCCGTGTCATTACTACATATTAACATTAGTCGCTGAAAAAGTTATTAAATTTAAAGGGACTGAAGCCTAAAGTGAAGGAGAGTGAAGGAGAGCGAAGCTTCGCTCTTTGTGATACCATTTAGAATTTGATTAAAACCTTATTTTTTTTGGACTTTATCATTTAGGACGGCAATTATCGCAATACGATAGGGGAACATTCTGACGTTCGTACCCAGCGACGTAATCGCTTTATCGTAACTACGACAGGCCGCGAATGTCTAAGTTTATAGGGTACCAATATTTGAAAGAATGTAAACTGAAGTGAAAACAATGGAAACAAACGAAGACTCACTGACGGAAGTGAGGCAGCTCATTAGAAGATATGAAATTAACACAAAGACAAAATTCGTTGTATACAAATGCGACAAAACTTTTGGAAAACGAAGTATGTCCATTCCAAGTCCCATACAATTGTTGTGTATATAAATATATGGAATGCCGAATAGCAAATCTGAAATCGACCGAACTTCTATTCGAAGATCGACAATAATTACAAATTACACGTTGACAAACGCAATGGTCAATGTTCGATCAAGTTTTCCATTGATACAGCATATATAACAAATACACATTATAATTATTTTTATTCAATATGCCCGTAATAATATGCCCGTCATATAAATTATAATATGGTGTTGAAAAATTAAGGTTTGAAACCCATTCATTCAATTAAATTTAAATTGCTTCAACTTAAAGTTCAAGTCAATAATTGTGAAATAAGAGTTAAGACTAACTTCACTAAGGGTAAGAAATAAAAGTATTACAACAAAATGCAAGGTTTACAAAATTCAAGATCAGTCATGAACCGCAGGTCCCCAGAACAAAAATTGACCCCATCCCCAAAAGTAAATTTTTGTTCTGGGGACCTGTGTCATTTAACGTAGTAAAAGGGCTACGAGCAATATGCGAGAGCGGTCATATCATCGACGCATGGATCGATGGTCAATATGACAAACAAAATTCCAACAAACTACGCATGCGACATTTTGATTTTTTTGAGACACGAATCAGATAAAAGAATAAAAAAAACAATGCTTTGCTTTTGAAGCAATTAAAATTCCACAGATCGTGGTGTAATATAAATTGTGCGTTACTTCGTGTATTTATCGTAAAAGCAATACGATTGGAACAAACTGACATATATACGACACAATCGTAATGTTCATACGTGTTAATGTTGAGCATCGATTTTTATATTTATAATATACGTCGATGTGTTGAGTAATTCTATTGCTTTGATTTGAGAGACATATACGAAATAGAGTTGTTCCTCGTAGCATAGCCGCTCTGTGATTTATACAATAGAGTAGTTCCTCTTTAAATAGGAACGGTCTCAATCATCAATGTCAATGTGTGAGCCAAGAATCAGAAGTGCAGATTAATTTATATTTATTTCGCGGAATTTAGTCCAAAGAAGAAGAAAAAAAACAGTTATTAAATTGATTACAATATAATTAATAAATGAGGAAGATAAATTTAATAAATGTTAGACAGGGAAGCAAAATGCAATGCAGACTGAGAGTTCAAGTTCCTTCATAAAGCTGTCTTAGTATAACTTCTGAGAATAATACAAAGAATAGATGAAGAATTAAAAATATATGCTAGAAATCAGAAAAAAAAGGCTTGAACAGAAGGCCAATATAAATAAATAACTAGATTTTCATCAGTATCAGTATCAGTATCATTTATTTCGAAACAAGTCATTCGACTTTTTGTTCCGATTTGAAACATGGATATAAATTATAACGTAATCATAAAATCTTTTTTTGGAAAATTGTGGCAGTACAGTGAGTACTACTCAGTACTTAGTATTTTTATTTCTTATATCTTATTTTTGCTAAAATAAATGGTTATCATATTATGGTGAGGGTTCCCCATGAATCCTGGTACCAGTTAAGAGAGAGTGATGAATCCTGCATACGAGTTATTATCTGTTTCCGACCAACCATAAAAATAGCTGCTGACCAGCTGTGTTGAACTTAATTTTGTGATAGCCATGTTGATGGAACATAATTATGTAGAATTACAATTAAATATTGCCAAATGTTGATGGAACATAATTATTAGAATTAAAATTAAATATTGCCAAAGTCTAATTAAGTCTTGTGACCTATATCATAAGCCCTTCTAGCACCAACATGAATATCCTTGTCAAGAAAGTCAGACATGGAAGTTGGTATGAGCTCGTGTTTCAGTCATAAATGAAGAGGGCTGTTCGAAGTATGTGTATGTCATATAGTTTGAGCGTTCTTGTTGCGCTAAACAGTGGATCAGTATGAGAATTATATTTGGCCTTATATATTGTTGTATTAAGTACATTGAAGGCTAAACCATGAGGAAACCACTAAAACATTACCATCCTTCCCACATTAACTGCCCTCTTCACTTACTGAAGGTGGGACATGTATTGAATTCACCACAGAAGAAGAAAAACAAATAAATAAAATGCTTCTTATCTGACATTTGATGTTAAAATGAAAATATATTTACAACAAGAAATGAAAAAAAATAGTTTACATAAATTTTTTCCAAATAAAATAATTAAGGGGTACAAAAATTAGGGTCGAGAGGGATAAAAAAAAGAATCTTGCATTTTTTAAATATTGGCCTAAATGACTTGCTGATATAGTATATTATACTCCTCTTTCATGACAGGAGCTAACCTGAAATTATGCGAAAAACCTGTGCCAATGCATTAATTATCTTAAATATGCTCCCAAATGGAGCCTCCCATTATGAAAGGGTTAAGCAGGCAATCAGATTATGTTTATGAGGACATATTCCTGCATTGTTTTATTACCCCTACCTAGCCCCACCCCCTCCCCCAGGCTGGATAAGTTAACTTGATTTCTTAATAAAATTCAGCAAAATCTTAATTCATTCTTTGACTCTAAAATTGCAGGCCCTCCAGATGAAAATGGACGTATATACTGGGAAGATACAAACATTCCATTCAGAGGCATACCATTTGTCAAAATTGGGAGGAAACAATATGACTGTATTCATGGGAAAGACAGACATAAAATAGAGAAGTCTAGGAAAAAGTCCACCAAGGTAGGTTGTTATTCATCTAGGCCATTATTAAAATATCTATCTTTTTCTATGTAGGTTGGTAAGTAGGGAAATTATATAATTAATTAAAGACATATTATGTACTTATTCGGGTATGTGAAACTGATAAGTTAGTAATCAGGCATTATGCGATATGTCACTATAAGTTTTGGCCACTTGTCATTACATAATTGAAGTGTAGTATGTATACATGCATTGCCATCAGAAAAGGGTCAGGCTTGGTAGAAACATGAAAATAACTGTTTTAACTTTTAACATTTCAGGGAGGTGACCATGATTTCCGAAGGAAGAGAAAACAGAAGCAGAATACTGTAAAGTTCTCCTGCCCAGCAGAGATTATGATACAAGAAATTATTTATTTCCCAGAGTTTCATGTGAGATTTCCCTTTATAATATATTGCATACATAGATTATGTTTATCCCTTTCATGATGGGAGCTGCTCTGGAGCAGCATTAAATACCCTGCGCCATGCTTTCTCTTATATATGCGAGTCTCCTATAAGGTGCTTCACATATATAAGAGAATTCACTGGCTCACAAGGTCAATGTAAATATTGTTAGGCCAATGCATTCTCTTATATATGTGAGAATAAATATATAAGAGAATGCATTGACACAGGGTTTTCGCAAAATTTCATGAAACTCCAGTAATGAAAGGGTTATTCAACTTTTTGTTCAAGAGATCAGGACAATTCACGGAAAAATCTAAAAATTTCACAAAAATTCAGACCGGACTCATTCAGAAATTTCTACTTTTCATTGGTTACAGGTAGAATTTGTTCCTACCGGTGACATGATCACATCAGAAATTTACCAGTGCATACCATTATATGTGGGATGGTATGTGGAAAAATTATATGATTTTATGATGGATAAAAATAAAAGGGAGGAGACCCGAAAACAAGTAGTAAATGTCATAAAAATAGTAGAAAACTGGAATTTTTGAGTGACCCCCACGGTCCCACCTCCCATGCATAGCATTTATAATAGCCTTGTTTAAAACGAATCAATAGTTAATTTTGATGTGTTCTATTATTTAGATTGACAGTAACAAAAAGTATAAAAGAAGAAAGAAATCCAAAGATCTACGGAAACTAATGAAGCAGTCACAAATGGAAAGAAAATTTGCCATCAGCCTACCGGTTGAAGCAGATCATAAGGGCCATCTGCTTGGAGAGGTATGTGATGCCAATCAACACTGAACAAAAGCCCTGCCAGTCATAGTTTGGGTAACTATACTAATAAAAGGTCAGCGGACCACAGTGTCCCCCCAAAATGTGGCAAGTCGACATCGCTTAGTTACAGAAATTTAAAAAAATGTTGAAATGTTTTAAGACGACAGGGTTAATAATTCCATAAAGAAATAATTTTTCCATCATCTATATACATGTACATGTTGCACATCTCCAATATGTGGGTAACAATACTCTGAAGTTTCAAATATCTACGATCAAAACTGTAGGAGGAGTTGATTACACCATGAAGGTACCCTCATACAGAAAATTATAAAACATGTTTTTCAAAGTCGAAAAGCCCATAACTCTGGGAAAAATCATTGGATCAAATTCAAATTCGAATTTGACCTGTATTTTGATATGAACGACCCACAAAAAACAGAATTCTAATTAAACAATCCAAACTTGAGATATCATCCGGAAACCAAAGAAAAAAACAAGAAAATTTAATTTGCATATACACCTCACACATGACAATTCAATCACTTGTCATATACTCATAAACCCCATCCATGATCATACAGCTACTGAATGCCTATACACCACCAATGGCAATACATCCACAACAGATATACATCTACATCACACCCATGACCATAAGGAAACTTCCTATATACCACACGCTCACCAATGACGATCCAGCTATACTTCAGCCTTGTCCAGTCATGCATATACATTTCAATCATGACCGTACAGTCATTCCATACCAAAGAAGTTAACGTATGGGGGGTGCACGAGGGGTCCTAATTTAAGGGAGTGTCATTCAATAGGTGATGTTTACCTCATGTGACTAAATCATTAATTTAAAAGACTTGTAGGGACACTAAAAATTTAATCATTCTTTACCCTACCAATGCCAGGTACCCCAGGTAGTCCTACATATATCTATTTATCTTGCAGGCTAGTGCTCTTGTCCATCCATTGGATGAAACGCTAGCAAAAAAAATAATACAATTGGTGGGAGATGGTGTCAGAAGCCTGGACACAATAAAGCATGTGTTGGAACAGGAAGTCAAGGAGATGTTCCGTGGAGTTGACCCTGTGGCTGTGCCATCCAATTTCAATGCCAGGTTCCACCCAGAAAGAAGCACCATCAGGAACCATATAAATGCTGCAGTGCGCAAAACTCTGGAATCAAAAAATGACCAGGAAAATGTAGCGGCCTATGTTAACAAAATTCAAGATACAAAGCCAGACAACAAATTTTTTTTCAGGTGAAGTATTACAGTTTGTAAACCAGACTGTATATTAAATAAAAGGTCAGCTGACCACAGTGTCCCCCGAAAACGTGGCAAGTCAATGCCGCTTTGTTGAAGAAATTAAATAATAACTCCGTAAAAAAATAATTTTTCCGTCATCTATATACATGTTGCACATCTCCAATATGTGAGTAACAATACTCTGAAGTTTCAAATATCTACGATCAAAATTGTAGGAGGAGTTGATTATACCACGAAGGTACCCTCATACAGAAGACTATAATTAGTTGATTACACCAATTCGAACTCAACCTGTATCTTGATATGACTGATCCACATAAAAACGGTATTTGCAATTAAAAAATCCAAACTTGAGATATCATCCGGAAACCGAAAAAGTGTTAAAATTTTCTAAGTCGAAAAGGGTTAATAACTCTGTCAAAAAAAGTTTTTTCCGTCATCTATATACATGTTACACATCTTCAATATATGGGCAACAATATTCTGAAGTTTCAAATCTCTGGGATGAAATCTGTAGGAGGAGATGATTACACCATGAAGGTACTCAAAAGTGTGACGGACGAACGAATGGACGGACTGACGGAGCCCGTTTCTATAGTCCCCCAAAAATACATTTTTCGGGGGACAATTACTGTTGTCTTATCATGGCATATGATTTATATATAAGGAGTTTATTTTATGCTGAGAAATGATTAGAATGATAAAGAAGGAATGCCAAAAGAAATTACAGTAAAGCTCTTGTATTGTGTAGACGAAATTAATTTCATTTGAAACATTTCAACAATAAATGCGGGCTGCATGGTGTACGGATGGATTCAAATTTGAAATCCAAGATGGCTGCTGGCAGCATGGTTTTATAACAAATATCGGAAGTAATCAATGGCTTCAATCTAGAGGACCCCCCCCCCCCCTAAGATCTGTATGAAGTTTGGCGATTATTGGATAAGGGATGTGGTCTGTAGGGTGTGCCAAAGAAAAAATCAATGGCTCCCATCTAGGGGTCACCCAAAGAGCCATATGAAGTTTTGTGATGATCGGATGAGGGATGCAGCCAGTATGGTGAGCCAAACTAAATTGTTGATGGATGCACACATGGATGCATGGGCAGACGGGCATCAATCCATGGCAATAGCTCAAACTGTACAAAGTAAAGTTGAGCTAAAAATGAAGTGTTCTCCTCAATACTTAATTCGGTTCTTAATTTTGCAGGCCTTTCGCAAACGATGCCAGTGGCAATGCACAGAAGTTTCTGTTGGTGCACCAAACTGAATGGCAGCAGGAACTTCTTCATTTATATGGGAATGAGATGATCCTGATGGATGCGACGTATAAGACAACAAAGTACAGCCTGCCTCTATTTTTCATCGCGGTGAAATGCAATGCTATGTATGCAGTGATTGCAACATTTGTCACTGCTGATGAAACCAAAGAATCCATCACAGAGGCGCTTCATCTTTTGAAACAATGGAATCCCGAATGGAACCCCAAATACATCATGGTGGATTTCAGCGAGCAAGAGATGAATGCTTGCCAGACAATATTCAAGGGTAACTTGTAGAATCATGTTACATTGCATTACATATCTGTCAATGTTTCAGATAATAATATAAACTACACTCAGTACAGAATGTGGGCAATACTAAATATTTGTGTGGATGGAAATTTTTTATTTATTTTCTAATCCCAAGAAGTGGTTATCCTTTCCCCTTAAACTGGCCTACCAAAATAATTGAAAGTCGAAAAGGTGTAAACTTTAAATAACTCCACCAGAAATGGTGAATCGGATCAAAAATTCAAACATGATTTTTTCATATGAAGGCCAAATACAACATTCATGTACCAAGTTTCATCAATTTCTGTAAAATATTATTTCAAGTTATCATCCAGACAATAAATGGAATGCCTCCCAATTTTTTTAATCAAATTGGAGTGTATAAACTCCACTATACCAATTTTTTCATGAGAGTATAATAATCTGTTCTGTGTTAGGAACATGTAAATGTATATAACATATATGATACACTTAAGTCTTAACATTTCCATGACCAGAGCTTCCTGAAATTTTGTGCAAACCCTGTCGCAATGCAATCTTTTATATATTTGAGTCTCCAATATGGAGCCTTGCATATATAAGAGAATACATTGGCCTAACAATATTTACCTTGTCATTCTAAACCACAGGATCTTTAATGCTGCACCAACGCAGCTACCATCATGAAAGGGTTAACATCATTATAAATATTTATTCCAGACAGTAAAATACTCATCTGCAATTTTCATCGGGAGCAGTGCTGGACAAGATGGGTTTCAACAAAAGAGAATGGCATCCGTAACAAAAGAGATGAAGTACTTGGGATGTTGAGAACGATAGCTTGGGCACCCAGCGAAGATGCATACAGAAAGGAGCTCCAAGTTCTGGAAGAAAGCTCTGTTTGGAAACGTAGCACAAAACTCAGAAATTGGTTTACAAAAACCTGGTTGAGTTGTCCAAAGGTAAATTGAATCACGGATAACTATTCATGTTAGTATCACAAAATAAACAAAATTTTCACACATATTTGGATATCATCCTGTCATCCTACTATCATAAATAATCTGAACTTCAACTTCACATTTGAAGTGAAGGTTTAGTTAATTACCGGTACAAATAATTTTTATTTGTTCAACTAATTTCAAGAAGAAATATGTCATCATCTATTACTGTTTATTACAGAGATGGGTCTGGGCCTTCCGGAAAGACCGCCCTGTCATAGAGAACACCAATAACGGACTAGAACGGCAGAATCAAACCCTCAAGAAAGTTCTCCTGAAAAGGGCACAGTTGAACTTAAGGACAATGGTTGAAGAACTCGTTGATAAGTTTGTCCCTGATACTTACACAAAGTGAGTTAGCCCTCTCACTTTTATGAACACAACCATGATTCAAATGCAACATTAACTCTTTTAACTTATTATCCGAATAATTCCCATCAGTTAATAGTGTTTATTCACTTGTATTTTCCTTTCATATCCTAACACAAAAAAAATAATTAAAAAAAGGGTTAATGACCATGCAGATGCAAATTTTGCCAAAATTTCCAGATATTTCAAAATGGAATTTCTCAAATTTTGTATGGAATTTCTTTTTCAAGTTTGGTACAAACACTTACAGATTATAGTGTGACAATATTTTAAAACTATCAACCAGTTGGGAATTATAACCTCATTTACTATACTTTTATGGCATGAACAATATTTAAAATTTCACTATTTTCAGGTAACAAGAACATCCGTCAAATAGAACATTTAAAAAAGTTCAGTTTATATATCTCTGATATCATATCTGAAGATCATTAGAGGAAACTTAATCTTTCTCGCCTCAAGAAATTTCAGAATTATTTTAATTTAGAAACACAGCCACCCATAACTAATTTTTATTTGAGAATGTTCATGCCCCGCAGCCCCAGCCTGTTGAGTTGATCCCATTGATATAAATATAAGACTCCAGCTACCTGTGTAGTAGACATAAATGATAACATGTAATACATATATACACAGCCACCCTCTCTATGAACTGGTTTATTGAAATATCCATTCAATATTATGTCTAACAGGTACCGAAAGCTGAACACAGCCATGAGCCAGAGAGTTAAAAGGTATGATGAAGATATCCCATACCAACTCCGTGAGAGACCTGCGGCATTTCAAGACCACTGTATTGCAAAAATATCTCTGGCACATACCATTGATGGGTAATATTTACATACACAGTTATTCTATTGTCATTAGGCCTGGATTATATAAATAAATGTTTTAAATTGGATATAACACCATTAAAGTCCTATTAATTTTGATTTTAACAAATGTATGTGTTTCAAATATCTTTTAACTCTTCCATGACTGGAGCTTCATAAAATCTAGCAAAAACCCTGTGCCAATGCATTCTCTGATAAATGTTATAAATGAGTCTTATAAATGAGTCTCTCTGTGACAAATATAAGAGAATGCACTGTCACATGATCTTTAATGTTGCAACAGTGCAGCTTCTGTCATGAAAGTGTTAATGGTACTCAATCCAATTTAATAGTCCCCATATCATCAGATTCCAACAAATTCAATAAAAAAAATTATTTGCCCATATTAAAGAGTGAATCTGTCTGGCCAAGAAACACTAAAAATTAATCATATATAAACTCAAAATAAAAGGTCGACCGACCACAGTGTCCCCCAACAACGTGGCAAGTCGATGCCGCTTTGTTAAAGAAAATAAATTAAATGTTCTAAGTCGAAAGGGTTAATAATTCCATAAAAAAAATGTTTTTCCGTCATCTATATACATGTTGCACATCTCCAATCTGTGGGTAACAATACTCTGAAGTTTCAAATATCTACGATCAAAACTGTAGGAGGAGTTGATTATACCACGAAGGTACCCTCATACAGAAGACTATAATTAGTTGATTACACCAATTCGAACTCAACCTGTATCTTGATATGACTGATCCACATAAAAACGGTATTTGCAATTAAAAAATCCAAACTTGAGATATCATCCGGAAACCGAAAAAGTGAGAAATTTTCTAAGTAAAAAAAAAGTTGAAAAAAGGGAAATAACTCCATAAAAGAACATCGGATCAAACCTAGAATTGCAGAGCACATGTGTTCTTGGTTGAGACACCTACATACCAAGTTTCAATCAAATCGGATGAACGGGATGATCATTACTGGAGTTATAACTCCGGACGGACGGTGCGACGCACGCACGCACAGACGGAAGACGGACGGAAGACGGACGGACGGAGCTGATTACAATAGTCCCCCGAAAATAAATTTTACGGGGGACAATTAAGGGCCATAACTCAAATAAAAACAAATTGGACAATTTTTTTATCTCAATCAAGATATTGTTGTGAAAGATCCATAAACCCAATATGAAAACAATGTATTGATTATGTTTTAAGTAACTTACAATGGAGAACCTTCCTATGGTAGGAGAAATAAGATTGAGCATAGGAAATTAATGCTGTAGATGGATGTAATAAAGAAACATATAGAATCGAGCTGACGAGCTGAGTAAATGCCTTCAAACTCACATGAAATTACTTCTTATAAACTGTCTTCTTTGCAGCTCCAACATCAGACTCAAATCACAATCACAGAAATTGTGGGTGGTCCAAGTTGGACAGCATGAAGTATCATTTGAGGCCGGTAAAGAGCCATCATGTGACTGCAAATCGTGGGAACTTGACAAACTTCCATGCAAGCACATGCTTGCAACGATTCAGAAATATACAGAACATGGATTTGAGGTTATGTCAAAAAGCTATGCCAGTCATCCAAATTATGTGATGGACTCAAATGTAGTTCTGTTTAAGGATCAAATTGAAATATTGGTGAGTATAATCTCTAAAGTCAAATGAGGAATGGGGAGGGGCTGGATGGGTTGAGGCGTTGATGAGTTAGACTGAAAATATATATGTTTTTAAAATAAGTTTTCTGGCCATTTCATAATATTAAAAAGGTCGCGGACCACAGTGTCCCCTGAAACAGTGGCTAATGCCTAGAGGGCTAACTCCAAGATTGACAGTGTTATTGAAATCAGTTAATATATTTGTTCATGTTAATGTGCTTATGATAAAAAAATGGCGAGAAATCGTCAAACTAAGGGCCATAACTCAGGCAAACCTTGAAATAGTGTGCCTGTCATTTGCAGAATGAGGTCCCCAGAGGGTGAATTTAGTTATACCCTGCACAGTGGGCTAGCATCACTAAATTCACCCTCTAGGGACCTCATTCTGCTTAGACTTCATCTTCTGGGAAGTATCTAGTCTAAAATTAACATTGTAGGTGGAGTTGATTACACCATGAAGGTACCCTCATACTGAAAATTATAAAAAATGTAGAATAACTCTGTCAATTTTATTTTTTTTTCCGTCATCTATATACATGTTGCACATCTTCAATATATGGGCAACAATATTCTGAAGTTTCAAATCTCTGGGATGAAATCTGTAGGAGGAGATGATTACACCATGAAGGTACTCAAAAGTGTGACGGACGAACGAACGGACGTACGGACAAACGAACGGCACGACGGACCCCGTTTCTATAGCCCCCGAAAATTTATTTTTCGGGGGACAATAATGAAGATGACTAACAGGTGAACATCACTAACTTCAACTGGGGATCCTAGATCTCCCATATGGCAGCCTCAGCAGAATGAGGTCCCTAGAGTGAGAATTTAGTGATGCTAACCCACTATGTGGAATAGTGTCACTAAATTCACCCTCTAGGGACCTCACTCTGCAAAATGTCAGAGACAATATTTCAAGACTTGAACTTACATTTAGATAAGAAAAATTGGACGAAAAAGGTTTTCAAATCCGTCCAAGATATTGTGGCAACCAACTCATAAACAAAAATATTTTAGGTTGATGAAACTGATGAACATGAGAGTAGTAGAGATTGTGAAAGATCACAACCTGAGAAGGAGCCGCCACTCCAAATTTCAGCCTCGTCCAGAAGCAGGGAACTGCTTAAAGGGCTCATTGACATGAGCTATTTGCTGACTGATGCATCAGCCATCTCCTTCCTGGAGATGTCATCAGAAAATTTGTTCCAAGAAATAAAGAACAAACTGGATACAGAAGAAGGTCTTCCCATAATACCTAAAGTCAAAAAGAGGTGAGCAAACAATGGTTATATCTACTATAATAGCGATCATTGGGACCTGCCACAGACGATTTATTTTGAGCTCAACTTTACTTTGTAAAGTTTGACCTATATTGCCATGGCTTGTTATCCGTCATAAACCATGTCTGCTGGCAGCCATTCTGGTTTTTAATCTTTGCATGACTAAATCCTTTGGTACACCCTATGGTCTTCTAGATAGAACCTATCAAATGTTTTTGAATTTCATTGGAAAACATAGCCACCACCAACCATTTTGGATTTTAATTTTGTTATATATCTCTTCATGTTGATAATCTAGTATTACTTAGACATTTCCGCATTCCTAATTGCTCCATTGACTGCAACACATGAAATTATTTCCTTTCCAAGTTGAGCTACAGTGTCATTGACACATTCATTTAATTTTTAGTCACCAAAAATTCACAAGTGACCGTGTACATTTTATTTTCAGGGATAAAAAACAAGAGATAACCTACAAGAGACTGCCAAGTAGAAAGAAAAAAGACAGGCAGGCAGGAAGAGTTGGTATCTGTGCAGAAAAGCAGAGGACTCAAACAGGAAACCCAATAAAGGGACTAAAAAAGAAATGCTGTTCACGGATAATAGCAGAACATCTGGGTGAGTCTGATAAACTTTTTTCCAGTAGAATTAGTGTGGAATGTGTCTACGACGTCTAATAGTGGCATACATGTATAGATTATAATTGTTAACTCTAAGGGCAATGTTTCTAGATAAATTGATGGACGAGCGAGAAATGTTTCCCAAAAATATTCTAAAAAATTAAAGATAATTTTCAATGTTTCAGAATAGGTTGTTATCTGTAAAGAACATTGTGTATATGACAGTCAACACAAAGAAAATCAAACATAAGACACAAAAAGCCATATTAGTAGACCATATGTTAAAATAAACAAATAATTGAAAAAATTATATTTTATCAAAGCCTACCTAAGACCCTAATTTATTCTGACATGTAACCCAAACCAGACGTTTATTTTTCCGTGGTCTTATTTATAATCGCATCTAATAAAATTTAATTTCAGTGAATAAGTATAAGAGAATTACATGTTCCACGATTGAACCAACTCCGAGCCAACAACAAAGTACCCAACCTACTAATGATACAAGTAGCAGTATTGAAGAAGTGATGAATGTAACTGAAGGTTAGTGTTATAAAAAAAATCTAAATTAGGACAGGATTAACTTTAATCTTAATAGTGTAACAGCTAATAGAGTGTACATGATGTTGATAACTGAGTTTGCAATATAGCTTTTCCTGAAAGTTGAGAATTTAGAAAAGAAAGAAGGGGCGGCACATTCCGATTTGATAGCCCATGGCTGAGATATGACTGGACAGACAGACTGACATAAAGACAATGTCAATCAATAGATTCAATACACTTATAATTCCAATAGAATCTTTTACAGTTGTTGTCAAATTTGAATTTTACGCATTAGACTGGTACTTGCCCCAATTAGCCAGCTGACCAATTCATTGTAACCTGACCCTTTATGATAATAACTATTCGGACAAGATGAAATGAAGACATGAAAGTTGTAATATATGAATCTAGAAAACTATTTGCTTTTTGTTTTGAAGCAGGAGACAAAATACCAGAAAGATTAACTCGAATGAGGAAAGAAATTGAGAAGAAAGCTATGGAGGAAGAGAGGCCAGAAAGGATCAAGAGAAAATATCCTGGTATAAGCCGTGGCAGTTTGATGATCGTTCTTTCTAAAGAAAATGAAGAGCAAGGTAAATAAATATCCATAATTATGGCTGCTACTTGTATATGCCAGTTAAGCTCTTAGCTTATTTCAATAAACAAGAGTCAATTACTGTTGAGACGTTCACCTGACTATAAAGACTGAGAAGACTGGAACTCTGAAGATTATACCAGTCAGTACTTGTCAAAATCACATAAAAGAGGTAGTTGAATAAAACAAAACATTCAAAACTTTAATTAGAAATATTTTTATTATTTAAATAAAAAATGGCTAATATTTTCTGAGAAATGGTTTCATAACTCTGTGGATGTTATAACGGTGTTATAAATTGTTTAAATTGAGCAAGGAGTCAAATCTCAATTAAATTTAAAAAAAAACAATACAAATTTTAATTTGTAATATATTTAAAAAATTCAACAAAAAAAATATTATTAAATTGAGCAAGGAGTTAAATCTAAAAACATTTTTTAAAAATAGTTATGTCCCTGACTTCAACAATATTTAACCCAATAACCCAATTTGAAGAAAAAAATTAAATTGATTTAAAGATATAGATGGCCTTCATGATTGCTGTTCAAAAAATAACATCCGTTAAAAGTGCCATGGACAGAAAAAATATAGACAGATTTTGTTCTTACACCAATTATAAATATCGCATAAATACCATGTGATTGTTAGTAAACAAAACCCATCTTATGATACACTACAGTGAGTAAAGAGTGTGCGATAAGCAAATAGCTCAAAACTGGAAAGACCCAACTTAGTGTGTACTTTGGTTAAAATATGTTTACAACCTAGCGCTCACTAATCCTTGCCACTCAAGATTTTGGTGCTGATTGGGTCACCATGAATCACTCTCCCAAAAAAATTCTGCAGTGTTCAGTGTTCTGATTATCACACACTCTTTATGTGCTGTATATAAACATATGCTCTGTTCACACAAAGTGTGTTCTGTGGGTAATACAATCAGTGTACTACATTGTATATTATTAGTATATTCTTGAGGAAATTCATAATTTGGCAACATTTATTTCTAAATTATAATCTACAACCAAGGCAATTCATACCTTTATTTGTTACTTAAATCACTTGACTTAAATCGGCCAACCCTGCTAGTAGGTGGGGTACAATATCAAGATTGTTTCCAGATACCTGATTTTCGCCAAAATTGCAACTACTCAGGACTTACATGTTGGATCAAAGTTATCGGAAACAATAATTATAAAAACTCAAAGACATCCCCCTAAAAATCCACAAATTAAAAACAAACTAAAACTGGTAATTCCACTCTATCGTTAAGTAATATAAAATATGAAATGAAAATTGTGAAAATTTGTTACCATTTATCATTTATGTTCTCACTCAAATATTGAAAAACCTGCTTTACAGAAACCAAGAAAACCAAGAGAATGAAGTTGGACCCACTGAAAAAGAGGACTGCAGAAATCAATTTTCCCTGTGTTGTTTGTGAGAATGAGTGTGTAGATGGCTGTGTTGAGTGTGATTCATGTTTAAAGTGGTGTCATTATAAATGTGTGAATTTGATAGGGAATGAGAGATGTCTGAAAGGTGATCGGAAGTGGTATTGTTTGTCTTGCAGATAATAAGTCAGATTAATTGTATTGCAATTCAAATATTTTAGTTAAAAATCTGTGTTTTATAGACCATATCTCATTGCTCTGCATGATGCTTCATAATGTGAACATTCATGTTGATTGGAATTTCACAACTGTTTTTTGATAAATTGTTCATAATGGTCACATACCGGTATTAAACAAACAAAGGTTTTAACATGTGACATCTCATTATTGGAGAAAATCAAAACATGCATAGAGGATCTCACATGAGTTTCTATTTTATACGGAATTTATCAACCAAGTTCACTAAATTCGATTTGAGCCAAGGTTTACCGAGGCTCAAATAGAATTTAGTGGACAAGGTTGATAAATTATGTATAAAATAGGACGAGTGTGAGATACCTTTTATCACATGATCAAATAAATGCGAAGCAACGCAAAATATTCATTAAAAACAACAATCATAAACTGCAGCGATCACAAGTCATTTGAAGAACGGCGTGACGTCATCGCACGCGCTGATATTAAACGTGTATCTTACAGATAATTATGAAACTGCTTTTATGTGATAAACTAAATTAATAGCAAAGTCTTAGCTAATTATCTCACTGAAGAAGCCTTATGCCGCATGAATATAAATGTATATGATGTCTGACCCTTTGACAAAAGTCTTCATAAACCATTGAACATTTTCTGGGGTTGAATTCTCGAGAAAACAATAGCCTTTATGATTAACATTCACTTATCTAATTTTCTATGAATATTCTATGAATCAATATATTGTACAAATCTGATACATTGATTTCACAAAATATTGAGCTCTCCATCACTATAATGTTATACTCTGTTAAAATTATGTTTCAAGTTGTTCAACCTGAACCACATCTAGTATAAAGAATATAAAATACATAATTTATAAAAAATTGCCTTTTTTATTAATGAATATCTTCATTATGTGTCCATTTGATTGTAAATCCATCAAAGTTTCTAATTCAATATTCCACTCCGGAGCCATCACAGATACATTTAATACCGGGAGCTTGCACCAATCTCCATAACTGGCAATGTCACTTTTCTTCGGCAAAGGCATTACAATTGAGAATTTGTTTTTGGAAAATTCCTAGTTTATCCCCCCCCCCCCCATCTGAATTCTTTTTACTTCAACATCTAATGGTCAGTTAATCTCAATTTATCATTCAATATGACTGTGCGACTAACAAAAACTATCATTGGTGACAAGGAAGTATGAATTTTCTGTGAAAGGCAATAATTAAAGTTTGGAAAAATTTCATGGAACATTACCTACATGTATGTAGTTTATTTCCCCCCCCCCCCCCGCCTTTTCCAAAAAAAAATCCTCAATTGTAATGCCTCCAGCCTTCCACCAAAAAAATAAATGCTTCCTTGTCTAAGTCACAATCATTGGTGACAAGGAAGTATGAATTTTCTGTGAAAGGCAATAATTAAAGTTTGGAAAAATTTCATTGAACATTACCTACATGTAGTTTATCCCCCCCCCCCCCCACCTTTTCCAAAAAATAATCCTCAATTGTAATGCCTCCAGCCTTCCACCAAAAAAAAATGCTTCCTTGTCTAAGTCACAATGAATGAAAAAAAATTCAGACAGGGGTGAAGATAAACTTCATGTAGGTAATGTTGAGGTTGAAAAACAAATTCAGGGAGTGGGTGTAGATAAACTGAACTAGGAAATTTTCCAAAAAGACAATTCTGAACTGTAATATCTCTGCCGAAGAAAACGCATGCTACCTTGTCACCAATGATAGTTTTTCTAAGTCACATATCATATTAATGATAAAATGAGACTAAACAGCCACTACATGTTAAGGTAACACCTGAGTGGGGTGGGGAATTAACAAGGTGGGGAGAGGAGATAACCTGGGGCAGATGTACCGGGGTGGGGGGAAGGTCAACTGTTACACCTGTAAACTGGACTGTTTATCAGAGCAATAAACCAATGGATGCCATAAAATTGTGTTGTTAAGTACAACAAAATTTTCTACACAGTACATATATGTATCCAAATTTATCCAACGATATGCAATAAATGCATTCAAAATTAAATTTAAAAGGTACTAAAACTGAAGTTGATATTGATATTGATATTGATATTGATATTGATGTTGATATTTTAGACATCAGAACTAACTTATATTGTAAAATAATTATACCAGTAAATAATGTAAAAATGAGCCTGAAACCCTGAATACATCTTTTATATAATAATAATAATAATAATGGTGTGATATAAATTAATCATATAATATTCAAATTAACTGTGTGAGTGCACTGTCTGCAAATACTGGATACCCTAGTGAATTTATTTGTGTAAACAAAACTAGATCATGTCATGAAATTACTCTAAATGGCAGCTAGTGTTAGTACATGTATGCCTAAGCCTATGGCAGTATGGGCATACTTGCGGCTAGATTACCCTCAGGATCTGAATAAACATGCCGCGATGGTCGATGGATTATATCTACCGCACATTGTAAACATGCTTGAGTACTTCTCTTATTAAATTTCAAGCAAAAATGCCTCTGTAATTGGCTGTACGCTGCTTATTTGGGTCCCTATTTATTTTTTTATTTCATACATGTGTATATATAGTATAAACTACTTGAAGTCATGTAAAAAACGATTATAAGATTCAGACAAGGGCTAACACATCTTCTCCAGACTCTTGGATTTTTTGGAGCTAAACAAAGAATATGTTGGAAAATGACCCCATTATTTCACCCATGTACTATTATTTAATTTTGAGGAAAATTCCTCTCTGTAGCCCTACTATTATTCCGACCATAAATTGTAAATTATATTTATTTGGATCCCAATATTGGCAATAAGTTGAATAACATATACATGATATAGTTGATAATGATGACACCGACTAAATCAAAACATACAGCACTGAGAGCTTCCATAAACCAACCCTGAATCAAAACATACAGCACTGAGAGCTTCCATAAACCAACCCTGAACTGGAGTTGAAGTTGTACATACCTAATCATACATGGTAGTTGACTGTCAGAATTATTCTTGGACTAGTTGGAGTTGAACTTGAACGCATTTTTGCACGTTGAATTTGTTGAACAAAACACATCAACTCTTAAGTCATTACACTTCCAAGTAATAAGAAAGTCAAGATTCAACTGAGAAACACTCCTCAGACTCGGCGGTTGTTGAATGAATACATGTAGTTGCAAGTCACGTCGAACTACGGTAGATGTAATCCATCATGAATTTATTATTATTTTTCTTTTGTTCGCGGTCTCAAAACTTCCCAAGAAAAAGAACACACGTGTTTCGGATCTGATAATATACAACAAGCGCGATTGGTTAATCGACAGCCAATCAAATACGTTCTGACATCACTCACGAAAACGTCTTCTGCGAAACGGGGGTGATGTACGACTGACTGAATGTCGGAACTGAACAATGACGTCACATTGTTAACGTACTTGAGTACGAACTCAAAGTGTTCCCCTATCGTATTGCGAACATCGGCAACCTATCATTTATGTCCAGTAATTGTGCTCAGCCTACAGCTAATACAGGTAAATTATATCATAATCATAGGCCTACAAAGGCTACATCATGTTGTTTTCAATGTCGACCTAAACTAAAGTAAAATAGCACGAAATTAGGCGAATTGATCTAAAGTCGTAACATGTTGTTGTCAAGTACTAGTAGGTATATTAATGTATATCCACTCACTTAATATCATCACATATAGCAACTTCTAAATTAGATTTAGAATCTACCAGCCCTTCTTTCTGGTTCTGCCTCCCTTGAGAGTTGAAAGTGAAACGCTGGCCGGAAGTGACGGATATTATAGCGTGCGGTGTTACTATATTTAGTTATCCCAAATTTAGAAATGGTTCACCTGGATAATTTCCCTCGCTTTGGCCAGTCTTATTAAAAATAAAGAACTAAAAATAAAGCACATTAGTTTGAAGATTCATAGCTCATAATAAAGGCTCATCGCCTTAAACGTGCTTTTAACACGTAGGCTGTCTGATTGACAGTTCTATTTTAGTCAGTGGGAAATCCCCGATTTAGATAACGCCTTCATTTCCAAAATCGTAATAAACATCCTGCTTTGTCGAGTCGTAAATTTTATCCTACATTTGCATCATGTATCAATCTCTTTGCTTCAAAGAACGCCGATCACTATGTAAGTTTATTATTAGTTAATTTAGCTACTTTTTACACAGAAATATCAATATGCAGTCATCATTATGTTCAGTTTAAACGTGAAAATTTAGTATAACCTTTGAGGATCGATGTCGCGATGACGAAAGTCGGAAACACAACACTACCTGACAACGGGGATTTATCCGCGCGGCGTTATTTAATCGTTTGTAATTTAATTTTTATAAACAAATAATTATGTTATTTGAACAAGAAATTCTATCAAAAATATTTAAAAGATAAAAATGTGCACGAAGCACACAAATTATCATGTTCTAAGTTAACTTCTATCCAATTGGCACAGGATTTTCGCAAAAAAACAGAAATCTCCAGTCATCGAAGGGTTAACACGGATTCAATAGGCGTTCTTTTGTTGTTTGCTACAAGCGTAAATCGATCGATAATGCCGCGCACCTGTTGTGTACACGACTGTAATTACCGACAAGATGACCCGAATCAACCGAAGCGTGGTTTCTATAGTATACCGACGGTTACAACTCGGGAAGGTCAAGAAACGACTTCTTACAAAAGAGACATGATTTGATGAGAATGCACTGGCTTACAAGGTCAAGGTAAATATTGTTAGGCCAATGTATTCTCATATATATATGCAAGTCTCTCTATGGTAGACTCACATATATATATAAGATAATTCATTGGCACAGGGTGTTTTCGCAAAATTTTAGAAATCTCCAGTCATGGAAGGGTTATTGAAGCTTTGTTTTCATTAATTAATGCCCACTTCCGGTTAAGTCATCGATGACATGATCACACAAGGACTGAGTGGTAATAATAGTGACAACATGAGTTTGTACAAAATAATGTTATTTGAATATTAATGATGAGATAGGACTGCAAGGAATAAACATATTTGAAGATAAACAAATGCATGTGGAAAGGCGCAGACAGTAATCTTATAGGTTAGCACATTTCCAGGATAGATAACTCTTGAAAAACCTACAAAGACAACACTTTCAGTTACAGTACATGGCACAGGGCACTACATTATGGGAGGCTTAATTCACATTTATTAATAATTGGACTGAAATGCAATCGTCATTATCAAATTATATTGAAGCATAATTCAATTGCGATGAAAATTTCGCAATTTAAAAACAATTGCACTGAAGCGCAGTTGAATTGAATTGAGCTGAAGCGCAATCATCTTGATCTTGATCAGATATGGTGCCTGAGTCTTAGTTGGCTACAATCAGGTTTTCGGCTAGGAGTTAGCTAGGGTAATGGTACCCCTAGAGACGCTGGGCAATCCATCAACAAACTGCGAATATCTAATATTATATAGTAAATCAGTCAATAATTTAAGCCAAGACCTGAATGTCTGTGGAAATATAAGTAAAAAAGTTAAGGAACAATTTGAAGGGTTAAGTAATGTAAGGGTGTTGTCATTTGGCATTGAATATAAATATTGATATTGTATAGGTACCGTAAACTTTGCGACAAAAGTCAAGTTAAATTTGCAGGTAAAATAAGTGTAAGGACAATTTTTCCTACCACCACCAACAAGGGTAGAGGAAATTGTTAAAATTTGCAGTTGATTGCTATGTCCACTACATTCATGACAACATGTTATACCATTGTGATCCACTGGAGGGTTCTTGTGTCCATGCTGTAGGGACAATTTATGGAGCAGCCTATGATGTGGTACCTTGTCAAAATCTTTGATGAAATACAAGAGGATGACTTCAGTTTTTTGTTTCCTGTTCTTCCACAAAGTTTTTTAAATCAAATCCATCAAATTTGATCACCTTTATTTCCCTCTTTGGTCTCCGTTTAGTTATGAATTTGTCTGCTGGTATAGCCGGCTGTGACCATTCTACTACCTTTGCAAACAATGTCAACCTATCTTTCATCCTCATCTCTTCCAAGACTGTCAGTGTCATTCAGCTTACACTGTGACTACTATTGATATAATGGCCATAATTTTTATTAAGTCTGTTAAAAGCAGGGCAATTATTCAGGTACCGGGTATTAACATAAGCGGATATATACCGTATATATATATATACATGTATATATATATTAGGGCCCGACGAATCAGCAATTTCAACATCGAATCGAATCTCGAATCATGATAATGATTCGAAATCGAATCTTTTTAATAGATTCTTTAGTTGATTCGCGGTACTGGTCAGTTGGAGGTACAGGCAAAAATGGGGGCAAAATTAATGTCAGATGATTTTATAACGTCAGTGAGATAACTCAGATTACGAAGGAGGTTCATTCACCTTAATTTCTATGACATGATATGAACAATATTTAATCACAGTTTAAAACAGTTTAATATATGAGAATGGCACGACATCATTTCATATTTTGTGCCACTGGCACTGTGCTTGAAGTTCGTGAAAAGTCAGCTGTTTGGAACTTTGGAGTCAATGGAGTCTGATTCGAGTCATTGCAAACGGAAACTCTTCTGCGCATGTACGCTTCACCCTGTCGTGCACAGCGGGCACACACGATATCAAAATTGCTCATCATGACTTGAGAATGGCGCATATGCAAACGGCATTACAGAGAACTGCTAGTATATATATAGTATCCCAACTTGGGTCTGTTCGTCGGAATGCTGAATGGTCAACAATATTCCATTATGATGTTTAAAGATGTTGGTCGAATTTGGAGACGATATAATGTTTATTTAATATATTTATATCGTTTTAATTTTGAATTAAAAAATATAAGATATTATTTGATTGATCTGAGTAACATAGTATAGGCTTTTATGGTAAGAATGTCAGAAAACGACATACAAATATTTCCCACCAGAAATTTACTCGCTTCAGCAGCTGGGGCCGGGCTATAATGCGACATTGCTGGTTTTATTTGGTGGAGGAAACCATGTGCGCTATGGTACAATCGCAATGAATACGCGAACCATCACAGACCTATACCTGCAGGTTGCACGAGTTGCACCGACGTTCCACGAGTAACCAGCACTGAGACTGGAGGGCCACTATATATATGAGCAGTGAGCTTTTGGGCAACTTACCCTATACACATTAGACCACGGAGGTTCCAGATGGTCGCGGAAAGAGACTCGGGTTAAGTATTGGGGATATAATGAACAATTTTTATAGATAATGCAGTCTATTTCCCGTGATAAAGGACTTGTATATAACGATTCGAAATATCCCGAATCACCCGACCGCTATCGAATCGAATCGGAACGTAAGATTCGAAATCGAATCTCGAATCTTCGTCGGGCCCTAATATATATACCGGTATATATAGTTGACATAATTTTGGTGCCTGACTTATTGAAGAATTAGTTTGTGGCCATTTTGTTTTTACAAAGCTCAAAGGCTCACATCAGGTATTTGGTTGCACCCATATGTCCGGGAAGAGAGAACATGTTCTTGAAGATGTAGTGTTTTTTACATTTGCAGACAGGCGTCTTTGTTCACTTTGTCCTAATGTATGTTGAGTTATTTAACTCGGTTTCTTTTCAGCTCAAAGGCAGGATGATTTGGTGAAGATAAAAGGCAAGCATCCAGATAAAATACCTGTAAGTATAAAACTCACAAAGTTATTAACCCTAACATGACTGGAGCTTCCTGAAATTTTGCAAAAACCCTGTGCCAATGCATTCTCTTATATAAGCGGGGCTCCCATAGGGAGCCTCACATATATAAGAGAATATATTGGCCTAACAATATTTACCCTGACCTTGTAAGCCGGTTCATTCTCATATATATGCAAGGTTCCCTATGGGAGATTTGCATATAAAGAGAATGCACTGCCACAGGATATTTACTACTGCACCAGCGCTGCTCCCATCGTGAAAGGGTAAACTGGGTCCAGTCTGAGAAAGGTATTGGAGATTTCTTCTCCATGAGTTGTATATATTACTTTGCCCACTTTTTATACCCACCTGCAACAGAGTTTACTGGAACCAGCTCGTCCGTCCATCTTTCCATTGTACGCCTGTCCGTCTGTGGACACAAATTTGTCCAGAGTTTTTCTCAGTCGTTTTTTAATCATTTTCCGTGAAACTTGGCACAGACATCAACTACCATGGGAACCTGTGCACCTGCAATTTTAATGTCGGTCAGACTTATTTTCTTGACAGAATATTTTCAATCTTCGACACAATTTTGTTCCGAGTTTTTCTGAAACATCTTAGTGTTTTAAAAACATGGGGGGTATCATTAGTCCCATTGGGACAGTCACACCTCTAGTTTAGTCTGGGAGTAGTAAACTCACTCAAAGCTGGCATGGGTGTTTTTCATCATGAGGGCTTTCGAGCGAGAATCAACAGACCTGTGCAGTCTCTTTACAAAAGCCGACGATAATCTGATCAGACGTCTCTAGAATTCCGAATCAGAACCTATTTATTGTAATAAAACACAATTAAAATGTGCTCCATATATGCATTCTGGTGCAGAAAATAATATGTGTTAAACATGGAGAAACAAACTTGAATTTGGGTTTCGAATGTTGCTGCAATCTAAGTGAAAAATTAGAGGCTTATAAAATTGTGAATTTAGCTGGGAAGAGGGACTCAATTTTAATGATAACTCATGATCCACATACATGTACCATGTTTTCTTATGTTATCAGGTGATAATTGAACGCTGTAAAACAGAGAAAGCTCTTCCTCAGTTGGACAAGACAAAGTTTCTGGTTCCAGACGATGTACATATGAGTGAACTTGTCAAGATTGTTAGGTTTGTATCTGTTGATGCAATTAAAGTGATGTGAAACACTCCGGTACGGTGATTAAATATAAATGGAGGATAATCTTGCTCAAAGTAGTTATTTTTACAAATATTAAATCCAAACCGATGACACACACCGTCATTATAATATATTAATTAAATTCAGTGTCTCTCGATGGCGAAATCGTTTTCGTTTTTATCGCCGACAGTTGCGTCCCGAATCGAGAAGTAAATATTTACAATTGAGCGTAGTTCAGGTGATGTTTTCTATGAAGTGGTATGGTCGATTTTCAATTTGCTTGAGATTTTCGGCAATATAGTAGATTTCTACATTCTTCCAGTTGGCATACTGCCTGAGTACTAACTTAACAGTTTAACGCACCCGAACAAGTCCATAATAGGTCTTTAAAGGCCCACCTAAATTTTGATTCACCGATTATTTTTTTATAGTGCCTTTATATACGGTTTTAACAACAATCTATGCCATAAAATATGATTAAAATACTATAATTCATCACCATTTGGAATGTCTGTGTCTCAGAAGGTACCCATAGAGTAATAGAAAATAGCTGAAATCATAAAATCATTTCCCGTCATGACTCTCAGAATGCAACAGAATTCAAACTACAGTTTTTTTTCAATGGAAGGGGAATAACTCTATATCTAAACATTTACAGTTATTCCCCTTCCATTGAAAATAATATACTTTGTGCAGTACAGATGTCTTTATCTCATTAAAAACAACATGTTCTCAGGTTATTACATTGAATAAGTTGAAATTACAATGTTTTGGAGCTTCTCCTTTCAAATGGTATATAATATGGCATTTATTTTATATAATGTGATCTGGGGGTTCGAAAATTAAGTTGGTCTTTAACAGGGAGCTTCCCTGTGCAACATTAAAGATCCTGTGCCAGTGCATTCCCTTTCTTTCATTTTCTCCTCAAAAGGTCTCCAGAGGGTGAATTTAGTGGCGCTATCCAGCTCGGTGGGCTAGCATCACCAAATTCACCCTCTGGGGACCTCATTGGCTGTTTATTAATGGATTTTGACAATTTTTGGTATGTGAGTTAATTGTCATGTGCGAAATCGGGTCCGCCCTGACTTTCCAACCAGAGTTATGGCCCTTAGTTTTTCTATTTTTAGCAATTTTATGACTATTATTGCGAAAACTTGAACAAATGTGAACCAATTTCATTCATATTTGGGTATATTGATCTTTTCACAACAATATCTTGATTGAGTTAAAAAACCAGGTTTGTCCGATTTTTTTTTACCTCAGTTATGGCCCTTAGTTATGAGTTATGGTTCTTTAGAAGCAAGTGTAATTTTGAGACAGTGCTAATTTTTTTGGGATTGGATGGGATTTGAACCCGGGCCCATGACGGCAAGCGCGCCTTGCGACTCAAAGTCTGATGTCAATACCACACAGCCACTGAAGGGACTGTGCCATATCTGCTATATATATATTGTTCAATAGTTTGTCCATTTTTAGTGATTCTCGGTCTGACAGATTCACTCTTAGTGAATGTTTAGATGACCATGATTCAATCGTAAGTGGAGGAATCAGGCCCGACAAAATTGTGGGTAGTTTGTTCGCACGATGCAATGTCATCGCAGATGAGGTTGTTCATGGGTTGTTCGTAAGCCATGGATAACCAGGTGATCGAACCTTTCCATCCACAATTCTTACATACACACGACTGTGATTCTGACGCAAGTGGAGATAACTAATGATACGCCATGATTTTGAATATTAAATCAAACGGTGCTTGATATTAATTTTTTTTTGCAATCTTGCCGGGGGAGCATGCACAGTCCAACTACCAGTTACTACCCACGACGGAAATCTTACCACTTTTGATTGAATCGTGGTCGTCTGAACGTTCACTTATGGGCAAAAAAAACTTGATAAGAGCCAACTTTGATGCACAACGCTTGTTTTCCATTTTCAGACGACGTCTGCAGCTCAACCACTCACAAGCGTTTTTCCTACTGGTAAATGACAAAAGTATGGTCAGTAACACCACTCCTATATCTGAAGTTTATGATTCGCAGAAGGATGGTGATGGATTCTTATATATAACGTATGCTTCTCAGGAGACATTTGGCTGACGGTTCTAGTGGTGGTTATCATGATGATCGATCATCTCGGTGCTGTTTAACTGATTATCATGCTAGTGTGATTATATTCAGGCGATTCAAATATATCGCAGGAGACATTAGCTGACAGTACTGGTGGTGGTTATCACGATCATCTTGGTGCTGTTCAACTTAATATCATGCCAGTGTGATTAAATTCAGGTGATTCAAATATATCTCAAGAAACATTTGGCTGAACAGCGGTGGTCACAAATCTCCTCAGGGCTGTGTATCTAATAATACCCAGTAATGTTAATTTATACCTGTGATTTGAATAGGTCTCATTCCATATTGAGGTTACATTTATGTTGAGAGGCCAGTACTGATGGCATAAAATCATGGTGATGGGAATTAGAGTTAAACCTAGTTCCAGCCCCAATTTTTTTTGAATTTTGAGAAATCAAAACTGGGTAAACCATGAGAGATTTTCTCTTCGTAACATTTCATAATAATGATATAAATAATCAATGAATTTATATAGCGCATTCCACAGTAAATTAGTTTAAATGCGCTTTACATTATTATTATACCCCCCTCAACGAAGTTAGGGGGGGTATACTGGAATCAGCTCATCCGTCGCACCGTCCGTCCATCCGTCCGTGGACACAAATTTGTCCGCATTTTTTCTCAGTCGTTTTTTTATATATTTTCGTGAAACTTGGCACAGACATCAACCTGTGCACCTGCGATTATGACATCTGTCGGACTTTTTTTGGTGCAGTTATCCCCCCTTTTTCAATTTTCGCAACATGTATAATTTTGTCCGAGCTTTTATTCCTACATTTTTAGGTCAATTTTTTAAAAACTTATTACGTATATTTAGTACCATGGGAACCTGAGCACCTGCGATTATGACGTCTTTCCGACATTTTTTGGTGGAGTTATCCCCCTTTTTCGACTTAGAAATTCTTTTGCAACATGCATAATTTTGTCCAAGCTTTTATTCCTACATTTATAGGTCAATAGGTTTTTTAATTTTGGCACTGATATTTAGTACCATGGGAACCTGTGCACCTGCGATTATGATGTCTGTCCGACTTTTTTTTGTGGAGTTATTCCCCTTTTTCGACTTAACATGTTCACTGCCGAAAACCAATGGGTAATTCCATCCCGTATGCCAACGTGGGATTTGATGTTTTGCCGATAGTAGATGATATTTTACGTATGTATGAGTAATGGTTCGACCAATATCGGGTCATATGATGCTGAAACATGTTATAAGACTACTACGAGATAACTCGTAGTCGGGACAGAATTTATTAGTGTTTCATCCCTGGTGCCAGCTACGAGTTATCTCGTAGGTAAATACAATTACGTTGTTAGTGTTTTAGATGACGAAGAGTGCTATACATGTACAAGCATATCGTATGTAAGACATGGTAAATGAATTTATATATGATAATTGGTACAGACTCCGTTGAATAAGACGTCAAAAAACATAATATGTATTTACCTACGAGATAACTCGTAGCTGGCACCAGCGATGACCACTGGTGAGTTTCATCCCAGGTGCCGACTACGAGTTATCTCGTAGGAGCTTTTTAAAACGTTTCATCTTTCATTTGACCCGGATTTGATCGACAAAAAATGTATAAAGCACGATAATTCCTTTATAGATACACAATGTGTCCGGGAATGGTCTAGTCGCACATGTATATCATGGTTCAGGGACTTACAGAAGAGGTCCTGGTGAATTGTAGTATCGTACCAAGATTTCTATCTGGACCCCACCCCTTGTTCGGGCTGTGGGAATCGTTGTATCTCAAGCCATCGCAATTATACATATAAAATCAACCAATGGGATCGTTGGGCATGTATTGCGCATATACCAACATTGCTTACGGTTTGTGTTATTATTTATGTGGTATGAACATTACTACGAGTTAACTCGTAGTAGCAGTCCCCATGGAACTGTTTACTACGAGTTAACTCGTAGTGCCAGTGAACGTGTTAAGAACATTTTCGCAACATGCATCATTTTGTTCGAGCTTTTATTCCTACATTTATCGGTCAATAGGGTTAAGATTAGGGTTAGGGTTGTGCACCTGCAATGGGAACTGTTATTTTATTATTTTAACTAAATGTTTACTGACATGTGAAACATCTTAGTATTTTAAAAACACGGGGGGGGGGGTATCCTTAGTCCCATTGGGACAGTCACACCTCTAGTTAGCCTGGGCATTATCTAAAGTGGATATCCCACAAAACAGGAGTCAGATGAATTTAAAAAAAAAATTTATTATAAGACTATTGTTTTTCTTCCCCAGATACCACTATAGTAGAGCAATCATTTCCCAACAATCGGATCAGCTAATGCTTGATCCAATGTCGTACCACCATCCTCTCTCAGGGATTGTCCATGCGCTTTACACAGTTGCTTCCTGTTATTGCTTAATTGTTTTTCTTCTAATCTATCGCAATTTTATATGGGTTTATGTTAATCAAGTGTTATTTTGGTTCAAATATATGTCATGTAGGTCATATAATACAAATTAATCTGTAATTAGTCTGTGGCAGCTCATTCGATCCAGCCATCTGACCTCTTTAACGAGACGTGATACTACAGCCAGAATATTTACTATAGTGTTATTATCATATCATATCACACATTTCTTGTATAGCGTACATATCACTGAGGTTTCAAGGTGCTTGACAACATTAAAATAAATAAACAAATTCCAAAATTTACAGTTCAACCATGCGATAATTATGAAGCCTGCATTGAAAGCCAGTTCATTAGTTCTATGCCTAAATGTTCAGAATAATATTCCGTGAATAAATGTGTTTTCAAAAGACCTTTGAATTCATCATATCCAGGACAGCTGCGGATGATCAGTGGAAGAGAATTCCATAGTCGGTCCGGCTATGGAATACAGTATGTCATCGAAACTACTGTCAATCTTCGTATTTATTTACATTTTCAACATTGGAGAATTCATTCAGGAATCAAATAATTCAACTGCAAATTCCAGACAGGCTTCATGCTGCCAAATGCTAAAATAATTAACAAATGGCAAAAAAAAAATGGGAGCCCTGTGCAGCATTAAAGATCCTGTGCCAGTACATTCTCTTATACATGTGAGTCTCCCAAAGGGATCCTCGCACATATAAGAGAATGCACTGGCTTACAAGGTCAAGGTAAATAATGTTAGGCCAATGTATACTATTATTTTATATATGCGATGCCACTTACAGGAGATTCCCATATACACATATAAGAGAATGCATTGGCACATGGTTTTCAGTATTATTTTCAACGCAGGGGGAATAACCCTATATATTAAAGATAGAGTTCTTCCCCTTCCATTGAAAAAGTGTGAATTCTGTTGCATTCTGGGTGACAGAGGGGGGAGTCTTCTATTTATCTATGGGCATCTTCTGAGACACAGATGTTTCAAATAGTGGTGAATTATAGCATTTTAATCATATTTTATGGCATAGATTGTTATTAAAACCGTATATCAAGTCACTATACAAAAACAAATTGGCGACTCGAAAATTAAGTGGGCCTTTAAGGCCAATATAAAAAATTGATATATTTACATCCCATCCCACCCCTATTTTAATTGCCCTCATTTTTTTTTTTTTGGATAAATTTTTTCTAATGCCTTAACCCTTTCAATATGGGAGTTGCGCTGGTGCAGCATTAAAGATCATGTGCCAGTGCATTCTCTTATATATGCGAGTCTCCCAAATGGAGCATTGCATATATAAGAGAATGCACTGGCTTATATGATCAGGTAAATATTGTTAGGCCAATGTATTCTCTTACATATGCAAAGCTCACATATATAAGAGAATGCATTGGCACAGGGTTTTCGCAAAATTGTAGGAATCTCCAGTCATGAAAGGGTTAACCACCATTTTACGTTTTGATGTCCCATTACTCAGTCTAGTTTTATGAAATTGGACAATCTAAATCACCTTGTATTATACAAGATAGGATACTACTTCAATATCTAGAACTGACCATGGGCATTTATGTTTAGGAAGAATAAAATAAAAAAAATTTAAATCCACCCTCCCGCAGCATTTTTCAGAAAAAAATTGGATGTAAATCTAACAATTTATTTATATTGGCCTATATAAAGGACTAATTATTTACATTTTTGTGTAATTCAAATATCTTGTTTTCTGAAAGGAATCAACTAATGTGTTTGGAATTTTTTATACTAATACTTAACAGTCACATTCTGTTGGTTAGTCATGTTTTTTATTTATTTTTACTATTTACTATTCACACTTGCAAAGCAGTGTTCATATGAATGGCAACAAGCCATATTTCCAACTAAATCCTGAAAAATTACCCATAATTCTGCTGTGGTTAAGGAGTCAATTATTTGGGCACCATATTTTGAGGCTTGCATATGAACATATTTTGTCCTTGCATTGTATTAGTCCGCACGTTAGTGGCACGATCCATTGTCTGTGTTTCACAATTCACACGGATGTGTTAAATTATAATATGCTTTCTATGGTAGCTCCTAAGTTCGTTATTGAAATATTTGCAGATAATTCTATTCTATTAATTTTTAGGGACACTTTTTTTTTTTTTTTTTAAATATGTTTTTATCTACAAAGGAAAGTTAGTTTGGACGCCCAAACCTGTTAAACAGTTCCAAATATGGGCTAGATGATCAAGATCAGTTCCTGATTGTATGATAATGTGTAACCTGTCAAATCCCAATATCTAAATCTTTCATTCTCACAAATACAAATCAAATTTGTCCGCTTAACCCTTTACCCAACAAACCGGCCAAAACCGGCCAAATAAAGCTTCAACAGCCTAAAATATCTTCTGTCTGTCTCAATAGAACCATACAAATATGGATATCATTGGAACCGGCTCCTTGACCACATTGTGATAGTTACAGTTATGCCCTGTGCCAATGTATTCTCTTATATATGCGAGTCGACCATAGGTCGCCTCGCATATATAAGAGAATGCATTGGCCGTTCTGTTGGGTAAAAGGTTAAAATACTAAGCCATTGAAAACAAGATGCACTGTGTAACGTCATGATGCACATTTACATTCCATATAAGTTATGCATTGGAGCTCACATTATTTTGAAAATAGAATCTCTCAGTTGGATTTGTTAACATATACAATGTATAAACAGATGTACATGTATAGCAGCCATTTGAATGTATTAATATTTTTGGCAAAGCAAAACTTCTGACTGTTCATGATACATTCGATATTGGAATAAATTCAATACCGCTGACCAATCTATCAAATCTATGTTATACAGTAATGCCCTAAGTAATCGACTCCTTAACCACAGAATAATTATGGGTAGAGGATCTCACATGAGTTTCTATTTTATACGGAATTTATCAACCGAGTTCACTAAATTCGATTTGAGCCGAGGTTTACCGAGGCTCAAATAGAATTTATAGGACGAGGTTGATAAATTACGTATAAAATAGGATGAGTGTGAGATACCTTTTATCACATGATCAAATAAACCTGAAGCAACGCGAAATATTCATCGAAAACAACAATCATAAACTACAGTGATCGCAAGTTATTTGAAGAACGCTGTGACGTCATCGCACGCACTGATATAAAACGTGTCTATTACCGATAATTATGAAACTGCTTTTATGGCCAAATTATGTGATAAAATTCGTTATTCTCACAATCAGAGGTAAAATTTCCTCTGCTCCACAAACTCAGCCACCATCTTTGATTGATTAAAAAAAAAATGCTTTGGAAACAACATGATGTTATGGTGGTCGAGGATCCACCTGTTGTTTTGCATTGAAATAAATACAAGAAGCCGCAGTCGGTGGTATCCCCCGCATCATGGGCAAGTCGAGAGGGGCATTTTCATCGGTGGGAAAATCGGGATGGGTATTTTAGATACTGGTCATGTGAACTCATATACCAAAAATCTTTGAAATCCGTTGACATTTGTGGAAATTATGCCTGTGACGTCTATTTGCTTATGCTGATTCGCCAAAAATAATCAACAAAGTCCAATAACTCTGGTAAAAATATCCGGCTGGACCTGGCTTGCGAACTCTATTTAGATATTGGTAATGTGAACTCATATACCAAAAATCTTTGAAATCCGTTGACATTTGTGGAAATTATGACTTTGACGTTGTCTATTTGGTGATGCTAAATTCGCTAAAAATAATAAACAAAGTCAAATAACTCTGGTAAAAATATCCGGCCGGACCTGGCTTGCAAACTCGATTTAGATACAGGTCATGTGAACTCATATACCAAAAATCTTTGAAATCCGTTGACATCTGTGGAAATTATGCCTGTGACGTCGTCTATTTGCTGATGCTAAATTCACTAAAAATAATAAACTAAGTCCAATAACTCTGGTGAAAATATCCGGCTGGACCTGGCTTGCGAACTCGTTATAGGTAGTGGTCATGTGAACTCATATACCAAAAATCTTTGAAATCCGTTGACATTTGTTCAAGTTATGACTTGTACCAATTCAGGACGGACGGACGGACAAAACCCATTGCTATAACCCCTGCAAATTTTCAATTTGGCGGGGGTTAAAAATTTAAGAAATGTATTGGGTGTTGGGTGGGTTATAACAGAACGGACACATCAGTTTCATATGAAACTTCATTACGTCTCTAAAATTTTAACTTACAGATGTGATATGGGTTTGAGAAACTTCTACTTGTATCCTTTGTTACCAATTATTTTACTGTTAATGTATATATCTTGACTGGTTGCATTCCAATGCTTTATTGAATAAAATGTTATATCCTACTGTTGTTGTTTGAATGATTTTGATACTGGTTAACTTCCACAAGGCCATGAAAAATAACCTAGATTATCATATGCCCCCTACCCAATATTTTGGACCGGTCCTGATTTATTGTCTACCCAAAAACTGTTAAAAATGTGCGGTGTCTGTCCGTCCGTCAAAAACGTTTGGTGTCCGGATGATAACTTTCATATTATTCAACAGAATTTGATGAATCTTAGTATGTGAACTTTATATGAGAAATTTATGATCAAGTTCAAATTTGGATATGGTCGGACCATTTCTGGTGGAGTTATACCTCTTTTCGACTTTGAATCTGTTGATTATTTTGTTATCTGGATGTTAGCTCAAGTTATGATTATCGATAGCTTTCAAATTTAGTATATGGAATAATCACATGAAAATAGAGGTCAAGTTAGAATTTGGGTTTGGTCCAACCATTTCTGACAGAATTATGCCCCTTTTTCGACTTAGCCAAATTTGATTCAATGGTTGTTCCAAGATTGCAATTTTTATGTGTACCCATACCATGTATGGTACACATAATGCCGACGTCCGGATCAACCATCCGTCGTTCGTCCGTCTGTCTGTCCGTCCGTCCGTCTGTCCGTAGACACTTGCTATCCGATTCATTTACTTGAATATTTTTTATCGGATCTTGATAAAATTTTATGTGCATGTTTATGATGACACACTCCTCACCTGTATAGATTTTGGTATCGATCGGTTGATCGGTTTAGAAATTATTAACACTTTGCATCCGCACATAGGCATGAGCTATCCGATGCTGTAACCAAAAAATATTTTTTGTCCGATTGTTTTCATATTTGATATGTAGGTTTATAATGACACACCCCTCACCTGTATAGTTCTTGGTATCGATTGGTTGATCGGTTTAGAAAATAATTAACCCTGCACACAAATGCTATCTGATGCATCTTAGTCAAACTGTTTTCTTCTGATATGCCTCATATTTCTTACCTTGGTTTTTCTTAGCACGTTCTTTATCTGTATGGTTTTTGGTATCGTTTAATTAACCCTTTTCAAACTTCTGTTTACTTAGAACTCACGCAAGCTGCTATGACTCAAAACATTTTTCATCTGATCTACACCAAATTTGGTGCATGTGGTCCTCACCCCGAAATACAGATCAAGTTCAAATTTGGGTTTGATCCGATATATTTTAACAGAGTTGTGGCCCTTTATAATTCAAGTAATTTACTACCTATATGCCCTGTGGGAGTTTAAGACAAATGACTTTACACAGTAATCTGCTTTATTGGAATCAGAGAATGACACTGGATACTAACTGCCAAACCACTGGCTGCTCCCAGAGCTGTCAAATTTAAGTGATTGATGATTCTTTACTCCAGTTTGTGTGCAATAGTAATTTAACCCCCCCCCCCCCCCCCCCCCCCCCTGTTGAAACATGTTCATGGCATTAATACAAATAGTCCATTGTCCATTTGTATGATGTTCTAGAGCATGGCTGTTTAGAGAATTGTTGTTTACAGAGACACTGTTGTCTTATCTTGAGAAAAAAATTAATCCACACATTAGTTCCATCATATGATGTCATTGAAAATGATTAACCCTCTCCACACATTATATGTTCATTCTCCTATTCTATGTCCAGGTTGATCATGATCCACTTTTCACTTGCATGTATTTCATGATTAAAATTAACCTATTCCATAGACACATGATATCTGATTGGCAGATTTTAAATTATCTCTTTCGCCTTGGGCCAGGTTCACTAAGAATTTCTATAAGCCACCAATTGAATATTCATCATTTGAGGAAATATCTTATTTTGAAATTCCCTCTATTGCATTTGGGCTGCAGGATAATAATAATGGTTCTGGTATTCTTGAAGCTGACTTATTGGTCAAATATTTTTCACCCAATCACTTTTATAATCTCATTCAGGTTGATCGTGACACATTCTTCACGTGTATAGATTTTGGTATTGATTGAATGGTTTTGAGAATATTAACCTAACATTTAATAATATTTCTGCTGTTACAGACATTGTATCTTTCCAATGATCAGCTTAGAATAAAATTAACCATAGGTATACTGTACGCGATCCAATGTTATGACTCTAATATTTTAAATTTGACCCTTCTCATATCTCTCCCTCCTTTAGTTATCTGATAATTCTGTATTAAAATATTTTATATCCAACCATTATCAATCATATTTAATATCAAGGTCTATACACCCCTCACTTATATAGATGTTCAGGTGTTTGTTGGTCTCTAATCTCAATCATCCCATAACTTTTACTATGCAGCTAACACAACAACATAATCTGTTATGACTCAGGTTCCATTGTAAGAAGTAAATAAATAGAGTTATTATGATGTTAATATTGTAACTATTATATCTTTAACAGCTATGGTGTATCTGTCTGACTGTGGTTGGGCATAACTATCTTTATCAATCTATCACGCATACATGTATCTCTGTTGGAGTGACCTAATAGGTTGAAATCGAATGTCATATCCATGTTCCTAATTTCCTATTGTGTTTAAATGAGCAAGTTGCTCAATAAGTCTGATTCCACTATGAAACTAATAAATAATAGTACGCTGTGAATTGTTGATATTCTTGCACTCATAAAAGTCAGAAAAGTCACCTTATTCGGGACGTGTCCAAGTCACCTTGTGGCCTTGTATTTATTTTCGTAGTCAAATATAGCTCCGTTCTGTGGAAATTAACTAAGCAAATGTCAGTGATGTCTGTATGATGCCATAATCTGTAAACTATTTTAATCGCCACACAAATTGAAAATAGAGATTGGGAATATATTATTAAACACAACAATATTCGTCGTGTCAGAACTAAACTGTTCTATCTTCATTTTGATGGGAAAATGAGATATTGGTATCTTTCGATTGGGTGCGGTATTTCCTGTCGGAAAATCACCAGATATCGTGTCTAACATATACCAAATTTGAATGAGAGGCTGTGTAAATCTGTTCCATCTCAAAAACTCACTTTTTTGACAGTGCTTTGTTGTTCTATCTCCACTGTGGACCAATTAATCTATTTATTTTGTACCACGTGATTAAATAAACATTAGTGCTAAAATGAATCTCTGACCTTCAATAGAAAGCAATCGAACCCGAACTTGGCAGACTGCCAGCGAAGTGACCAGTTGGAAATAATGCTTTCTCACTGCTAGGTATAAACATCTTATTTCTAGGATAATTATTTGGTTAAAATAACACAGAAAATGACGTGAATTGGGATTTCTGAATGTTTGTGTTCAAAAACCACTATAGCATGGAAAAAAAACGGAAAAATTTACACAAATTATTTTATCTCCAAAGTGTTTTTTCATGATTACACCCAAGTTATCATATGTTTTGTCTCGAAACTCATCATATAATACTATTTTAACACCAGCTATCATACCCGCTGTGCACTCTCTTCCAAAACAGAATGAGAACATGTGAACCGGGGGTCAAAACTTTAAACTCGATTTCCCACAAAAAATGAAAATATGGAGATAGAACACTTTAGTTCTGACGCGACATATTGTAGTTTCATACGAATTGGATTAATCGGTGTGATGTTATCTGGAAAATGAAAAATTTGGCTTAATCTAAGTCCAATAAAGGGTCGTTGGCTCCACGTCCCCCAAAAAGAGGTGACAAAGAAGTCAAATTTTATTCCAGTTTGACGACCTGCATGTTCTCAAAGGTGAACCACACACCAATTATATAGATAACACAAAAATTACAATTTGTTAGTTGAACGACTTGGCCAAATGATGAAATTCAAACTTGACCCGTGCTGTCTGAACTGAAAACTGATTTAGCCATGCAAAGAGTAAAATCCAAGATGGTTGCTGGTGGCCATGATTTTAGTAAACAAGACAGTCAATGACTGTTGAATTGCCCACCTATTTGTAAACACTTAGACTCTGAAGACCACAACAGTCACTGTCGGTATATGTCAAAATCACTTAAAACAAGTAGTACTAAACAGGAACGTAGCTAGAAGGTCTCCATTGAGTGGTTTCCATCAGGAAATTTTAAATTTAGCAGCCCCTCCCCCATAGCCTGTCCCCTCACAACCGACCAGAGCAAACTCCCATGTTTGTAAAATTCCTTTTGCACATCCTTCTTAGGTTGGAATTTTACAACTGATACAGCAATCTTACCCAACTGTTCCAATGTCACATGCCCCCTTTTTAGCTCAACTTTACTTTTTACTTTGTAAAGTTTGAGCTATTGCCATGGCTTGGTATCCGTCGTCCGTGTGTGCATTTGTCAACAATTTCCTTTAGCTGCAGGTCGTACCTTTGGTCGGATCATTATGAAATTTTGGGGTCATTCGGCAAAAAGCATAGGTACAGGTCATACTGTTCACCTGATCATCATGAAATTTGTCCTGGATGTTAATATTGACACGTAGATGGGAATGAGTCATTTTGGGGTCATTCGGCCATAAAACATGGCCACCAGCAGCCATCTTGGATTTAACTCTTTGCATGACTAAATCCTTTGGCACACCCTACAGTCCACTTCCCTCATCCGATCATCACCAAACTTCATATTGATCTTGATCAACTAGATGGGAGCCATCAAATGTTTTTGAATTTCATTGTAAAACATAGCTGCCAGTGGCCATCTTGGATTTTATTTTATATACCGGTATATATCTTCATGTTGATAATCTAGTATTACTTAGACATTTTACCTTTCCGCATTCCTAATCGCTCTATTGACTAACAGATGAAATTATTAAGTGTCAAGTCCCCCTGGCCCCGCCATTTTTGAGTGATTGTAACAAATCTGTATCCCAGATGCACAAGGGCCCTCCATACTATATATAAGCTATATAGGCTCGATGGGTCTTGAGGAAAAGACATTTTAAGAGTTCATATGGAGGAAAAGAGTTGGCTCCCTGGCTTCACCCGTTTGACCCGATGACCATATTTGAACAATTCTGAATTCCAAGGACCCTCCACACCAAATTTATCGCTGAATAGGCCTGATGGTTCTTGAGAAGAAGCCGTTTTAAGAATTACTATAGAGGGAAAGTGTTATGTACATGGCTCCGCTCATATTTGACCCAGTTACCCCATTTGAACAAATCTGAATTCTGGTCACCCAAGGACCCTACATACAGTAATTCTCTAAATAATCGACTCCTTAACCATAGCAGAATTATGGGTAATTTTTCAGGATTTAGTCGGAAATATGGCTTTCCAATGAACGGCAACAAGCCATATTTCCGACTAAATCCTTAAAAATTACCCATAATTCTGCTGTGGTTAAGGAGTCAATTATTTAGAGCATTACTGTACCTAATATAAGCTGAATAGGCCTGATGGTTTTTGAGCAGATGTTTTAAAAATTAGTGTAGAGCGAAATATTTGTTCCTGGCTTCACCCCTATTTGACGGAGTGACAACATTTGAAGAAACATGAATCCCAGTCACCCAAAGACCGTCCACACCAAATATGACTCAATTCGTATTGGTGGTTCTGGAGAAGATGGACGAGGAGTGGGGGATGTAGCTACACCGGAGACTTCGTCTAGAGTTGATCATAAACCATTCTGATAAATATCGAGACTATCACCTACGTCTCACGATACTGGAATTCTAACCGATTTCAGGGGGAATCCCCATTTTGTGAAAACTCTTTAATATTCATGTGTCCAATAAGGCAATGTTTATAACTGCGATCCACACAGTTCTACACATGCTCCTGATGTCATGTAAACATCTACGTATTTATAAAAGTCGTAACTTTTCCACTAACCAATTTTCGTGCAATGACACGAAATACTTTGATGTCATTTCACTTGATAAAGGCTACCAGAATGGTACAGTTGTATTCTGCTTTTGGTCATTGCAGGAAAAAGTATGGCAGCCTGTTGTGCTATGCACTTTATTAGTTGCTAGGGATCCTGAGGGAGAGATGAAACGAAACATAATTGTCAATAAATAATTTTATGAATTGTCGCACAATTTTTTACATGTTAATTTAAATGTCTAAAAAAATAAATTACACACATAACTCAACATTCACCATCATTCACAGCTCTCATACATAACAGTCAATCATAAAGCAAGGATTAATTGTCCAAATAAGAGACAGTCACTGTTACAATAATGCTCTAAATAATCGACTCCTTAACCACAGCAGAATTATGGGTAATTTTTCAGGATTTAGTCAGAAATATGGCTTGTTGCCATTCATCGGAAAGCTCTCACAGAGCTTTCCAATGAATGGCAACAAGCCATATTTCCAACTAAATCCTGAAAAATTACCCATAATTCTGCTGTGGTTAAGGAGTCGATTATTTAGGGCATTACCATATACCAATGTTTCAGAAACCATATTGGGAAATGTATTTTCAAGTGTTTCTGTGAGCACAAGCAAAGATATTAAAATTCTTTTTCGTAGTAGTCTGCCATTATTTTGGGTTCGGAATTAATTCATTGCAAAGGACCGTTTCATCTCAATGTTTGGCACAATGAATGAAACACAAGTAATATCTCAGCCCAACAGAAAATTCTCTTCAATAAATAAATAACAAGTTGTGCTCAATGATATTAGATAGTCAGTGAGATACATAACCCTTTCTTTTCTAAATGGATTCCCCCATTCAGTTATAAAAAGTATGCAGTGGAATGGTGTATTATTCATTTAGAGGGGCGTTCAGGAAAAATGAGCAGTCGACAGACAAAAAAAAGATAATAAAAGTGTAGAAGGATTGCTTTTGATTGGTGGCAAATGTTCAGATAATAAGTTCAACAAACGACTTAAGGTCCTGTGGTCGTTTGTTGAACTTATTTATATTTGGACATTTCCTGTGGGAACCTCTGGTAAATAAGTACAGTAATGCCCTAAATAATCGACTCCTTAACCACAGCAGAATTATGGGTAATTTTCAGGATTTAGTCAGAAATATGGCTTGTTGCCATTCATCGGAAAGCTCTCGGTGAGAGCTTTCCGATGAATGGCAACTTGTAAGTCATATTTCCGTCTAAATCCTGAAAAGTTACCCATAATTCTTCTGTGGTTAAGGAGTCGATTATTTAGAGCATTACTGTATTTAGTAAAGAAAGGGATAAAGTTTTATTTTTATATGCACAATTAGCCAAGCCTTGAAATAGTGTCTGTCATTTGCAGAATGAGGTCCCCAGAGGGTTAATATTTAGTGACGGCAGATTGGCCTATCATCAGGTGAGAATTATAATAATCCTGAATAGTAGCCAAACCTGGAAATATTGTGTCTTGACATTTGCAGTATGAGGTCCCCATAGGGTGAACATTTAGTGACGCTACCATGCACATCGGTGTAGCATCATAAAATTCACCCCCTGTGGACCTGATTCTGCTTAGGCCTTATCTTCTGGGAAGTATCTATAGTCTCAAATTAACATTGATTTTAGTTACTTTTTCCCTTCTGTTCAGTTCCCATATCCCCTAATTTGCAGAAGATAAAATGGATAATCGAGTGACTAATGGGTGAACATCATCAACTTCAACTGGGGAACTTCAATCTTATCCTAGGTCTCCCATAGTTGAGACCTCAGCAGAATGAGGTTCCCAGAGGGTGAATTTGGTGACACTAGCTCAGGATAGCATCACTGAGTTCACCCTCTGGTGACCTCATTTTGCAAATGACAGACACAATTTTAAGGCTTGCATTTAGCCGCAAGAAACACCCAGATAACAAATAGGTGTGTATTATCTTAGATGCAATGAGCCAGGAGCTGCACTGGTGCAGTAAAGATCCTGTGCCAGTACATTCTCTTATATATGCAAGTCTCCCATAGCGAGCCTCGCATATATAAGAGAATGCGCTGGCTTACAAAGTCAAGGTAAATATTGTTAAGACAATGCATTATCTTATATATGCAAGGCTCCATATGGGAGACTCGAATGTATAAGAGAATGCATTGGCACAAGGTTTTTGCAGAATTTCAGGAAGCTCTGGACAGTCATGGAATGGTTAAAGAGAATTTTCATATGTATTATATATATAGAGCTTGTTCCATATTTATTTCCAATTAATCAGTTTACATTATCTTATTTTTTATTTGAAATCTGTCTCCAGTATGGAGATCATACCACACAGCATAGTGTTAGTCCAATAATTTACCTCTGAATTATTGATTGATTAGTCGATGGTTGCAATTATTCTACCAACAATATGTGAAGTTGCTTCGTTTTATTTGGGTATAACATGCATGACCCAATTAGTGATTGACCAACCAACCATCAAAAGGATTTATTGTAAAAAATAAATAAAAATTATTTAAATAATAAAAAATATGAGTCATTTATTTTGCTGCATATTGAATGAAGTATCATGATACAAGATTTCCACAAAATCACATGCTATATCTACTTCATGCATGGAATATTTGCTTGATGTTTTGTGAAGAAGTCAGATAAATTTGAGGGCTGTTTTGATTATTTATTATCAAAATCTGCCATGTATTTGATTCATGTTGGAAACTATGACTAATAAATCATGTTCTGTCTATTATAAAGAACAAAGTGATCACAGCTAAATAACTCCATTGGTCCATTGTGGCCTTTGGTGATTATTTTGAGAAAATGGTCTGAATGGGCCACGGCTCTAATTACAAACAAAAAATGATCTGAGAATTTTTTTTCATGGATTGTCTCCAGATAAGCAGACATTTTTATTTTGCCCGTTTATGTCTCCCGCGATGGCCAAGAGTATAATACACAATTTTTATACATCTTGTGGCATTGTTTCTTTTATTAACAATTTCACCAGATAATTATGTTGATATCTATATTTTCGAGCTTCCTCTTACTGATAGTTATCATATACAGTAATGCCCTAAATAATCGACTCCTTAACCACAGCAGAATTATGGGTAATTTTTCAGGATTTTGTCGGAAATATGGCTTGTTGCCATTCATCGGAAAGCTCTCAGTGAGAACTTTCCTATGAATGGCAACAAGCCATATTTCTAACAAAATTCTGAAAAATTACCCATAATACTGCTGTGGTTAAGGAGTAGATTATTTAGGGCATTACTGTAGAACATAATATAATTAGGAGCTTGAACACCGGATGCAGCTTTATTAACCCTTTCTTTACTAAATGGATTCTCCCACTCAGTTATAAAACTATATATATTGGAATGGTATATTATTCATCTGGAGGAATGTTAAGGAAATATAAGCAGACGACAGATAGATGAAAAGATAATACAAATGCTGAAGGATTCCTTTTCATTGGTGGGAAATGTTCAGACGATTAGTTCAACAAGTGGCCTATATACAGTAATGCTCTAATTAATCGACCTCTTAACCACAGCAGAATTATGGGTAACTTTTCAGGATTTAGTTGGAAATATGGCTTGTTGCCATTCATCGGAAAGCTCTCCCCGAGAGCTTTCCAATGAATGGCAACAAGCCATATTTCTAACAAAATTCTGAAAAATTACCCATAATACTGCTGTGGTTAAGGAGTAGATTATTTAGGGCATTACTGTAGAACATAATATAATTAGGAGCTTGAACACTGGATGAAACTTATTAACCCTTTCTTTACTAAATGGATTCTCCCACTCAGTTATCAAACTATACATTGGAATGGTCTATTATTCATCTGGAGGAATGTTAAGGAAATATAAGCAGACGACAGATATATGAAAAGATTTGTGGGAAATGTTCAGATGATTAGTTCAACAAGTGGCCTATATAGATGGCCGTTTGTTGAACTTATTATCTGAACATTTCCTAAAGAAACTACTCGCCGACAAGTATTTGGTAAAGAAAGAGTTACGGTCTATTAGATGTGGCGACAATATGTAACAAGGAACAAATTCCGAATGGCAAGATATAGTAAGATAAAAATATAATAGCTCAATTTCATTTGCACAACTTTTCTACAGTACAAAAAACCCCAGAAGGAGCATGCATATTAATTAAAAGTTCTGTATTTGTGATTATCCATGTGAAACCATGACAGGAAGTTCAAAACAGGAAGTTGATGTAGAGTTTGAGAAATATGCTGAAATGTTTTGGTGCATACAGTTTTTCATTAGTTCTGTACATTAACACTACTCCATATTTTTGGGCTGAAATTTGTTGGAAAAAATTGCTCTTTATTTTTTGTCACCACAGTCAATAAATGTTAAACCTTATTATAACTTTTCATGCAAAAGTAAACAGCAATTGATATTCACTATTAGTATAACAGGGAGCAAATATAGTGCATAATAACATGAAGTGAACATGCACTCAGTAAAGTTAGACTGCACTATTCGCATAAGATGCTGATTGTGGTTAAAACTAATGCTATGGGATTATCTTAATGCTCAATATGTATTCTAGGCCAAAGAAAATAATATTTGTGGTTGGAATTCCCCTACCTACCCTATGTTTTAACACCCTACCTTATTTAAAGTGTTTTCCATGGTTTTCAAGAAATTATTTTGAAACTTTTTGTCAAAATGGGTTGATTTCTCAAAGCACTGTGTCCATGACAGTTTAAATAATCGACTCCTTAACCACAGAAGAATAATGGGTAAATTTTCAGGATTTAGTCGGAAATATGGCCTGTTGCCATATTTATTACTAAATTCTGAAAAATTACCCATAATTCTGCTGTGGTTAAGGAGTCGATTATACATATACAATCAAAATTAATCTCAGCTCAATCTTGCAGATAGAACATAAGACATCAAAAGCAGATAAGAATATGTCAATAGGAAAAAACAAATTTTTAAGTTTTAAAAAAAGTTAAAAAAGTTTTAAGCATACCTACCAACCCCAATATTTTCTGACCTGTAACCCCAACCAGGCATTTAATTTTCTTTGGCCTCAACAACAAATTATTTGGCTTCTGAAGGGAGGTAACACATAGGAATGAAATGCTGATGTGGATGATTAGTTGGGTAAACTTGGCTTATTTAGGTAAACTTTGGTTTTGACGGCAATGCTGACGGTACGTCGGGCAGCTGTCTCCTGATTCGCGAGCCCATCAACACCGCTCGAGCTGTGACGGGTCTGTGTGCGGGAGGATTCGGCATTTGTCGCTGAGCACCTCTGGCAACTGGATCGAGTCCTGTTGCTGTTGTGGAAGCTGGTACATGAGACCTAAAAATAGGAACACAAATAATCTTTACTACTAAATAATATTCTAAAAATACTTTGTCATATGATTCGCCTTAGATTCGGCCCTGATATGACCTTAGATTGTTCAACACTATGCACAGACCCCCTATGCGAAATTACCTATTATACTGGATATTTTTTTAAATCCCCATTTTAATATCGTGCAATGGAGTCTAGGTGGTTGCTGACCATGAAAGAATAATGATCAGGCCTTAGAATATGGTGCTGGTCACAGCACTGCAGGCTAGTATCATTAAAGGTACCCAATCCAATTCAATGGTCCCCATATCATCAGATTCCAACAACAACAAAAACTTTTGAAATGCCGCTTCAGTTATCAGAATTGAGTAATTGCCCAAAAATAATGCTAACCGCAGTCAACTCTAGTATAAAATTGCCCAAAACCTATTATTTATCAACATTTTGTTCAAAGAAATTTTGCCGGTTTGTCCAATATCTGACCCAACATCGATATCTGATCATTCTGAGCTTTTGATTGGTGGATTCCCTGACTCGAATCACATATTTTTTACCTCCGAAGCCAAGGAAATAGTAATTTGCAAGCGTTAATTCGGATTATGCATCTTTAAAATCATCCTTCAGGGGCCTCATTCTGCATGGACTCATCTGCTATGGGAGACCTTGACACAGATTCAAGTTCCCAGATGGTGAAGATGGTGATGTGTGCCCATTGGGCACCACGATTATGCATTGTGTGGTCTGCCAATTTTGGGATATAGAGAAACTAAACTAAAAAAGAAAAGAAGTTTCAAAATAAATTAAAAAACTTGTTAATTTGATAATAAAAATACTTTCAAGAGAAGATGAGGCCTAAACAGAATGAGGTCCCCTGATGGTGAATTTAATGATGGTAGCCCGCTGTGTAGAGTAGCGTCACTAAATTCACCCTCTGTGAACCTCATTCACAATATTTTGAGGCCTGTTCACAACTTACCTTGTATTATCTTTACCAACGATTGGCTTTAATGTAGGAATTCCTGGAGGACTAGGTCGTGGTATCGCAGCCAGTGGCGCCGTCTGTTGGAAGGGAGAACCTTTTGGTCGGACGGAATGTGTTGGCGAACTTTCTTCTTCAATCTGGTGGGAGGGAGAACCTTTTGGTCGGACAGAATGTATCGGCGAACTTTCTTCTTCCATCTGGTGGGAGGGAGAACCTTTTTGTCGGACGGAATGCGTCGGCGAAATTTCTTCTTCTCGCTCTGCATCAAATGATTCATCAAGCTTCAGTCGTCTGTGATTAAAACCTGAAAGAAATATTCAAAAGATACTAATTAGGAGTCACATCTTAGTAGGGAATTCTAAAACATATAGCCAAGGCATTAGCTTGGAGCTTTGTTGCATCATCAGAGAGGAGTGATGTGGGCTCCTGCAAACGTTTCGACTCAATGTAATGTCATAGAAAATATTTGATTCGATTCAAAATGACATAATAATTTTTTCAGTTCTGCCACATTAGGAATAATAAAATAATAAATGAAATTGCCCGTAAAATATTGCCATTATCGAGATTGAACAAAAGGGAGATAACCAGACACGTACAGACAGCCCTGTTAATTAGAGTTGGCTATCGGCTGAGCCGAGGCAAAAATAAAATGTTGCCTGCTATTTTTTAGCCAAGGTAAATTTCAGAACCTGCCAATGGTTTGTGCAAAATTGAAATGATTCAAACCTTGTCTTTGTGTCACACTCTGGAAGTCTGAAGACAGCAAAAATCATTATTGAATGCCAAAGACTACTGAGGTTACAAGGGCTATCTTAACAATCAGCAATTTTAAGCCAGACCCAACAAAAGTCTGCCATGATAATTTACTAAGTTCTAATTGAAAAATGAAAGTATCTTTATTTAATATCATATTAGCAAGTTTTTTTAGTTTCTTTAGACACTTCTTTCGAAAATTTGATTTTACTTTTTTAAATGAGTTTATCTATATCCCCAAATTGGCAGATGACACAATGCATAATTGAGGTGCCCAATAGAGATGGGCGGTTGTGAAATTTTGCCTCGGTTTCGGTTTTCGGTTGTGGAAAAAGAGTTCGAGTCTCGGTTTCGGTTTCGGTTTTTATTAATAAAAATTACTAATGTGAACAAAATCTAATTATGCTTCATCATATTACAAAGAAAACACACCAATTGTATCACCATAACTTGTGAGGTACATGTCCTTTTATAATATTAAATTATGTATCATATTGTTACTATTACATGTATATTGTTAATGTCCATGTCGAGTGGCAGTGCTAGAATGCAAGTGAGTCTGTGTATTGTATATGACTGCAATTCAGCATCATATGATCATAAGTGTGAAATAATATAATGATCATTTATATTGGCATAAAACTAATGTGTGTGACTAGATATATGTGAATAGTTATGATTTGAAAAATAAAATTTGAAATAAACAACAAAATGAAAATAAAACATGACTAGAATCTCTCAATCACATTATCTGGCTATATGCCTATTACCATATTTAGGGAACATAATATTGTACACACTATACAGTATACATGCATCCAATACAAGTCACCTGAATGAGTGCTATTTCTCAACAGTTTACCGACAAACGGTATAATTCATTCCGGCTCCGATTCCGGCATAACATTTTTAATCAACGGCGCACAAATATATTTGACGATTTAACATCCAAACAGTGATAAAAACTAATAGGGAATGCGGGTAACAATCATTGATACCTTTTCATATCGTATCCTCGTTATCAAATTCACCTTTCAGAGTATTTGTACGGCCTTAATGATTAAAATAACATGTTGTGTTTACTACGGCGAAAATAGGTGTACACGGAAGCAACGTAATTAATTCGTCGCGCGATTTCACCATGCGAACTCCTTTCTGCATATATTACAGGCGGCACACTTAGATTTCTTATCTTTCTTTGAAAAATATTTCCACACAGGACTCGTTTGTTCGTCGTGTTCTGCCATGATTACAGGAAGTTGTGACAACCGAAACTACGGGTTTTTCCAACTTACCACGGTTGTCATTTCCGGTTTTTCCCGACAACCGAACTGATTCCACGGTTAACCGCCCATCTCTAGTGCCCAATGGGTACACATCACAATCTTCACCATCTGAGAACTTAAATCTGTATCTAGGTTTCCCAAAGCAGATGAGGCCATGCCGAATGAGGTCCCGAGAGGATGAATTTGGTGATGCTAGTCTGTTTTGCGGGGTTCCGTCACAAAATTCACCCTCTGGGGACCTCATTTTGCAAATGTCCAGCAACCAAGCCTTGAAATAGGGTGTCTGTCATTTGCAGAATGAGGTCCCCAGAGGGTGAATTTAGTGATGCTACCCCGCATAGCACGCTAGCATCACCAAATTCACCCTCTGGGGACCTCATTCTGCCGAGGTGTAAGCAGAATGAGGTCCCCAGAGGGTGAATTTGGTGATGCTACCCCTGGGGACCTCATTCTGCAAATGACAGACACACTATTTCAAGGCTTGCCAGCACCATATATTGAGGCCTGCGTATATTCCTTGGAACTTATTTGATTTACTCACTGGTTTTCTGTGTTGTCTCTGTTGATTCCTCGTCTTCGTCGCTGGCTCCATAATCGGGACTTTCATGGTCAGATAAGTCATCGTCACTTGATGCAGCACTCAGGCTGTCATTTTCATTGTGGTCAATGACTAATACTTGTGGGGCTTTTGATTCTTGTAGGTCAACCATCCAGCTGAAAAAGACAGAGAGAAGTACATGAGTTTACCCTTTCTATACTGAATGGACAAGCCTGCAAATAGCGTGTCTGTCATTTGCAGAATGAGGTCCCCAGAGGGTGAATTTAGTGATGCTATCCCGCATAGCGGGCTAGCATCACCAAATTCATCCTCTGGAGACCTCATTCTGCTTATGCCTCATCTTCTGGGAAGTATCTATAGTCTCAAATTAACATTGTTTTTAGTTATATTTTCCCTTCTTGGAAGTTTCTATCTCCCCTAATTTGCAGCAGATAAAATGCATAATCGAGGTGCCCAATGGGTGAACATCACCAACTTCAACTGGGGAACTTCAATCTGATCCTAGGTCTACCATAGCAGTTGAGGCCCTAAGCAGAATGAGGTTCCCAGAGGGTTAATTTAGTGATGCTAGCCCACTGTGCGGGATAGCGTCACAGAATTCACCCTCTGGGGACTCGTTCTGCAAATGACAGACATGCTATTTGCAGGCTTGTGAATGGATTCTCCCAATCAGGTCCAATAAATAGATAGAACGACACAAATGTGTGAAATGATTAACGTTATTGCACGAGTTTGTAGTGACGTGACGATAAAACGAGAAACGAGACAAACGAGTGCATTGACGTTAACGATCACACAACTGTGTTGTTCTATGTTTATTGCACACTCTGAAGATTGCAGCTTGTAACATACTAACATTTAGGTTGATATTGTTGTATTTAATTGAACAAAGGTGTGCTTAATGTAGACTATACCCCATAATTTAGCGAAGATAATAGGTTTATATTGTTCCAAGAAAAATACGCATTTTTTTATTGAGCATCTTGAAAACTTCTGTATTTTGCTGTATTTCGCAAAAATAAGCCATTGGGTGTGCAATAAATAACAATACTGTGTTCTCAGACACCTCCCTCATCGCCCAAAAGAGGACCTCATAAATAAAGAACAATACTGTGTTCTCCGTCACCTCCCTCATCGCCCAAAAGAGGACCTCATCAGAAAATGTTATTTGCAATTCAATCCAGAATTTCAGAGTTCAAAACTCTTTCTCCAATATATTTACCTTAAAAATTGTGACTCAAAGTCCGACATCAATACCACATGGTTGTGTGGTATTGACGTCATACGTTGAAGTCACAAGCCGCGCTCTCCATCATGGGCCCGGGTTCGAATGCCACCCAATCCCCAAAAACTTTGTACTGTCTCAAAAACCCAAGCAGCTTCTAAACCAGTATATAAACAGAAAATGTAACCGAGAAAACAACAAGAGGTTGCACTTCAGGTGCTGGCATACCCAAATTTAAAGTAAAAAAAATTATAATAATAGAACGGAAAATGCAAACAATATTATTAGGCACTCTTTTGAGAGAAATCATGATTCTGAACCTACATACCAATTTATCTGCGCAGACAGATATAAAAAAAGACTTCCTGATAACAAAGAAGGATAACTCTAGAATGGAAAAATGACATCATTTGGCCCTCGTATGAAAACATTCATGATGGCAAACCTTCATACAAAATTTCAATCAGATCTGATAATCCCATGTCTGAGATAAAGTAATTCCCTAAATAATCGACTCCTTAACCACAGCAAAATTATGGGTAATTTTTCAGGATTTAGTCGGAAATATGGCTTGTTGCCATTCATTGGAAAGCTCTCGGTGATATTTCCGACTTAATCCTGAAAAATTACCCATAATTCTGCTGTGGTTAAGGAGTCGATTATTTAGGGAATTACTGTATATGTCGTACAAAGTCAATCCATTATACCCCCCGTTTTTTAGAGTCCTGCGAATCGATTTGATTCGATGCGATTCGGAATCTTTCCTCTGATTTGATTCGATTAGAAATCAGCGGCCCTGATTTCATTTGTATCGAATCCTTGGCACCAGTTCCAGTCTCATTAATTCAGTGGACAACATTCTTTTTTTACGAAGATAGATTATCATACCAATGAAAGACCACAAACACTGTTGTCAACTGAGCTATACTATATAGACCACCGAACCATTCATTATTGCTTATGATACTGTTTCACTATTTTATAGCAGAGATGGCAACGAAGAATGCACACTTAATTTTTTATATGCGAATTTGATCCATCTATGGATATTTTGTATTATATACTGACGAAGTGAGCAAATTGATACCGGTACAACCACTCTGTCAAGTGATATCTACATCTTCACTATTGAAACCTCTGATGCAATGATTCAATTCGAGAATCGATGCGACTCGGAATAATTTGGCCGATTCGATTTGAGATTCGATTCGAAAATGAAAATGCCCGATTCGCAGGGGCCTCCAATTTTTACTTGAAAAGTGGGGTCATAATTATGTTAGCCATAAAAAGATGATGGACCTAGGAAATTGCATACAGAATCCAGCTATAAATATATTTAGTCCCCATTTATATAATGACTGTATGAACATTTTACTCACGCTCAAGCCTTGAAATAGTGTGTCTGTCATTTGCAGAATGAGGTCCCCAGAGGGTGAATTTAGTGATGCTACCCCGCATAGCGGGCTAGCATCACCAAATTCACTCTCTGGGAACCTCATTCTGCTGAGGTGTAAGCAGAATGAGGTCCCCGCATAGCGGGGTAGCATCACTAAATTCACCCTCTGGGGACCTCATTCTGCAAATGACAGACACACTATTTCAAGGCTTGTAACTCACGCTTCATGATCTTTTCTCCAAGCTTTGAGCTCGTCTAAAAGTTCCTGTCTGCTCTTATCATCTTCTTCCAGAATGGAATCATACGTATGCTCAGGCCGATGCTTTGACTGAAAATAACGAAAGCCAAGATTAAACAACGATAGAAATGGGAGGATATATAAGAGAATGCATTGGCCTAACAATATTTACCTTGACCTTGTAAGCCAGTGCATTCTCTTATATATGCGAAGCTCCCTATGGGAGATCCCCATATATAAGAGAATACACTGGCACAGGATCTTTAATGCTGCACAAGGTTAGCAATGGGATAATTATTAACGCTTCCATCTGAAACTTCCTGAAGTTTTGTGAAAACCCTGTGCCAATGCATTCTCTTATATATATAAGAGAATACATTGGCCTAACATTATTTACCTTGACCTTGTAAGCCAGTGCATTCTGGGATACTCGCATATATACTGGCACAGGATCTTTTATGCTGCACCAGCGCAGCTCCCATCATGAAATGCCAGTGCATTCTATTATATAAGCGAGTCTCTCATAGAGAGCCTCACATATATAAGAGAATGCACTGGCTTACCAGGTCAAGGTAAATATTGTTAGGCCAAAGCATTCTCTTATATATACGAGGCTCCCTATGGGAGACTTGCATATATAAGAGAATGCATTGGCACCGGGTTTTCACAGAATTTCAGGAAGCTCCAGTCATGGCAGGGTTAAGTTGAAGCAACAAATAGAAGGCAAAGTGCTATTCTTCTAGGCAAAGTCAGTTCTAATTAAAGCCACATGGCGGTTTGCGCTCCAAAATACACAAAATAATATTCGCTTTTGAAATTTTCCCGGTATCAAAATAGGTAGATAAATACCCAAACTATCTTTCTACGACCAATATATGTCCCATAAAGATGCATTCAAGTCATGAAAATTACAACAAAATCGAAATGTTGGGGTCCCGAACATTATTTCCAATCTTCTATTTTGGATGATGCAATAACCACCGACAACAGCCGAGGATTTCCGAGTGTATTCGTAAATAAACTCGGAAGTGTCTTATAATTTCCGGTACGCGATAAAGGTGTTTCAATTGATCGTATGTGTCTCTGTTGACAAGAATTTAATGATAGGACGGTCATCCTGAATTTATCCTAGACGTGGCGATGGTGCGATTGGGGGGAGGGGGTTCAGAAAGGAACATAATATTACTTATACATGTATAATAAGTAATTATGTTGAGATGCATTTGTATTTAAATTTCAATCCAACATCATTATCGTAATAAATTGCATGATATGCAGTATATGTTGAATATATTTCTTATAGGATATAGAATATAGGAATGGGTCGCCAAGTATTAGATCATGTCATGAATTATAATCTAGCTACCGTAGAGATCATATTCAACCAGTTAAAAAATGTGGGAATGTTTTAATGTTCTGATGGAGAACTTTATAGCATTGAAAAAAACACCGCAGTGACTATATATATTTATTTATTACTTGTTCCTTCATAACATATTTCACAATAGGGGGTGTTATACTCCATATTTCATGCAAGATCTTCGTGAACTATGTACAGAGTGGAATACACTATTTACTGAGGTACGATATTAACTAAGAATATATTATCTGCACTGGTTTTTTTTAAATGTTTATAAACTTCCCTATCTGAACACTGAAAAATTTCACATTACTTGAACTGGTGTAGAATTATCTCTACGGGCGTAGCCAGGGTAGCGATTCATATGATCTAGTTAAGTAAATATGCATATAGTTTTTCACAATTTACATAGATCCGTCCATTGCATGTTTATATGTTGAAATCAACTGTAGACAAGATAGACAGGCGGGGGGAGTGTGTACACACGCACGTAGCATTGGAACTGTGTTAATTATCTACATGGATTAACTGTTTTGAATATATGTTTAACACACAGAAAAATTAGATATCATATGAAAGTACAAGATGTGAGCTTTGTGTTCCGCACTGCTGTATAATTTGAAAGTTGTGTCGTGGGAACGGCGTGTAAACAATGTAGACATATTTTGAGGAAAAATAATTTAAAACAAATTTAATCCTATTCTACTGCTGAAACCGATGGTGAAGACGCTGTTTTTGGTGTTATTTTTCATGTCTATTTTCTAACTATTCCAATATCAAATGGGGTAACAGGTGTGATATGGCCAAGTTGGTACAGACATTCTACATAATTATATGGTTTACGACTAAGCATTGTTTGTGTATATTTCATTTTATAACTAACTTGGCGATAGTTGGTGCACCTAAAGCCACCTATCACAGAAAATCAGAATTTTTCAATACCAATTATTGTCATCATGGATGCCATTTTGAATAGAACATTTTGCTCTAAGCGGATTTATCGGATTTTGGATATGCTATAGAGGATATGATTATTATTCCTCTTCAAAATGGAATAAAAACCAACTTAGTCCAAATATTTTCTAGGTCAAAACTTTTATCGACGAGACTATATTTTGTCTTTTCAGCATTTACCCCTGACCTGGAGGTCTTACATGTTTGCTCTTTTCCCACATTTCGTCTTGTGACTCAGAGGCAGAGTGCTCCAAGTAACCTATATGTACTGGTTGTGTCTATATATATAGACTCTAAACTCCACACGGATGCCAGTATGTCACCAGAGAAGTGACAGTTTTCAATATCGTTCCTTTTTATTAGAGGTAGAAACATATTTTCCTAATTTCATTTCGGTCCTAAATTAGTGTTTCTCTGGCTTCGGGGGTTAACAAAATATTAGACTTGAGTCAAGGACCCCACCCACCAAAGCTCAGAGTGAACAGATATCGATTGTTGAAGTTTGTTATTTCTCGAGATGTGTAATAATATGTGGCCCAGAAACGCGTGGTCAAACGGAGGGTCTCAGACAAAATTGCGGATGAAGATAGATAACTCTAAAGTAAAGAAAAAATACCGTAAATTTTTGTGATACTTTAGGCCAAACAAAAAAGGAACTGCGTTTCTCAAGGACCGCCGCGTCTTAAAAAACTGTGCGCATTGGCAATTTTCATCGCCGGCTGATAATAAGCTTACTACCCAACCGCGCGTTCCCAATTTTCACCGTTGAGATTGGCAGGATGAAAGCAATGTACCGGTAGGTATATAGAGTTATGCCTCTTTGGTGGTAAAAGTACAACTGACCGGATTCCGAGTTGCTAGATCGAGCGCACCTCGCTGTTTCTGGTATGAAAAATGCCCAAGCTATTAAATGTTGCCGTGTTTGGAAAGAAGCTTGGAGCACCTCTTCAACACCTTGTACCATGGACAGTTATATCATCAGCTGATCATGCCCGAATACACATTCTCTTCAATTCCTTCGGGAGAAGGTTATTGACGAAAACAAACTGATCATTCTTACTGAATACCGAGAGGAAACTCAGGCGAACAATTCTGAAATAACTTTTCACACTGTTTCAAGTTCGCGTTTCAAACTTGAAAACATCGGACTTTGATTGTGTTGTAGGGCCCTGCGATTCGGGCATTATTAATTCAATTCGATTTTCGATTCGATTTGGTTACATAATCACGATTCGATTCAGCAAACGAGACCATTAGATTGGACATTGGGCGAAATATCAAGGTAAAAATTGTTAACGAGGTCCACATATTAACTGATCTAATTCGTATGTGAATGTCCCGATGTTTGTTCTTGACGAAATACAGACGCAATTTGTAATCGGAGATGCTATTTGAATAATTTAGTCTTTATTTAGATAACTTGAACTATCAGATTCGCGCACAAACAGCGAGTCCAATCTCGCCAGGAAGACGTTTGTCTTGTATGTGAGTGAAAACCTCAATTTCAATTACGCATACACAGATGCGCTATTCGATTTTACAATAACAGTCACTCTTATTTGTTCCTCGCGCAATTGTCGATGAATTTGAATTCCGGATTAATGATTATCACTCATTATCAGAACATTGCATGATGCAGTGTTTGTCTTACTCGTCCAGTCACCCACGGCCCACCCTGATATTAGACTATTAGTGGACTTAAATAAATTATATACTAATTACATGTTTAGTTATTAACAAAAGATATAACTCATCAAATATTTGATGATTCAAATGAAAATATAAATTGTCATAATAACTAAAGTTGATCGCCATTCATCTTCCAATGCATGCAAACTAAAACTTTGGCTAAACGCTATATATAGTGAAGGTTATTCCCTAATTTCCCGGGTTTCCTGACTAGCAGACGTAAATAGAACTGACGTCACATCTAAGCTGATCTAAAATACGGACTGCTTACCAATGTAGAACCGCTGGGTAACTTACGGACTAAATTACGGTCTATATATTTCCATGTGCGCTGCATATTGTTAAGCTAAGCTTTTGAAATTGAATGGACATGCCTGTGCGTGCGTGTATAGAAAGAAGAAGATGGAATGAAGCATACACATGTCTATATTTCCGCCATGTCGCGTATTTACTAGTACACCGCAAATGAAAAACGGATCCATTTATAATTAATTTTCAGCTTCCGCCCATTTTAGCGGATTCAGCGCTGCGTTATCGCTATTCTGTGATGATGTTCCCGGCGACGTGGACCGAATTGCAGTATGATGGTCCATGCATTTTGAAAGGGCAACATCAGAGTTTATTCAATTGTATCACGGGATTTTTTGAGAATTTGATGTGCTAAATGCTTTGGATTATCGGTAAAACGATCGATCTAGGCCCGCATTGTACTTAAGATTCTTTGAGATAATCGAATCGAAAAACTGGTACTCAAAATCGAAAACGATTCGATTCGATTCAGAGAGATGAAATCGAAAATCAAATTTCGATTCGATGCATCGCAGGCCCCTATTGTGTTGATGAACAGTTAAATACCTCTGATGTTGCAACAACGTTCAGATGTTCGGTCGATACATACAAATCGAAATAATTATAAAAAAGGATGACATTGATGTTACAGTTCCAAATTATGTTGGTGATTTATGTATTAAAAAAAAAAACACTTTTGAACTTCTAATGAAGAAGGAAAGTACCGCATTTCCAACAGCAAACCAAGAAGAGATGATTTATCAAGAGACTTTGTGTGTTTCAATGAAATGAAAACACTTGGATTTCAAAAGGACAGTGTCCAGAGCATTGGCATGAATTTTATTAACACGATCTGCAATGCACTGTGGTTTATAGACCCTCATGTGAATAAATTAGAAGAACGTGCATGCTCTTTATCAAAAATGTTTGAACATTTCATTGGGTATAATGACCCCAAAAATTTAAAAATAATATTAAAAATTTGTCTGCTTCTATATCATTTTTAATTGCATATATAAATTCCTTCCCAAATGGAATATAGTGCCAGACTGACTGGATCCTTTCCCATTTCAGATCTATTATCAGTTAGCTGCATGTACTCTGTCCACCACCTAAGGCATATGTTATATGGATCAGAAATTTGAATAAGGAGTGTTTTGTTACACGGTATCATTAAAATAAAATTATAATAAACAAAAACCTGCCTCCCTCATCTGAAAAATTTGAAATAAATAATAATAACATATACCTGCCTCCCTCATCCTCATGTAATAATATGTGGCCCAGAAACGCGTGGTCAAACGGAGGGTCTCAGACAAAATTGCGGATGAAGATAGATAACTCTAAAGTAAAGAAAAAATACCGTAATTTTTTTTGATACTTTAGGCCAAACAAAAAAGGAACTTCGTTTCTCAAGGACCGCCGCGTCTTAAAAAACTGTGCGCATTGGCAATTTTCATCGCCGGCTGATAATAAGCTTACTACCCAACCGCGCGTTCCCAATTTTCACCGTTGAGATTGGCAGGATGAAAGCAATGTACCGGTAGGTATATAGAGTTATGCCTCTTTGGTGGTAAAAGTACAACTGACCGGATTCCGAGTTGCTAGATCGAGCGCACCTCGCTGTTTCTGGTATGAAAAATGCCCAAGCTATTAAATGTTGCCGTGTTTGGAAAGAAGCTTGGAGCACCTCTTCAACACCTTGTACCATGGACAGTTATATCATCAGCTGATCATGCCCGAATACACATTCTCTTCAATTCCTTCGGGAGAAGGTTATTGACAAAAACAAACTGATCATTCTTACTGAATACCGAGAGGAAACTCAGGCGAACAATTCTGAAATAACTTTTCACACTGTTTCAAGTTCGCGTTTCAAACTTGAAAACATCGGACTTTGATTGTGTTGTAGGGCCCTGCGATTCGGGCATTATTAATTCAATTCGATTTTCGATTCGATTTGGTTACATAATCACGATTCGATTCAGCAAACGAGACCATTAGATTGGACATTGGGCGAAATATCAAGGTAAAAATTGTTAACGAGGTCCACATATTAACTGATCTAATTCGTATGTGAATGTCCCGATGTTTGTTCTTGACGAAATACAGACGCAATTTGTAATCGGAGATGCTATTTGAATAATTTAGTCTTTATTTAGATAACTTGAACTATCAGATTCGCGCACAAACAGCGAGTCCAATCTCGCCAGGAAGACGTTTGTCTTGTATGTGAGTGAAAACCTCAATTTCAATTACGCATACACAGATGCGCTATTCGATTTTACAATAACAGTCACTCTTATTTGTTCCTCGCGCAATTGTCGATGAATTTGAATTCCGGATTAATGATTATCACTCATTATCAGAACATTGCATGATGCAGTGTTTGTCTTACTCGTCCAGTCACCCACGGCCCACCCTGATATTAGACTATTAGTGGACTTAAATAAATTATATACTAATTACATGTTTAGTTATTAACAAAAGATATAACTCATCAAATATTTGATGATTCAAATGAAAATATAAATTGTCATAATAACTAAAGTTGATCGCCATTCATCTTCCAATGCATGCAAACTAAAACATTGGCTAAACGCTATATATAGTGAAGGTTATTCCCTAATTTCCCGGGTTTCCTGACTAGCAGACGTAAATAGAACTGACGTCACATCTAAGCTGATCTAAAATACGGACTGCTTACCAATGTAGAACCGCTGGGTAACTTACGGACTAAATTACGGTCTATATATTTCCATGTGCGCTGCATATTGTTAAGCTAAGCTTTTGAAATTGAATGGACATGCCTGTGCGTGCGTGTATAGAAAGAAGAAGATGGAATGAAGCATACACATGTCTATATTTCCGCCATGTCGCGTATTTACTAGTACACCGCAAATGAAAAACGGATCCATTTATAATTAATTTTCAGCTTCCGCCCATTTTAGCGGATTCAGCGCTGCGTTATCGCTATTCTGTGATGATGTTCCCGGCGACGTGGACCGAATTGCAGTATGATGGTCCATGCATTTTGAAAGGGCAACATCAGAGTTTATTCAATTGTATCACGGGATTTTTTGAGAATTTGATGTGCTAAATGCTTTGGATTATCGATAAAACGATCGATCTAGGCCCGCATTGTACTTAAGATTCTTTGAGATAATCGAATCGAAAAACTGGTACTCAAAATCGAAAACGATTCGATTCGATTCAGAGAGATGAAATCGAAAATCAAATTTCGATTCGATGCATCGCAGGCCCCTATTGTGTTGATGAACAGTTAAATACCTCTGATGTTGCAACAACGTTCAGATGTTCGGTCGATACATACAAATCGAAATAATTATAAAAAAGGATGACATTGATGTTACAGTTCCAAATTATGTTGGTGATTTATGTATTAAAAAAAAAAACACTTTTGAACTTCTAATGAAGAAGGAAAGTACCGCATTTCCAACAGCAAACCAAGAAGAGATGATTTATCAAGAGACTTTGTGTGTTTCAATGAAATGAAAACACTTGGATTTCAAAAGGACAGTGTCCAGAGCATTGGCATGAATTTTATTAACACGATCTGCAATGCACTGTGGTTTATAGACCCTCATGTGAATAAATTAGAAGAACGTGCATGCTCTTTATCAAAAATGTTTGAACATTTCATTGGGTATAATGACCCCAAAAATTTAAAAATAATATTAAAAATTTGTCTGCTTCTATATCATTTTTAATTGCATATATAAATTCCTTCCCAAATGGAATATAGTGCCAGACTGACTGGATCCTTTCCCATTTCAGATCTATTATCATTTAGCTGCATGTACTCTGTCCACCACCTAAGGCATATGTTATATGGATCAGAAATTTGAATAAGGAGTGTTTTGTTACACGGTATCATTAAAATAAAATTATAATAAACAAAAACCTGCCTCCCTCATCTGAAAATTTGAAATAAATAATAATAACATATACCTGCCTCCCTCATCACTTTTGAAAAAAAAATTCCCTGAGAAACAAACACCTTATTTGGCCTTAGTAATTATACGGCCATATTTTGTTGAACAAAATGTTGATAAACAACAAGTTTTGGGAAATTTTATACTATAGTTGACAGCGATTAGCATTATGTTGTTGCAATACATCGATTCTGATAACTAAAGTGTATTTTGAAGAAATGTTGTTGCTGTTGTATCTTGATGGTATGGGGACCGTCTGATCGGATTGAGTACCTTTAAAAGGAACTACAGAATTTAACTAACCGCAGTTCATCGACACACTCAACTGAAAATTATTGCCTACACAATTGCGATTAGAGTATATTTCAGTAAAATCAATGTGTTCCAAGGATCAATGTAACTGGAAAATCGTTCATTCGTTACATCCTTGTCAATAGAGGTTATTATTCTCGCATGGACAAATAAGATCCAACGGAAACACATTATCGCGTACCGAAAATGATAGAAACGCTGGGGAAACTTGAAAAATATTACGTCACAAACATGGCGATATCGAGAATGCACTTATTTCCGAAAACACACGAGTGCTGCCGGCATTACTCGGAAGATCGGTTGATTAGAAAAATTTAGCCGGAACAGAGAAACGATATCAAATTTACGCAAAAATATAACTGACAAAACGCGTTTTTAGCGCTATATCGACGAATTAGCTCGGGAATAGTTTGCATATGCATGTTTTGAGACCCCTTTTCTCGAATTACGTATACATAAATTTTAGGGTTCGAATGAGCCATGTCCGTTTAAAATTATACTCAATAACAAGCTATGTGTTACATATTCTAAATGATTTAACTTTCATTCATATTACCACAGCTATAAATAGCTCCTGACATCACAGCGCACAAATATTTTACAATTGACAGATATCTACTTACAGTTTTGTTTTTTGTGAATAACAAAACTGGGTGTTAACATGTTCACTGTCAATGCCCATTCAATTATATGCAAAAGGTACGAAATGTGACAGAAAATTGATTGTGCTAATTTTAGCTATGTGGTGAATCGACCTGTCGCGGCATAGGAATTCAGAATATCCGGCTGATTGGCTTCATCACTTTATTGTTATTAAAATGTTGTGCTTGGCTACCACTGACGTAATACTTCTTGGAAGAAATGGAATTCCCTGCTATTTCGTTTAGATTCTGATACGTACCTAGTTCAAGAGTAAAATTTTAATTAGAACTGGAGCGAAGTGCACACTAAAAAATTCAAATCAATTTGTCGCTTTGACCAAAATAGAAAATATGTAAAATGTGAAGTAAACTTGGGAAAATATGGTCGAAATATGAATTATTTTCATTTACTGTGCATGATATTTATGAATAATAAACAAAGCATACCATTTGAAAACTGCTGCATTTCAAGTAAAAACAAGAAGTGGCATCAGAGATGCTGTGTCTCGTTTTCGGTGGCTTACCGCCGGTGGCTACCGCCAATTGGTGTGCATCAGTATCGGTAGACTAATTAATAGGTAAAATCGGTTAATATTTGTTCAAGTTATCGCGCTAACGAGCTCAAAATTCGTGAAAAATTACTAATTAAGGGCCATAACTCTATCAAATTTTATCGGACCAGGCCGGTTTTCGAACTCGTCTGAGATATTCTTGGGAGACACCTATAACCCAAATTTCAATCGAATCAGATAACGTTTGTTGAAGTTATCGCGCTAACGAGCCTAAAATCAGTGAAAAATGGCAAAGGGCCATAACTCTGTAATAAATGTGCGGACGAACCCGATTTTTTGTCTGCTGCTTACGTGCATGGATATGTACTCACACACCAAAATGTTTTTAATCCGTCAATAAACGGTTGAGTTATAAGCAAAACACGCCGCCCGCTCGCCCGCCGCCCGCCCACCGTCCCTCATCAAACTATAAGTCGAGTTTTGGAAAAAAAACTTGACTAAAAATGTTGAGGCAATACATATAAGTGCAGCAGGGTGGGCTTTATCTTTATTTTTATTCTCTAATTCCAATTTGTATAGACATCATTTACAAACCTCTTTGAACATGTTTTTATCTGTTGTTTCCTTTATTGCACTAGGATTTTGATGTTTTCGCATCCGCAATGCTTTCGATATATTCCCGCATATCACAGTTCCTGTCGTAAGTTGACTGGCTGAATCAATGATCTGATCTTTTTCTGAAATTAATAATGTTTTTCATTTTAACACGTTGACTGTTGACTTCCATTCAATTACATGCGAAAAGGTATGAAATAACTTGTAGTTAGCAGTTAACGTGTTAAAGAAAAGGTTATTCTGGATATTTTGGTAAATATTTTCATCAAAATAGACCTATATAGACCACAAGATATGGTTTTCTGGAGTATGGTACTTTGGCCAGCATATCAGTTGAAGCAATCATAGATGCTTATGGTTGAAATAATTCTGCAGACAGATATATCTCTGAAATTGCTTCAATTGAAAAGAGAATACTAATTAGTCCACATTGCTATATCTTTCAGTAAAGACATAAAAACAACTGAATCAAATGACTTTGTATGTGTAGTTGCAAAGCCAACTTGACTGACATGAGTTTTGTTTGGCAATAGCCACTAACATCACGCATGTGTATTATTGAAGACATTTGAACTAAACATGGCTACTATCAAACCAGGAAATAGTGTGTCTGACATATACAGAATGAGGTCCCCAGGGGGTGAATTTAGTGAAGCTATCCTGCATGGTGGGCTAGCATCACCAAATTCACCCTCTGGGAACCTCATTCTGCTTAGGCTTCAACTTCTATGGGAGACCTGAGATCAGTTTGAAGTTCCTCAGTTGAAGTTGGGATGTTCACCCATTAGTCACCTCGATTATGCATTTTTATCTTTTGCAAATTAGGGGATATAGAAACTGAACAGAAGGGAAAAAGTAACTAAAAACAATGTAAATTTGAGACTATAGATACTTCACAAAAGATGAGACCTAAAACAGAATGAGGTCCCCAGAGGGTGAATTTGGTGATGCTAGCCCACTGTGTGGGATAGCATTACTAAATTCACCCTCTGGGGACCACATTCTGTAAATGTCAGACACAATATTTCCAGGTTTGGTTACTATTCAGGATAATCGAGCCTGCAAATAGCGTGTCTGTCATTTGCAGAATGAGGTACCCAGAGGGTAAATTTATTGATGCTATCCCGCACAGCGGGCTAGCATCACTAAATTCACCCTCTGGGAACCTGATTCTGCTTAGGCCCTCAACTGCTATGGTAGACCTAGGATCAGATTGAAGTTCCCCAGTTGATGTTGGTGATGTTCACCCATTGGGCCCCTCGATTATGCATTTTATCTGCTGCAAATTAGGGGATATAGAAACTTCTCAGAAGGGAAAATGTAACTAAAAACAATGTTAATTTGAGACTATAGATACTTCCCAGAAGATGAGGCATAAGCAGAATGAGGTCTCCAGAGGGTGAATTTGGTGATGCTAGCCTGCTATGCAGGATAGCATAACTAAATTCACCCTCTGGGGACCTCATTCTGCAAATGACAGACACTCTATTTGCAGGCTTGAGGATAATTATAATTCTCACCTGATGAGTCTGGCCGATCTGCCGTCCCTGGTCGAGCACCGTGCATAGCAGTATTGGGTCGCTTCGGTGTTCCTGGTTTTATACCAGTCACTGTTGCTGGCCTTCTGGACGCAGTTAGTGGTCGGTAGCCTGTGGTCGGTCGCATAGCTGTCCCAGGCCTATAGTTAACTGTCTGTGGCATTGCTCCAGCAGCACTACTGGGTCGACTAGATCCTACAAAGATAGATAAAATCTAAATTATTACTTGTGTGTTACAGGTTACAAGCAACTAATTATATAGAGTTACGCTTCTTGAATTTGAGTAGGGAAACTCGAGTCAGCATAAAAAAAAATTCTGGCTGCTGATAATCTGATTGGTTGATTATCAATGAGGGAAATATCCCAAAGCAGGAACAGAAAAGCATAGCCTACGTAAATATGGCGATCATGTATGTTTAGATGTCAAGGAAGAGTTTGGTGGGGTCCCGAAGTTATGGAAGGGGTTTGGGTATTTTTATGCTGCTGCTTTTTGTGCAGTAAATGGGGTAGTTGTGGAAATGCAAGATTATCGTTTGAAAAAAATACGGAAAAGGGTGCGTTTGTTGTCACAGACTGGTGCAGCGGATGACGTTCTAAGGGAAAATTGACCACTTGAAGTTCAAATCGGCTTAACCCATGGCCGGCGGTACTTCTAGTTAACAGTGTCGCCTATGGAAAATAATTAGGTGTTTGTAACCTACAGCACTCACCATTTGGGAACTTCAACCTGAGTCTTTATCTCAGATGCGGCCATGCAGAATGAGGTCCCCAGAGAGTGAATTTGGTGATGCTAGCCCACTATGCAGGATAGCATCACTAAATTCACCCTCTGGGGACCTCATTCTGCAAATGACAGGCACACTAAACACAGGCATGAAAAGGGGTTAGCATAAATCGCTGGATCTGTATCAGGAATGTATGGGGCAGTTGAGTGATTGGCGGAGGATGATTACGCCTGATAACAAGCCTGAATCTAAATCCTAGGTCTCCCATAGCAGTTGAGGCCTGAGCAGAATGAGGTCCCCAGAGGGTGAATTTAGTGGTGCTAGCCCACTATGGGGACCTCATTCTGCAAATGTCAGACACGATAAATTCAGGCTTGTTTCAGATTTGAATGGACGGCCCCATTGTGGAGTGATTGCACTAAGACCTGAAATTCAACATACCTTCATCCGTGTCACAACTATCGGCTAAACCGGTGTCTTTTTGTAGCTCTTCTAAGTATGCCCAGTCAGCGTCAAACACGTTTGATTTCTTTGTGGGAGACAAATGATCAGTGAGCTCTTCTTCATCTAAGTACTTCAGATTTGGCAGGTGTCTCTTCACTATCAACCGATAGTCATAGTCATCCTAAAGTACACAAACAAACAAAAGTACAGTTAACACGATATTAGAGACTAGATAGACTATAAGTACCCTTAGCCAAGCCTTGAAATAGTGTGTCTGTCATTTGCAGAATGAGGTCCCCAGAGGGTGAATTTAGTGATGCTACCCCGCATAGCGGGCTAGCATCACCAAATTCACCCTCTGGGGACCTCATTCTGCTTACACCTCAGCAGAATGAGGTTCCCAGAGGGTGAATTTGGTGATGCTATCCCGCTATGCGAGGTAGCATCACTAAATTCACCCTCTGGGGGCCTCATTCTGCAAATGACAGACACACTATTTCAATGCTTGCCCTTAGCAATTGGCAGTTATGCGGGGTAGCATCACCAAATTCACCCTCTGGGGACCTCATTCTGCTTACACCTCAGCAGAATGAGGTTCCCAGAGGGTGAATTTGGTGATGCTATCCCGCTATGTGGGGTAGCATCACTAAATTCACCCTCTGGGGACCTCATTCTGCAAATGACAGACACACTATTTCAAGGCTTGCCCTTAGCAATTGGCAGTGAAATGAGAAGAGAAAATTTTGATATTTTAACCATTAAAGGCCCTTAAGGCGTTTGCAAAATGAATAGAAATTATTGAAATTTTGCCGATCAAATAACAGATATGAACTTGCGCAAAGGATACAATATCAGAATATATCATTTAAAATCATATCTGCTTCTCGAGGTGTCCACATTCTACTAATTACGTTATTTGCAGAATATTCATGCAGAGTGCTACAAGTCATGATTTCTTTTTGCCTTAATACCAAGCAAATAAGATTTATAAGGTGACTTGAGTGACATCACTGCTGTTGAAAATAACTTAATGTGGAATATGCCCTATCACTAACTTGCGGCCATTTTGGATCCACCCGGTCCGGTTCCGTGGTTTCATCGATTCAGCCAGCCCCGGTTCCGTGGTTTCAGTGCTACATGTCAAAGTTTTGGAGTAGCATTTCCATATATGGAGCTTTTGAATTATTTATGACTTCCATATATGTAAAGTTAAGTAAAATCACGGAACCGGACCTGATGGATCCAAAATGGCCGCGAGTTAGTGATAGGGCATATACGCAGTACTGTGCCTTCTATATTTTCATGCAATTCTTGGTAAAACTGTTTTATCAAACTTGAAATGATTTTCCAATTGTACCACCGTGAATGCCATCGATAGCTTTAATCTTCATCGAAATATTAATCATGTTCAGATCATTTTATTCAATTGTTATCCCTCGAAAGTTGTTTGCCAAAATGATGAAATCGTTACCTATTTGTGGGACATCTAAATGAAGCTTTCACAAGTAAGAATACAGATACAAACTTACGTCAGTTTCATATGGGTTTGCCTGCGTACACAGTGGGTTTCCATCCACTATCAGACTGTTTAGACTCTGACACAATTCTAAATATTGAATTTGTGTCACATCATCTAAGTTATTCCTAGAAAAGAGAAAATATTACTCAATTCAAATGATGTGGGGCAATTTCAAGGGAAGTGGAGCACAAATATTATTGGTGTTCATCCTGTTCTGAAAACAACTGGAAATCTATTTTGTTTATAGATCTCATACATTCTGACCAACCAACATCATAGAAATTTTTTGTGCAGATTTGATTAGTTTCGGCATTTTTATGGATGGAAGTGTATAAATTTTGGCATATTTTGCACTGCCAAATGGACAAAAATGGTCAGATAGAGGTGAGTAAATAAATGTGCGGTGAAATATTTATGGGCGTAGTAATTGGTCATATTGTTGTTTGCAGCGAATATTCCTAAGTTGAACACTTGGACTCCGCAGGGGTGATCAAATGGGAATATAGAATAATCTAGCTTAGATTAGACACTGGCTCTATGAGGCTACGTCATTTCACTCTGCACGCCGTCATGAGAGACTAGTAAAATTAATCTGCCATAATTATTATTAATAATGCCCGGCTATTTTAGTGTGCCTTGTGATGTAATAATTTCCAACTGGAAATCGGGAAATGACCTGTAAAAGTGACTTTAGAACTATATAACTTGAACTTTCAGTGTGCTGCATTTTGCAAAACAGACACTTAACAGTGATACACAAAGCTACATGAAACATTTAGTAACAAGATTGTCTATGTTCATACAATAATTATTAACTCTTCCATGACTGGAGCTGTTGAAATTTTGCCAAAAACCTGTGCCAATTCATTCTCTTATAAATGCGAGTCTCCCATATATATGGAGCCTCGCATATTATAAGAGAATACATTGGCCTTAAAATTTAACTTGACCTTGTAAGCCAGTCCGTTCTCTTATATATGCGAGGATCCCTATGGAAGACTCGCATATATAAGATAATGCACTGGCACAGGATCTTTAATGCTGCACCAGTGCAGCTCATGGCATGAAAGGGTTAAATAAAGCAATATCAACCTGAATATCAGTATACTACAAGCTACAATCTTGAGTGTACAATAAACATAAAACACAGTTGTCTTAACATGTTAACATTATTGCAATCGTTTGTTGAGCCGTAAGGTAAAACTCGAACCCATGGTTCTCATTTCACCATTTCGTCCCAACAAACTCATGCAATAACATCAACCAGTTCACACAACACTGTCATTCTATCTATACAGTAATGCCCCAAATAATCGACTCCTTAACCACAACAGAATTATGGGTAACTTTTCAGGATTTAGTCGGAAATATGGCTTGTTGCCATTCATCGGAAAGCTCTCACTGAGAGCTTTCTGATGAGTGGCAATAAGCCATATTTCCGACTAAATCCTGAAAAGTTAACCATAATTCTGCTGTGGTTAAGGAGTCGATTATTTAGGGCATTACTGTATATAGACAATTCCAATTCCAATGAATAATTTTAGAACTGAATGGGCGAATCAGTTGGGGAAATAATGAGTTTAATTAAAACCTCACCCTTCTAAGTCGAGTATCTGTAGCTGGTCCAACATGCTGAGGGCACTGATATCGCATATCTCATTGTATGATAGATATAGCTCGCGTAAGTTGATCATCGACGAAGCACCATCTATGTCATCGGTTCCACAACGTGACATCCAAAGCACGGTGAGATTCCTTAATGATGAACCAAGATCTCTGAAAATACGAGGCCAAAATATTATTTATGAGATATATAAAAGAATGGGCAGATGGAGGTACTGGCTCAGTATAAGTGTTAAAGGCCCACTTAATTTTCGATTCACTGATTATTTTTTTTGTAGTGCCTTGATATACAGTTTTAATAACAATCTTTACCATAAAATATGATTAAAATACTATAATTCATCACCATGTGGAACATCTGTGTCTCAGAAGGTGCTCATATAGTAATAGAAAATAGCTGAAATCATAAAATCATTTCCCCCCGTTATGACTCCCAGAATGCAACATAATTCAAACTATATTTTAATTTTCAATGGAAGGGGGAATAACTCTATATCTAAATATATAGTATTATTCCCCTTCCATTGAAAATAATATACTTTGTGCAGAAACTTGAGCACAGAACAGACCATCTTTATCTCAACAAAAACAACATGTTCACAGTTTATTACATCGAATAAGTCAAAAATACAATGTTTTGGAACTTCCTCTTTCAAATGATATACATGTGTATAATATGGCACATAATATTAATCTCGCTGAGCCTCATATGTCACCGTAGCCAGCAACCACGAGTTCTGTAACGATTTTATCATGCTTTCCATGTGAGAATTTGAATTACTTGTACGAAGTTTATAGATTCTAGTAAGTTAAATGTGTCATCTAAGGCCATTAATGTATGTAACGTCAGTGACGCGCCATGGTCGTTGAACGTCAACGCATTGAGTCAATGGCTAATCACCAGAAGTGGGACAACAGATTGAGTTTGCTAGTTAATTTATGAGTCTTTAGAATTCCTCAAATATGTCACATGCTGGTTTCGGTACATGGTACTATGTCTTTAAATTCACAGAAATTGATTTTCGACAGATATCCATTTTTTGGGCGCCTAATACACCAAAAATATTCCCGAGGCGGCAAAGTTCCAGGCATCTATCGACCCCATATGGATCCATATACCCCTGTGGCTTTCAATATGGGGTCGGTGTCAATCAACGTGTACCTAATATGTCATCATCTCCTGTCAGTAGATCTCCATTCTCATTGGTCAATCTAATAGGCCAGCATGATAAAATGTGATCTGGGGGTTCGAAAATTAAGTGTGCCTTTAATTGCCACAATGAGATCAACAAATTCTCAATTCTTATCAAAATGAAATGATTATTTATTGATCGGATTGGAACATTCAGATGTTCCTCAAATCAAATCAACCTTGAGAATAGATCCCAATTTGACCCGATGTTGGGGGGTCTTGTTAAAATAAAAGTTACAAGATATTGCACCGGTGGTGCTGGCATACACCACGGTGGCAAATTCGAACCGACAAAGCATGGGTGAGATATCTGCTTGGATGGGAAAAACCCTCCCAACATTTTCATACAAACGAAGATAAATAACTGTAGAATGGAAAACATGAACAAAATGATTGAAGACTCAATTGATTGCCATCATAATAGTGACATCCATACCAAATTTCATTGAGATTCGTCAACTGGTGGGGGAGATGTCTGCTTGGACGGACAAAGAACCGACAAAGTTTGGGTGAGATACATTGTATATTGGATGGGAAAAAACCTCAACATTTTCAAACAAACAAAGATAAATGGAAAACATGAACAAAACGATTGAACACTCAATTGATTGCCATCATAATTGTGAAACAGATAAACTAAGATGAATAACTCTAGAACCGAAAATCTGGAAAAAATTATTGAACACTGCATTGAATGAATGCCCTCATAGTGAACATCTATACCAAATTTCATTTAGATTCGTCTCTTCGACAGTGGGGGTATAAAAACAAAATAATAGACATCTGGTAGGAAATGGGCAAACAAAAGATTTATGGACCGTTTTTACAAATAATGCTGTTACAGTCAGGCTGCTGCCACATGCCAAATGTGACAAATACCGTAATTGGCAAGAGACTTAAATTCTCCTGGAGGATCTTTGCTTTGATCAGACCAATATTGTTGGTGGGATACAATTTACCGGCAGGTAGTACAGTAATGCCCTAAATAATCGACTCCTTAACCACAGCAGCAGAATTATGGGTAACTTTTCAGGATTTATTCGGAAATATGGCTTGTTGCCATTCATCGGAAAGCATGTTCTGTCACTTTTAATACTACAGTACACGCTTCGGTTTATTGACGGAGAGTTTAAGAAATTCTTGTGACAATTATGTTTCTCTTAAGCCTTTCATGACGGAAGCTGCGCTAGTGCAGCATTAAAAATCCTGTGCCAGTATATTCTCTTATATATATGTGAGTCTCCCATAGGGAGCCTCGCATATACCGTATAAGAGAATACACTGGCTTACAAGGTCAAGGTAAATATTATTAGGCCAATGTATTCTCATATATGCGAGGCTTGCATAAGGCTCCCTATGAGAGACTCGCATATATAAGAGAATGGATTGGCACAGGGTTTTCACAAAATTTCAGAAGCATCAGTCATGGAAGGGTTAAACTATTAAGTTAGTATTTATCGGTAAGTGGATAAGGCCATAAAAAAAAGATTGTATGTTTCCGGTAACGGAGCGAAAAAATTAGGGTAGGTAGGTAGGGAATTTTTGTTTTTAATTTTATTTCGATATTTTTTATCCAGCTGCAGAAATACTGAACTACCTCGACCAAAGTGACATAAAATGTCAACCCGTGCTGTGGGGAAAGTATTACTTGATCAACACAGTGGAAATATACATTAAGATTGATAAAAAACAAACTTACTTCATGCTTAAGTATGTTTTTTATTATTCACATACCACATTTTCATAAATTTGGCTATAAACTTGGTACGAAATTGATGTCACGAACTTTTTATCAGAATTTTACCAATAATACCGCCATTATACCGTACTTGTATTGTGACGACTACATCCCATTGTCTGGGGGTAGCCAGTACACCCACCGAGCATGCCTGGTTTTTGGAAACAGTAGCAATACCCCTAACATAAGTGGTGATAACCTCTATACATGTATATATACAGATACACACCCACCATGTCTGTTCATAGTGTTCCATAAGTCCCAAACAAGACATAAAGCAGGCAGGAGTTCCACTCTCAGGAAATTAAAATTGCAAAATGTATGCCCATCAATCCACAACCCATAACACACCTGGGGCTTTTGAGACAGGCTCAGACAGCTGTCACTTCGTGGTCAATTTTCACAATGATATATGTTAGAAACCATGTGTTTTGCACACTAAAGATCATCAATATTTATGAGCATTAGTGGTAAAAACATTAAAAAAAAATAAAAATGTTTGTTTTGTTTTGGTAGAAAATTTTGACTTTTTCTCAAAATATCAATAAAAAGTTTAGGGTCGGCGGGTTAATTTTAGGGTCGGTCGATGTACGGAAACATAGTAACTTTTTTCTTTGGCCTAATCATGTGTTCTCAGTAAATGAGTTAAACTTGATTTCCATTAACTTCTCCTGAAGAGACTGAAAAAAACAGCTGACTTCAGCAGTTTGTGTTGTGGGATACAGTTTATGCAGTGTGCATACTAAAAGTTTGAATTATTCCGTGAAAAATTAAGTACTAGCTGATGTGCCCAATTTCTTTGTGATCGCCTCCATCTGGGCAGAATATACAGCGTCTGGACAAACTATTGTTTGATCGGTCCAGAAACAGTATATGAGCGAGGACAAGGTCAAGGACACGGTCGGACATGAATTTGGACCTGCCCATATTGTTCCCGGGATAAAAGTAGGCCTACATACTAAATTTGAGTCGGATTGGTCGGGGTCCAGAAACACGCCTATATGAGTGTATATGAGCGAGGTCAAGGACACATGAAATTGGACCCGTCCATATTGTTCCCGGGATCAAAGTAGGCCTACATGTACATACCAAATTTGAGTTGGATGGGTCGAGCAGTTTTCAAGTCTATAACACACATACATACACACAGACAGACAGACAGACAGAAGTTCCAAAATTTATAATAGATGGCTTTACTTGTCATTGATGATAAAGGTATAGTGCCCAGTAGTGTGAGTATAATTAACCACTTCTCGACGTGAAATACCCACCACACAGGGCACTATATATGCAGAGTCAACACCAAACCATGGTCTATTTATTAAATAGTAAGGCTGTTGGTTGAACTTATTAAATGAATAAAAGGTCAGCCGACCACAGGGTCCCCCGAAAACGTGGCAAGTCGATGCCGCTTTGTTAAAGAAATTAAAAAAAATGTTGAAATGTTCTAAGTCGAAAGGGTTAATAATTCCATAAAGAAATAATTTTTCCGTCATCTATATACATGTTGAACATCTCCAATATGTGGGTAACAATACTCTGAAGTTTCAAATATCTACGATCAAAACTGTAAGAGGAGCTGATTACACCATGAAGGTACCCTCATACAGAAAATTATAAAAAATGTTTTTCAAAGTCGAAAGGCCCATAACTCTCGGAAAAATCATTGGAACAAACTCAGATTTGAACAGTAAAAAAAAAGTTGAAAAAAAGGAAAAATAACTCCATATAAGAACATCGGATCAAACCCAGAATTGCAGAGCACCTGTGTTCTTGGTTAAGACACCTACATACACCTACACCTTATCATTACTGGAGTTATAACTCCGGACGGACAGATGGACGGACAGATGGACGGACGGTCGGATGTGGCTGATTGCAATAATCCCTCAAAATATTAATTTTTCGGGGGACAATAACCCCACAAATGAGCATGTGTAGTACAAATAAAGAATAGACAATTATATTTACAGCTTTTACAATTTTCTGGAGTGAAAGTGACCTTTCATGATGGGAGCTGCACTGGCTCTCCCATAGAGAGCCTCACATATGAGAATGCACTGGCTTACAAGGTCAATGTAAATATTTTCAAGCCAATGCATTCTCTTATATATAAGAGAATGCATTGGCACATTTTTTTCGCAAAATTTCAGGAAGCTTCGGCCATGGAAGGGTTAACCTCTGCATTTTCACCAACCTTAGTGATGGAATAATACTGTTTGAGAGCCTCAGCTGCATGAGGTTCGGTAAAAGAGCACCAAAGTTTCCGAGACTAGTCTCTGACGTGTCCACCTTCAATAGCAAGGTCCGAACATCTTCTAAGTTATCAACTCCTGTCAACAGTCGCTGAAACAGAGTGAATAGACGCAGTTCTACCACAAATGTGCAACTACGGTACAAATGATTTATAATAAATAGTCCTTCCCACAAGGAAAACAGAGAGAGAGGGCACTTACATGTACATGTATTTGCAATTCTGAAGATGGGTGTAAATTGGCCCATAATATAATTGTAATTTGGGTTTTTCTCAAACAAAATATGAATGTGGAATAGACCTATGTCCAGTCACACTTTCACATGACCAGGAATAATTTAATTGAGATGGGAAAGGTTCTAAATATATCTTCAAATAGTTCATATTGAATCAACGATTACAGTGACCATGAACGTTTTGATGAGAGGGATGATTGCGAATTTTAGCACTAGTAAATTAAAAATTGCAAGTGCATACATGTGCGAGAGCAATCACTCCCGTCTCCTGGGAAGGAATGTAACAAATCAACAAACTAAACAGTCAAAATAATTTCCAATGGTGATCACATCCGGGTGCGGCTTAACTCATTCTATACTAAATACTCAATGATGAGTAGTTCCCATAAGAAATGTTCAGATAATAAGTTCAAATAGGACATTTGTTGAACTTATTATCTAACATTTCTCACCAGTGGATATGAATCCTTCTGCACTTGTATTATATTTTTGTATGGCTATCGTCTGCTATTTTTTTCTGGACACCCCTCCAAATGAATGATAGACTATTCCAATGTATACTATGCTAATTTTATGGGAGAATGCATTTAGTATAGAAAGGGTTAACTAAATTCACATTGATATTTAGGATGTATTATTAATCCTTTCTATACTAAAGTAAATACTCATTGACGAGTAGTTATCCCATAGGAAATATTCAGTTAATAAGTTCAACAAAGGGCCATTTCCCTTCAATAAATAGGACTACGTCTGTACTTTGTATTATCTGTCATCTGCTTATTTTTCCTGAAAAACCCTCCAACTGAATATTAGACCATTCCAATGTATACTTTTATTACTGAGTGGGAAAATCCATATAGTGTAGAAAGGGTTAAACTTTGTAATACAATCTTATGACCGAAATTTTCAGAGACCTACATGTATAAACTTTCTCCAAAAAAACTCCAAAAAAAAGACTCAAACTTGAAGTTTATAATATAGGTCAACCATTCTATACTAATACTGATTGATGAGCAGTAGGAAATGTTCAGATACACATGTAATAAGTTGAACAAACAATCTTTTGTTGAACTTGTTATCTGAAAATATCCCTCCAATAAATAGGACTCCTTCTGCACTTGATCATCTGTCGTCTGCTTATTTTTTTCTGAAAAACCCTCCAGATGAATACTAGACCAATCCGATTTATATACTTTTATGACTGATTGCGATAATGCGTTCAGTATAGAAAGAATTAGATAATATTGATGGTTGAATTACATGTATTCCCTAAAGTTACTCAATGAAAACATTGATAAGTTTTTATCAATTAAATTTGGGAACGTACCGGTGTAAGGAAAATATACTTGGCAAATTTTACTTCACAAGGTATATCAATTTTTGTTCCTAAAGTTGTTAATCGTTTTATGGCAATTAACTGCTGTTTAATTTTCCCAATGACGTATTAAAATGCTGCAATAAATTTTCAGATTAAATCAACAGCTGGATAACATGCGTTTTCTACAGAAACAGCCACTTAAAATTAACCATACATAAGTAGCCTATATAGAGCATGTCATAAATATTTACTATGGCTTACACCTGTAGAGATCATATTCCACCTGTTCAAAACCTGGAAACTATTTGATGTTCTGACGCGGGAACATTTTTTATATTATTATATCCTGTTTAACCCTTTGAGTGCCAGGGGACGATCTCATCGGCCCTAAACCTACAAAATAAGTCTGTTAAAGAATATAAGAATAAATTATTAAAATTGTAAAAAATTGTAAAAAAAAATAAAAAATTGTTAGACCAATGCATTCTCTTATATATGCGAGGCGACCTATGGTCGACTCGCATATATAACAGAATGCATTGGCACAGGGTATATGGGTTGATACAAAAATCGACCTGGCACTCAAAGGGTTAATAAACTATTTCACAGTAGGGGGTGGTCCCAGCTCGAGATTTTTTATTTTTGTGAGTCGACATCGCAATAAAGTGAATAAACATGGATTTGATTACCTGCGAGAAGTTCCATGAGTGTAAGCGATGCAAATCAAAATCGGCTCAACAAACTCACCTAAATCATTCAATCTCGTGCTGGGACCTTCACCTACTGTGAAATGTTTAAAGGTCCACTAAATTTTCGAACCTCCAGATATTTTTATTTCATAAAATATATGCCATATTATATACCATTTTAAATCGGAAGCTCCAAAACATTGTATTATCAACTTATACGGTGTAGTAAATTGTGAACATGTTGTTTTTTGTTGAGATACCAACTTGGTTTCCTGTACTCAAGTTTCATTGTATTCAATGGACGGGAAATAACTCTATCTTAAGATATAGAGTTATCCCCTTCCATTGAAAATACATTTTTGGTTTTAATTCTGTTGCATTCTGGGAGCCATAATGGGGGAAATCTTTCCATGATTTCAGCTGTTTGCTATTTCTCTATGGGCATCTTCTGAGACACAGATGTTTCAAATGGTGACGAATTATAGTGTTTTAATATTATTATTTTTTGATAATGATTATTATATTTATATTATTAATTATTATATTTTATGGCATAGATTGTTATTAAAACCGTATATATCAAGGCTATAAAAAATTATTGGTGACTCAAATATTATTAATAAAGTGGGCCTTTAAGGAACAGGTGTTAACTGAGAAATATATTGGCTGCACTGTTTTTTCAATGTTACTAACTTCCCTGTCAGAACATCAAAAAGTTCCTAGGTTTTGAACTGGTGGTGTATGATCTCTATGGGCGTATAATCAGGATAGAGATACATGTACATGACATGATCTAATAGTATAACTTTGATAACTTGGGAAAGAATTGAGTTTATGTGCCATTCAAAGAGCATGCAGTGGAAGAACAAAAAAGAATAACAAAATATGCATGCTATATATATTACCCAATATAGTCATAGTAACTATGAAGCTATATATGAATGGAATTTGAACAGTCATGAGCAAATATAATCAACTGACTAAAGATTACAACTGACTACAGTAATGCCCTAAATAAACGACTCCTTAACCACAGCAGAATTATGGGTAATATGGCTTGTTCCCATTCATCGGAAAGCTCTCATTGAGAGCTTTCCGATGAATGGCAACAAACCATATTTCCGACTAAATCCTGAAAAAATACCCATAATTCTGCTGTGGTTAAGGAGTTGATTATTACTGTAATGTCTACAAGCATAAACTTTCCAATAGCATGGTACAATAGGCAAACTGTTTTGATTATTCAGAAGATGATATTTTGATATTTTAATATTTGTCCCAACCTCAGTAACATGTTATTAACACTATTTTATGATTTCTTGAAAATGTGATGTTCTCAGAGGCTCATTTTTCCAAAATAAAAATCACATAATTATCTGATGAGTTCCTAGCAATGATCGAATAACCGTCATATATGCCACATATGAATATCAAGGCTGTAATAAGTTATACATGTATATGCAACATCCAACGGTGTTAATTAGTATTGGCTATCAGCTGAGCTAAAGCAAAAAGAAATTATGTCAGCTATTTTATAGCTGAGGCATAACCAGGGCTATTTTGATAATCAGTGATTTTAAGCCAGAGGAAAATTTCTTCTATGTTATATTTAGTTTCCCTGAAAACCCCTCAAAATGAATATTAGCCCATTCCAATTTATACTTTTATAACTGAGTGGGAGATCCATTTAGTATAGAAAGAGTTAGCCAAGACTGAGTTTAGTGTGCCTGTCATTGAGAATGAGGTCCACCGAGGGTGAATTTAGTGAGGCTATCCCGCATAGTGTGCTAGCATCACTAAATTAACCCTCTGGGAACCACATTCTGCTTAGGCCTCATCTTCTCTGAAAAGTTTCTTTATAATAAAATATTCTATAGAAACTTCTTCACATAGATTCTATTTCTTTTTTAGTTTAGTTTCTCTTTATCCCCAAATTGGCAGACGACACATTGCATTATTGAGGTTCCCAAAGGGTGTACATGTACATCACAATATTCACCATTTGGGAAGTTCAATCTGAGTCTATGTCTCCCATAGCAGATGATGTCATGCAGAATGAGTTTCCCAGAGGGTGAATTTGGTTATGCTAGCCCACTATGCGTGATAGCGTCACTAAATTCACCCTCTGGGGACCTCATTCTGCAAATGACAGACACTAAACTCAGGCTTGTCCATAAGTCTCATGTGGTATTATTATTTTAGTTTTGCAATGATATGTAGTCAACTGAACTTTATATATCATTGCATGATATTTGAAATCTTTAGGGAGGGATATTATGCGCAACAATGCTTTCATATAAATAGAGCTATGCCATTCAAAAGGAATAACGCTTGTTCTGAAGGTGACCGTGAAGCTCACAGGTGATTAATGGGACAAAGCCATAAGCGACTGGAAATCAATACTTAATGGCAAACTTGCCAGGGGTTTTTGGTTGAACAAAGGCCTATAATATTTGGATCCTTGCAAACATCGGCAATCAATGAAAAACACTCAGATAGACCTTAAATATACTATGATGTCTCCATACTATGCTGGGTAGTGGAAACAATGATTGGCTAATGTCAACAAATTTTTAAAAGAGTGGTCACGTTGAGACCATTCTCGTTAGAAATTATATCTGTGTACATTTATTTTATAGACAGCATGATAGGCAACTTAACCCTTTACCCAACAGAACGGCCCTGTGCCAATGCATTCTCTTATATATGCGAGTCGACCATAGGTCGCCTCGCATATATAAGAGAATGCATTGGCTTAACACATATTAAAAATGATAAAATTGTTAAAGAATGGTAAAAAATGGTAAAAAGTGTTAAAATAAGAATTTTTGTAGGCCAATGCATTCTCTTATATATGCGAGGCGACCTATGGTCGACTCGCATATATAAGAGAATGCATTGGCACAGGGCATAACTGTAACCATCACAATGTGGTCAATGAACCGGTTCCAATGATATCCATATTTGTATGGTGTTATATATTGAGACAGACTGAAGATATTTTAGGCTGTTGAAGCTTTATTTGGCCGGTTTTGGCCGTTTTGTTGGGTAAAGGGTTAAAAACATTTGAGATTTAGAAGAACCACCTTGACACTATTTTCCATATACACTTGTAATGCCACAATAATTTTGTTTAGCATCAATCAAGATTTTGAACTGATGCATAACAAGGTGATTTTTTCTCACTCTAACATAATGTACAGTTGTTATGAAGGTTGAAATCTGTTTAGTTTCCATTCACCTTACATGTATATTAGTGCAATGGTGAATTGAAAATAGGTCGGCTACATTTTGATTAACATGAACGAGAGGAGAACGGAAAATCAGTTCGCTTGAAATTTCATGCCCCGGTACTGTGTCTTTGGCAATACTTTATGACTTGAGGTTACAAATTGGCATATAATGGTACTGGTATGTACATGTACATGTAAATTCTGACAAATAGCTAGATTGTAAAAAAAATTCATTGAATTGAAAAAGGGTTGAGACCATGAATTATTAAGGTCCGACACAGGGAACAGCCTAGAGGTTTCAAATTTTGAGAAGTTACTTCTCCCTGTTAAGATATTAGAGAGAAGTGGACTGTTATCAGGGAGAAGTAACAATGGCTGAAGTTGAATTTACACCCCAATATCACCTTCCTATGATCCTAACTATTATGCAACACAAGTGCCCATTTATAAAACCATTATAGTGAGTGAGAACACCCAAGCTTTGAAATAGTGTGTCTGTCATTTGCAGAATGAGGTCCCCAGAGGGTGAATTTAGTTATGCTACCCCGCATAGCGGGCTAGCATCACCAAATTCACCCTCTGGGAACCTCATTCTGCTGAGGTGTAAGCAGAATGAGGTTCCCAGAGGGTGAATTTGGTGATGCTAGCCCGATATGCGGGGTAGCATCACTAAATTACCCTCTGGGGACCTCATTCTGCAAATGACAGACACACTATTTCAAGGCTTGAGAACACCATTATAAACAGTATATGTTTTAAATATGCTCTTGAGACATATGCATACTGGTATATGAGAGAGTAGTCACTTCTCCCTGGGACAAAAATAGGGAGAAGTGGCACATTTTAGGGGGAGATGTCTCCCAAGTCACCCTCTAGACTGGTTCCTGGTCCGACAGAGGAACTGCACCCAGCTCATAACAAATTATTATATAATTTTAGCCATGACATTCAAAGTATTGATGGTAAGTTTTACAAGTTGTTGCTAATAGTTGATGTTGGTATAACCCTTTTGATAGCACAGATCATATCAACATAGTAGTATTCAATAATTAAGAAGAATATATTTCTAGGATAATTAGTGGGACATAAAATTTAATAGGCAGTAATGAAATGCAAAATGGAGATCATACACTGGTCACAGTTTAGCTCCAATTCATTTATACCCAGAATGTGGACCCACTGCTGAAAGAAAGCTGGCAATTAAAATGTTATATACAACACACATATGAGCCTGAATCATGATAACATTAACACAACAACCTTTCATGTAAATCTACAAAGCAATAAGAACTAGCTACATACAGTAATGCTCTAATTAATCCACCTCTTAACCACAGCAGAATTATGGGTAACTTTTCAGGATTTAGTCGGAAATATGGCTTGTTGCCATTCATCGGGAAAGCTCTCGCAGAGAGGTTTCCGATGAATGGCAACAAGCCATATTTCCGACTAAATCCTGAAAAGTTACCCATAATTCTGCTGTGGTTAAGAGGTCGATTAATTAGAGCATTACTGTAATTATATATGTGTTAGGCACCATTTCCTTCCTTGCCAAGGGGAAGAATAGAGTTTTATGCAGTGGCCAGTGTTCCTATTAAATTGGTTTGTTTTCAACTGTGCACCCAATTTTTTAATATTATGAAATTTAGTGAAAAAAGCAGTCAATATTTATGAAAGATATTTAATAAGAGCCAACAGCTTTTTTTAAAAATCAGCATGCAGCGAAATTTATGCAGTATACCACTATCACATTTCCCCCCCCCCCCATGATATTTATTTTAGGTTCTAGACCACGGCAGTTCACAAGGGTCAAGGAGGGAGACATGCTGGCCTGAGCAGCTATCTTCCTCTCACCTCAATTGACCTGACAAAGTCTTTGTTCTTCTCCTGTTAATTATTTTGTTAGCATATATATGGGTGTACTCTCAGGTGCCTAATAATTGTGATGACCTAATAATAGCGCTGGCTGAGGATTTAGGCTGAAATTAATAATAGTGATGGCAATTTCACTCTATGTCTCAATGCCAAATAATTGTGATTTTTGGGAATTTTCTACAAAATTAATAATCGTGCTGGCACTATTATTAGGCACTCAACAGTACATGTATGGGGAGGGGGCTGAGTGCAACATGAACTAGGGTATCTCCCCAAACATAGGGAGCCTCACATATATCAGAGAATGCAATGGCTTAATAGGTCAAGGTAAATATTGTTAGGCCAATGTATTCTCTTATATATGCAAGGCTCCCTATGGGAGACTCACATATATAAGAGAATGCAGTGGCACAGGGTTTTCGCAAAATTTCAAGAAGCTCCCGCCATGGAAGAGTTAACAAACTGTGATTACTAGAGACTATGTTTAGAAGCATTCAGTGCGGAGGACTATATCTTGGTTCAATTGACAGTTGGATCAAAGGAATTAACAAACTTCAGAAGAAATACGGGATACATGTAATCGTTACTGTCTGTGCCTGAGTATTAAGGGGAAAGACATTCTAATTAAATAATACTTGAATTATTAAGCTATTACATTCTGACATGATCCTTACTCTGCTAAAGAATGCTTTCCCCATATTTTGTTTATAGAACAAAATATTTTACCTACCAAGCCCCAAAAACATGGGTCGGGACTCCCGACTCGGGAGAGGGGAAATCCAAAATCTATTAAGGATGGCCTGATGATTATATAGTATATACATGTAGCAAGTTCATACTGAGATGCCAAACAATAGTGATAGCCGAATAATAGTGATGGGAGGGAAAATTTGATCCGGAAATATAATAGTGGTGGGCAGGTGGTGCCAAATAACAGTGATGGCGGGGAAATTAAATCAAATGTGAAAATAAAATATTGATGGTGCATCATAAAATGTAATTTAAGTCATTGGATGATTAATATTTATAACCTTGTGGCTCTATTGGTAACAGTATGTACAAATCCTAAATCCTAAAGGTAAAGCAAATTTCATACAGATCTGTACAGAAGGCAAAAAGGACTGGGTTTTTTCCAAAAATAAGGTCCCCTTCTATAAGGATTTAGCAAGCATGTCTCTTTGAGAAATATCACTGCTTAAATTATATGCATTTAAACAATCATTCAAATACAAGTATGTACTTCAAATCATTGAGTCTCTATTAACCCTGTCATGATCAGAGCTTCCAGAAATTGTTAAAAAACCCTGTGCCAATGGATTCTGTTATTATATGCGAGTCTCCCACAGGGAGCCTCGCATATATAAGAGAATACATTGGCCAAACAATACCAGTGCATTCACTTATATATGCCAGGCTCGCTATGGGAGACTCGCATATATAAGAGACTGCACTGGCACAGGATCTTTAATGCTGCACCAGCACAGCTCCCGTCATGAAAGGGTTAAGAAGTGGGCAAAGCAAATGAGTAGTTATAGGTGTCAATGAATAGTTATCAGGTGTTTTGTTTGTCACAAGATTTCCACATTCACATACAGTAATGCCCTAAATAATCGACCCCTTAACCACAGCAGATTTATGGGTAACTGAAAAGTTACCCATAATTCTGCTGTGGTTAAGGGGTCGATTATTTAGGGCATTACTGTACCTCTAAAGAAACAAAGGAGATTCTTCGCGGACGTCAGATAAACTGTTGCGACTTTAACCCATGTTTCAAGAACTTTAATTTTCCCACAGCCAGGCAACACCTTGAAGATGTTCATGTTGATGTAACATCGAATAATTCACTCTGAATTTTAATGGTCAGCATACAGTGTAGTCGAGGTTAAGCAGATGATTTTCCAGACATTATTAATCATGCCTGATCATGCCAGCAGAATTATTTGCCATCTCAGAGTATGAGGGATAGATGGGAATGACAGAAACGTTAATTAGATTTAATTCTTTAAGTGTCAGGGCTGATCAGATCAGATCTAAAATAAACCAGGGCCTAGAATTTCAGGTTCAATGTACCGGTATGTCCACTTAATAGAAGTATGTTTTTGTTAACACAGGCAAAATGGAAATACAATATAGTGGAACTATACCAGCCCCCAAAATTAGCTGTGGCAAAAGGCAATTGCATAGAATAAGCCACAGAAGCAATCAGTGAATTTCATGCAGTTCTAAAGAAATACCATAGAAGAAAAATACCAATTTCAAGGGCTTCTATACCGGTATTTGAACTGAAAGTTGTGACCATGGTATGGTATTTTAATTTAAAACCCTGTTTTGTGTTGATCAAGTCAGCCCAAACATTAAATGAGTAGAGATTTATATCATTTTCTTTGCAGAACCCAACCAAAAACAAATTCAAAAATAAAAAATTAATCCTAATTAATTTAGCTACAGGCTGGGAAAGCACCAACCCCCTCATTACATAATAGACATATTTATCCTGAATTCATAAATTAGTTATGCATATACATGTACATCAAACATATACATATATGAATATGCATCAGCATTTATGGTATTTTATATGCATTGAGTGTTTGATAATTGAATGTGCCTGTCATTTGCAGAATGAGGTCCCCATAGGGTGAATTTCGTGACGCTATCCCGCATAGCGGGCTACCATCACTAAATTCATCCTCTGGGGACATCAATCTGCTTAGGCCTCATCTTCTCTGGAAAGTTTCTTTATTATCAAATTTATATAGAAACTGCTTCACATTCCTTTTTTTAAATTTAGTTTCTCTATATCCCCAAATTGGCAGACGACACATTGCATAATCGAGGTTCCCAATGGGTGTACATCACAATATGCAACAATTTGTGAACTTCAATCTGAGTCTATGTCTCCCATAGTAAATGAGGCCATATAGAATGAGGGTGAATTTGGTGATGCTAGCCCACTATGCGGGATAGCATCACTAAATTCACCTCTGAGGACCTCATTCTGCAAATTACAGGCCCACTGAACTGACAGAAACTTGAACTTAAATTACATAAAGATAGTTATCCCTTCCTAGCAAATTTTATAGATTCTGGGGTATAAAATAATAGATTTGACCCAAGGACAACTGTCCGGATCAATTAATATACATTTTATTTAGAATTTTCTCATATAATCCTGTGACAGTAAAACGCTATTTTCAGAACAGATCTCTTGCGAAAATGATCGGAGCATACCAAAAGGGAAAACTCTATCTTGTTACTACCCTAAATCAAGGTACAATAATGCCCTAAATAATCGACTCCTTAACAACAGCAGAATTATGGGTAATTTTTCAGGATTTAGTTGGAAATATGGCTTGTTGCCATTCATCGGAAAGCTCTCAGTGAGAGCATTCCCGTTGAATGGTAAAAAGCCATATTTCCGCCTAAATCCTGAAAAATTACCCATAATTCTGCTGCTGTTAAGGAGTCGATTATTTAGGGCATTACTGTAAATAAGAGATTTCACCTTATTTCACCGCTAATTCCGCTCTGCTACATCAGAAATAAACCACTTTATTTTTGCCATTATGGACAAATAATATTAACCTTTTCATGATGGGGGCTGCGCTGGTGCAACATTAAAGATACTGTGCCAGTGCATTCTCCTATATATGCGAGTCTCCCACAGGGAGCCTCTTATATATAAGAGAATGCACTGGCTTACAATAATGTCAAGGTAAATATTGTTAGGCCAATGCATTCTCTTATATATGTGAGGCTCCCTATGGGGAGACTCACATATATTACAGAATGCATTGGCACAGAATTTTTGCAAAATATATTCTTGAAAACGGATTTTATAAAAAATTATGAACATTGTTTTAATTGTGGCCCAGAACAGACATACAATCTTTAAGAGCATGATTTTTATTGATACTTTCATATTAATGCCGTGTTCACATAACATGGGGAATAAAATGTCATTAAGTAACAGGGCAAGGGTTGGTGCTTAACAGGTTGCTAATGTTACCATGACAACCAGGCAGTATCGTATTACTGAACAAAAACACAAAATACCGTGGTCATAGGATCCGCTTCCGAGAGGGCGGAGCTGAATAAATGCCCACTCACCAGTTTTCTGTCGGATAAGTGTTTTTCCATCAGCATATCGGACTCCTCAATGACAACTGGCTCAGGGTTAACTCGGGTATCGGTGAACTCAGTAATATGCACGCTCTTGGCTAGCGTGCTACTAGGCTCTTCCGATGTAGGATCCATATTTAGTATTCTGTAATGGTGGTAGTATAAATTGATAGTTTAAATTGGTTAGTAAAGCAAATAAATGGAAATTAATCTTCAACCTTCATATGAAACAAGATACTCAGTTTGCCATGTTACAAAGATGAATATACTAGTAGATTAATAAAGAAATGAAATGCTTACAAACTGACACTGATAGAAATTATCGCTTTGGAAAGAAAAAAGGTTCACAATTTTTCTACAACATATAATAAGCTAATCATTTTTCTGTCACTTCAGTCAGTCTTTTCGGTGAATATGGCATACTTTAAATAAAACAACAATTTTTGTTTTGTATTAATCAACTTATTTTAATCCCCCAGAATGTTACAAAAGCAAGTAAAACGCAAAAATTTGTCACACACCCAATAGGTGACACCCTGATAAAAAATTCACATCAACAATTTAACCAGTAGGCTACATGTAGTCTATATATATAGCCTATATATATAGCCTTCCTATCTACTTTCCCACGTAGAAAATGTGGGCAGGTGAAAGCAAATGTAGATATTTTTAATGGTGGCCCAGTGACTGCTACAGGTATTCACTGTCCTTCTTTGGGTGTACTATATAAAGAAATTGAGGCCTAGAATCAACATACCATAGGAACAGCTCAATATGTGAATGGATCGCATGTTTTCTTTATGCCCATTTTTGTTTTATCCAAGAAATTAATCTGTTGTGACAAGCAGGAAGGAGAAGAGTTTGAGGCCTGTTAAAATTGTACCTTGCACAAAATATGCAATGCAAATCTAACGGACACGGCTCGTTAGAACCCCACAATTATGTATACATAATTTGGTTAAGGGTACCGGTATCTCAAATCATACATATGCAGAAGATCTCCAAACAAATTCGTCGATATATCACTGAAAATACGTGTTTTGTTCTTATCTTTTTCAATAAATTTTAAATCGTCTAAGTGCCAGTCCAATTTTTTGTCAGAAGTCGCGTAAATATTGCAACTGTAGACCATGGGCAGATAATCAAGAGCCACTGCTCAGAAACATTTATGGTACTTCATAATTGTGATGATTAAAATGAAGAGAAAGCAATATGTGAAGTTTTTAAAAATAGTTTTGTGTTAAAATAACACAAAATACCTTTTCCGGAATTCCGATAAATACAAATGGCGTTTTTTTTTTAATTCGCTGGGACCCAATGATTGTGTTCAAAGCTGTATTTTTTTTAGACTATATAGTATACAGACTAAAACATGGATATCTGGTAGATAAGAAAGAATTGTTAGTTGAAGATGTTAATTGGTTCCTGATACAAGAGACATTATGATGCATTGTCTAATCAATTTGTTTCTAACGTGTGAGTTTTTATAATTTGCCAATGAATACAGAACATACTTCATGTTACATTGCATATGCCACAAAAAACACACAACTGAAGCCTTGATTTAAGCTATAAATTAATTTTAAAACATGCATTTTTATTTTTATTTCGATTGCCCAATTTTTTAGAGAAAAAAAATCAGCTAACCAAGTGTTTATTAGAAAAAAAAAAGGCCTAATGAACATAGAAGTGGATGTGTCATGGAAATACTCACTTAGTTTGAAGCTGTAATCCTTGAGCCAGTGCCATTTGATTGCTTCAAAGAAGACCTGAAAAGAAATAAAAATCAATATGCTGGTAAATCGGACGATTCGGGCACACTTTATCAACCCTTTGTGGGAAGATAACAATAATAAAAGTTTGCGGACCCCACGTCCCCCAAATCGGGGTGGCTTTTTGGGATATTGGCTTTTTTAAGTCAAATTCTGGCAAAATTTGACTTCAGCTTGACTTCATCCTGTGTGTTCTCAAAGGTGAGCCACACACCAAGTATCAATTCTTTTGAAGATTGTTCAATTTATCATTAAGAGAACACAACTATTATTTCTAAGTCGAATAAAATCAAACTTGGCCTGCATCTTCTCAAATGTAAACCACATACAAAATATCAAGAAATTTAGTTGAATATTGCTCAAGTTGCCAAACGGACAACCCTGAAGACAGCAATTTTTAGTCGAAAAAGGGACATAACTCTGACAAAAATCATTAGACCGTGACCAAAATCGAACTTTGCCTGCGTCATCTCAAATTAGAACCACGTACCAAATATAAAGAAATTCAGTTGAATATTGCCCAAGTTATCATGCGGACAACCTCGAATGGACGGACTCACAGATCATGTATGCTGATTATAATAGTCATATAAAATGTTTTTCGGGGACAATAAATGTTATTATCACATATACATGTATACTGTCTAATCTTCACAAAATTAAGCAGAAAAATCTACCTATAATTACAACTATTTTCGCTTTGGATTAATTGCGTGTATTTTACTGGTCAAGGCCCTTAGATATGCTTGGTTGCGACAATCTCTATCAGCCGAGGGAAATGTTTCCTGCATCACAACATGCAGTGATACTTATAGAAATTGGGCAAATCCAACAGTCGCTCAACATCATGACGTCATTTCGTAAATCTGTCCACAGTTACCATACCGCTAAAACAAAATTAAGCAGCTGATAAATCTACCTATAAAAACATACTCACACCTACCGGTACTAGTACTATTCAAACTTGTGCCTATCTGGCCAGCCCAGCCACCTCATGGCCAGTAGAAATGTTCTTTTTTGTGAGGAACAGTGGAAAACTAGTGAATCACAACAAAAAATTTATAAATAGTCCATCCAATTGCTATGCACTGGCGGCCAGCCATTTTGATCAAGATTTCGAGTTGATATTGGCAGCACTCCCTCCTTGATTTAATATCAGATTTTGTATCTAGAAACATATTTTGATTTGCATGACCCAACATGTAGTTGAAACACTCACCAATCTATTTATTTATTCTCCTGCATATGCATATACAGCCTCATTTTTCACAGTTCATTTTAATCAGCAACTCTTCAAAGTTCTACATCCTGAAAAATAAGGAATTTGCTAAACATTAAGATATACCCTGCTGGACAAAACAAGTGTCCACTTAACCGCGGTGCGGTTAGCGTTGCCACTGCGGCTGAAATGCAACTACACCGCGGCTCCACCGGCTAACTACAGTTGGGCCACGGTGTACTTGCCGTTTGGCCATGGTGTAGTTGCTGCGGTGTACATTCATTAAACTGAAAAAAGACGATACAAACCAGAAATCTAACCACGGTGTACATGCTGTTCGGCCGCAGTTCAACCGCAGTTACAAACTCTGACACCGCGGCCGAATTGCAAATACACTGCGGTGCCAATGGACACTTGTTTTGTCCAGCGGGGTATCACACTAGCGCTGAAGCTATATCGTTGCAAATCAAACTTAACTGATCAGATTGAATGTGGTAACACCAAAATAGTACTAGTAACTATGTTAATTGATGTATTAAAAATATATATACCGGGTATGGTGTGCATTGCACCAAAAGCGAACAATATACTAGTAGGTCATGTGATCCCATATTCCTTAAAAACCACCCGCTAAATCATCTTTTGTTTGCAGATGATGAAGTTTTGTTGTGGAAACAGAACAAGGTTTACAAAATTGTCTCAATGCACTGGAAACATTTACTCAATATAATTATCTTGTGGTGAATGTAAGCAAATCAAAATGTATAATTTTCAGATCTAAGAAAAACCAAAAGGAGCCAAATTTCAATGTCAACGGACAAAGTTTCTGAAACTAATTCAAGCGTTTGTCGGACAAACGCTTGAATTAGTTTCAGAGTATCCCTATCTCGGAATAGAATTCACATCAACATCACAAGAGCACACACATGGAAAAGCCATGAAAGCAATGTTCTTTCTAACGCAGTCTATTCCTTTTAAGATGCGACTTTTTATTCCAACTAAATTCAAATTATTTGATAAATTGATTAAACTGATAATGATATGTGGGTGTCAGATACATGTATGGGCAGGAGAAATAAAAATGCTTTATTCTGACACAATACCATGCAAGCAAGTTCACCTAGAAGGTTTTACAAAACAATATTAGGGGTTAATCAAAAGGCAACGGATCATGCAGTACGCGCAGATTCCCGGTTATACATGACGCGATTATACAACAATTCAAGTACATGAAAAAGGTTTCTAATTCTCCAGAGTCCAGCTGGATCTTTGATACATGATGCATACATTGAATCACTCGAAAATACATTGATATCATTATACAATGACTTATATGGAAAATATGGTGTTGATATTTCAAATTGTAGGAAACTTCAAGGAATACAAGAAATGGAGCTTCTGAGAAAATTGAAAACGGAACAAATAAAATGATTTTACAACATTAACTCTTCCGATAAGAACCTGACTGCTGGCAATAAGACAAGAACGTATAGGTTGTTTAAAGCAAGGTACAAAATGGAGCCATACATTTGTGATACGCATTCTAATAAAGTGAGAATTTTATTTACAAGATTGCGAATCAGCAATCATAGATTGGAAATTAAAAAGGGCCCGGGAGACACAAACAGCCCCCACTACACGTTAAGGAAAGATTGTGTACTGTGTGTAAATGTAAACAAATTGAAACAGAATACCATTTTATATTAGAATGTACAGTAATGCTCTAATTAATCGACTCCTTAAATACAGCAGAATTATGGGTAACTTTTCAGGAATTAGTCCGAAATATGGCTTGTTGCCATTCATCGGAAAGCTCTCGGGGAGAAATGCAACTACACCGCAGCTCCACCGGCTAACTACAGTTGGTGTACTTGAAATCTAACCATGGTGTACATGCCATTCGGCCCCGTTGTAGTTGCCTTTCGGCCATGGTGTACTTCCGTTCGGCTGCATTGTACTTGCCATTCGGCCGCGGTGTACTAGCCGTTCGGCCGCGGAGCTCAACTGCTGTTACAAACTCTGACACCGCAGCCAAACGACAAATACACCGCGGTGTCAATGGACACTTGTTTTGTCCAGCGGGGTAGCAGATATTATCCCTGGGTCACAGACAATTTTGTCAACATCCTTACATTGAATGGACAAAATATCAGAGGGTCTATAAAGACAATCATTGGAACAGCTACTTGTGATTGGTTCGAAAAACTGCACAGTTAGTGGGGTTTCAGCCGTCACACAAGCTGGTAATGCATGGTTTAACTTCTTCACTAAGATGTAAGTTCCAGGTTTATATAAAGTGTCAGGTTCAACTTCCATGCATTCCGAAACATTAATAGTATCTTCCAAGTTGGGTTCAATGTTAATAGAACTACCTCTAGTAGTACATAACAATGTACATGTATATAGGAGCAGAGCATTCAACTTCAGTTCTCTCAGAGGTGTCCTGGGTCACATCCTGAGTGATTTGGAGCCTTCTCTTAAGGCTTTTTCTTCCTTTGGAGTAGGTGTCCTTCATTTGACACATACATTGTATAAGGCAGAAACAGCCTTGAGGTTTGTTTCTCGTGTTTTTTTAGAACAATTCCCAAATCATTCAGGAAGGCTGTGTCACTGTTGATAGACTCATCGGTGCACTCCGGGAGAGAAACTTCAGTTCTATTAACGGTACTACTAGTGTTGCCGGCAACATTTACTAGAAGAGGTTGATCAACTGGTGGAACTACTAGATGCAGGAGTATCGTTACTGGCGTTAGTACTTCCCTCGTCATCAGAAGAAACATCTTCAGCATCAACCAGACTTACAATTTCATCGCCCTCACAGTCAAGTAACTCCCGTCCTTCATCGAAAGGTGCGTCCGTGGTGCTACTACTACTAGTCTTAGTAGTACTAGTGCTTGGTAACACCCTTCACATGAACACCTTCTGGTGGAGTGATGGTTTTGAGCAGCTCCTGCAGGTTTGATGGTTGTGCAGACTGCGGATAGGGCTTCACGGTATTTCGGTATTTAGTCATATCGCGATACTGTTTTTGACACCGTGTAGTCGGTTTCACTTTATGCAAATAGTCGGTACATCGTAGCCGGCGGCGTTCAACAGCTCCACAAAATCTTATGCATTAGACGTATAATGCGCTAACTCATTAGATCATTTTTGAAAGGTATATATATAACTACACGGCCAGAAATCAATCCTATACATCGAAATGGATAAGTTAAAATCAGATACGGACTTCTATTCTATGCTTGCCACATTAGTTATCTTGTTTTGTTTGTACAATATAAAATATGAAATCAATACATGTTTGCTGTTATTATTTACATGAGCGACTGTTAGCGTCATTTTTAATGTCATAAGCGACCCTCAGTTGGTAGGGAATTCCCGGTTACGTCAGGCACTTATAAATATATCTATCCGTGACGTATACACAACGAAACTCAGGACCATTTATATTAATTATTTATTTTATATACCTGTCAAAGCAACATGTGTTCATAATTATCAATATCAAATCAATAATGCTATATTTTTGTCTGCTTGCTACTAGTATCATTCTCAAACAGTTCTACTCAAATTTATTGGTGACGATATTTAGTCATATCGCGGTATCATTTTCAATACCGTAGTCGGTATTAAAATCCGGATACCGTGAAGCCTTAACTGCGGAATGCCTTAATTTGGGGCCCAACAAGTGAAAACAGTTTGTCCGACACCTTGTAATCTTCAGACCCATCTAACTTGTTTAATATAAAGTTTGATTTCAAGGCCTCTACAGTATTGATGTTTAGAGCTCTCCAACTTTTCAGTAGCATCTCAATCATGTCATCCCTACTGGGAGCTGGTATTTTGTTTGGATTCTCCTTCAACATCTTCAAGTTACTTCAACATTAATGCACTCTCATGTTCTCCAGCCTTCATAATTGGCTACGGCAATCAGCATTGCCGAAGCAATTTGCTGAAGCAAACTGGGCCACGGCATACTGTTGCCGTAGCGGATTGCTGAAGCCAAACAATCTGAATTAAGAGGGCTGTGTTCTCTATACGCCAACTTCAACTGGTGGTGTATGTGGGTATCATTTACTTGGAGGTCACCAGTAATTCCACCTCCTAGAATTATAAGGATATACCCTCTTTTTAACAATGCTTCCCTAACCTCCTCCGTCATATGCACAGAATAGTCGTCTAGGATATATACAGCGTAGTCCTTGCCGACATTATGCGTGAACATGTTGTACTTGTTCTTCAGGCTTTTAATGGTGGCCAACATGGTATCGAGGCGGTATGACCCCTTTTCGGCCCAGTGTACAGTTAATGAGGTTGGATTATCCAACTTGATTCGGACACCCTTTCCCTTGAACACGAATTCGGGATCAGGGAGTGGGGATTTCACATAAGAAGAATCCTGCGTATACACAGTGCACCTTTCCCTCGACAACATGTAATTTTCTTTTACGAATACAGGTCCTCCTTTTAACGTTAACATCTTCTGGTTGGCCGACTCCTTCCGATGCAGACTCCCTGGCATCTGGTCCCCATTGATGAATATAGGCTCTTTTTTAAATTTCAAACTGAAGTAACATCGCACTCGGTAGACATTTTTTAAGAATGCGATAATTCGTGAGATCCGTTTTTCCTGAGACACAGCAAAATGTTTGTTAGGTTTTCTCAGGCTCACTTTATAATCCGCCATCCATTGCCTGATCCAACGTTTTGAAAATTGCAGCTTGTCACACTCTTCTACTGGCTCTGATTGTGAAGTCAGCCATCAATCATAGAGTTCATTTGCTTTCGAACGGAACAATTTAACAGGTAGACGTCCCTTTAATGTACCCCTTATGCCTACGAACCATTCAAACAATGCTTGCCTCACTTCTTCTGCCTTCTTCTTTCTCCCCCTCCATATTCCCAGCTGTACATCTTCTTACTCACACTGGCACCATACTCTACATCTGACACCTCCTCCCTGTCTATTGGATTCTAACTTTTCATGGGATCTTCGAGCTACTTGGATAGCTTTAAGTAAATTCTGATCGTCAGCTTTCACATCTTTCAACGAAGGGTATGTTTCTCGTACGGCTCTCGCCAAATAGCCATCTGATGGTAGGGGTTGCACCCACTTATTTCTCTGTACTCTTGGGGTCCCATTTCTTACTACTTGGTTGAGTTGTGTACTCTTCTTTGTATTTCTGGGCTAATTCACCCAATTTTATTTTGTTTGCAACTAGATATTTTACTTTTTTGTTTTTAAAAGGGTCTGCCATTTTAAAAGGTGTGCACGATTTTAAAATTCCGCGCTTGAAACAGTGATCAAGAGTAAAGAGTTGTCTCTACAATGCATTGAAATGAACTCAAAAGAAAAGATAAAATAGCAGCCAGCACTGTGCGGTGTCGCCAAGACCCTCTCTCCCCCAAAAAGATTAATAATAGACGAACACGACTGTTAGTGGAGGCTTAGAAAATATAAAAATAGCAGCCAGCAGTGTGCGGTGTCGCTTATATAATAAGACCATCTCTCCCCCAAAAAGATTAATGATAGACGAACCCGACTGTTAGCGGAGGCTTGTATCACGTCCATTTTGATGCGCTACTAGTAGGGGTCACGGGTCGCTGATTTTAATTGGAGTCGAGGGGCTGATCGTACAATGACGATGTGTGTTGTTGTTTTAAGCACCGCTATCTGAGTATCTCAGTATCTGCTGGTATTGTCAGCTATTCTTGTGATTTATTTTTCTTCAACGTAAATTCCACAATATGCCATTTTTAATGCCCAAAAATTAATAAACGTACTAGGAGTCCAAATAAGCGTTGTAGGGGTGTGAAAAACTTAGCAAAAATAATAAACGTACGGGTACGTTTATTTGGATCCCGACGGCGAGAGTTAGTTGATTCTCAAAATTAAGTGTACTTTAAAAATTAGTTAGTCGCTCATGCTGAAGAGCGACGGCGGTCAGACATGAGGGCATTAGCCCCTTTTACCACTAATAATACCACTAGCACTACCAGCCAGTAGTACCACTGACACTGTACACCTGCCCTGGCAGGTCAGTGTCTGCATGACAGTCACATTGACTCACAGTCACAATGTCACATTGACAAGGGAAGGGTACGTTCTGACTTCTGATGAACTTCTGCGGAACGTTTTGATTTTGGATGTTTGTGTAGTGGGTACGTTCTGTCTATAACCTGGGAAAAATTATGTTAAAGGTACTCAATCCGTAAAGAGGGTCCCCATCTCAACAGATTCCAACAACAACAATCCGATCAGAGGGTCCTATATTACTATTTCTTTGGCTTTGGGGGTAAAAAATATTTGATTCGAGTCGAGGAACACATCAAACAAAGCTCAGAGTTATTAGATATTAATTTTTGAAATTTGTTATGTTCTCGAGATGAGTACTAATAACTGCCGTAATCTGCTCTGGATGTGTACTCCAAATCTATTCAAACAGACAAGGATGGATAACTCTAAAATCAAGTGGTAATTTTAACACAATTTTGACTGAGTTCTGGGCCAGATAGTATTCCCGATAATGAAAAATAATAGATTTCTAAAATCGATATCTAACAAATCTGAGCTTTGATGGGTGACTTCCTTGACTCGAATCAAATATTTTTGACCCCCGAAGCCATTGAAATAGTAATTGAGAGGAGTTTTATCGGATTGAGTACCTTTAACAGCCAAACGCTCCTATTCCAAAAAACAAACAGAAACGAGATTCAAAGTTGGAATCGACTCATTCGACTGAGAGTGAGACAGTGAGCAGGTCTGGCAAATGTGAGAATACAGCTACAATAGCTGTATTCACTGCTAACCTAGCTGTATTCAGCTATATATTATACTCTCAAACCGGCTGTTTTTCGATAATAAACTAGAAGCGCTAATTTGCGCATCAAAATTAGGCTACCCTATTCTCCGGCCACCCTCAACCAAATCAAAATCGTCGCTTGTGTTCTGACAAAGTGTTGCCTTTTGTCGGCACGGCGATGGTGATTAGTGTGAAAACTTACTACGGCGGTCGATGTCGGTCATAACGGTTAATAACTCTCTTATGCAATGCGGAATACCTTGAAAAATACATTAAATACAATACTTATCACCGAAGATGGAACATCTTAATCATTCCCGGAAGTATCAATATGATGCTGCTAAAACGCAGTTTGGTTGGTGCATTAAAACAGGTAAAAAGGGGAACATCTCTAGCCAGAGTTTAACTGAGCGAGTTCCACTCACTGCTTGAGCTGATTCTCTCCAAAAATACGGAAACGCATACTTGTAATTTGTATGTCGAATCGCGAAAATTCAAATACCAATGGCAATGTTACTAGTATGTTTAGTAAGTTTTCACACATTATATATTTTGCCGCCAAAACAGATTGAATAGTTCTGACTCGCTAACGACCAGGACTTCATGTTTGAAATACTTCAGAAATTATATAAGTCGCATTTTCATTTCAGTTGTCCCTATGTTGTGCCATACATTTGCAATATGCCGCACAATATCTGTATATACAGTTATGAATAGTTACCAGTATCGCTCACAAACCGCTAGTGGTATGTAATTCTAAATGCTTGATATAGATTATAGGTACACCATTCTAACGCCCCCTAGGCCCTACCGGTTTAGCATCGGGAAGAAGTAAACGAGTGTTTGGGATGAATTTGATCTTTATTTTATAAGTTAGTTAATGAATGCATTTGCAGAAAATAGTCCCCAGAATATTTACTGACGTCGACCACCGTAGTATGTTTTCACACAAAATCAGAATTGCCGTGTCGACAAAAGGCAACACTTTGTCAGAACACAAGCGACGATTTTGATTTTGTTGAGGCATGACTCCGATGAGCCATGATGAGGGTGACCGGAGAATATGCCATGCCATGGTACTGGTAGCCTAATTTTGATGCGCAAATTAGCGCTTCTAGTTTATTATCGAAAAATAGCCGGTTTGAGAGTATAATATATAGCTGAATACAGCTAGGTTAGCTGAATACAGCTATTGTAGCTGTATTCTCACATTTGCCAGACCTGGTGAGAGCAGACAATATTTTCCCTGACAACGAGGTCACATAAATGTTGGAACTGTTATTAACATGGAAAAACTGATACTAAATAAAACAAAAACAAAGAATAATTGTCGTACATAAATCATTTATGTCGTTGTATATCCATATATGCACCTTTTAAACGATTAGTGTCCAATATCGTCAATTATTCGTGGTGTTGCCGAAATCGTTGCAAGGGACGCACTTCGTCCATGATGGAATTTCTTGTTTCAACATGCGCAGTTGTTAATATGTCATACCGGAAATGATATTGGACGAAATTATGGAAACCCAAAACGGTATGTGTTAATATTTACATAATTGTGTAGGAATAAGTTTTTCTCCACATGGTTGTTGTAACTTGGTCGACCTCGTTAAAGCGTAAAAAAATACCTTGATTTTTTTAATCAATATATAGCCAATTATTTAATCTTTATTTAAACACAAAAAAGTCTGCATTTCAATTCCGACACTGGCCAATTCGCCATTTAGAAACATCTTCATAATTATGTTCATATGATATCTTTGACAAATTGGAGAATCTTGGCCTTGAAAATTACTTCATAGAGAATGAGGTAATTCTTTTAGGTGATTTTAATATTGACGTCTCAACCAAGTCAATGAATGAAGATGGAATACTCTAAAATAAAGTGGTATTACGGTCAAATTTCGTGATACTTTGACAGTGATAATACGGCCATATTTTGTTGAACAAAATGTTGATAAATAACAAGTTCTGGGAAATTTGATACCATAGTTGACAGTGGTTAGCATTATTTTGTTGCAATAAATCGATTCTGATAACTAAAGCGTATTTTGAAGAAATGTTGTTGTTTGTATCTTGATGGAATGGGGACACTCTGATCGGATTGAGTACCTTTAAATACAATAGGCAACTGCCGCACTGCGAGATATTGCCGACTCGAAGATAATATATATTGACGAGGAATTATTATAAACAAATAATGAAATCGCAGAACTATGCGTTTTGCTAAAATCAAAAAGAAAAGACTTTCCAACAAAGTATTTCCATATTAAAGGAAACATAAGTGTTGAACATACCTATAACAGAAATTGATTAGGACTGAAATATAAAGTGAAGTTTGTAATATAAGCGGGGACTAACGAGTCTATTCCTTAAATAAATGATGATGATTTATGTGTGCTCATGACATTTGGGTAAAATGGCTTCTTTTTGGATACAGGGCAATCTGAAGGATTTGTTCGCCTGGAAAAAAATATATATGCTGGTCGGCCTGGTCCCCACGTGTGACGATGGATTCGTTGATCATCACCCATCTTACATGCATTGCAGCTGGAGAGCGAAGTTGAACACTCCTATCCTATATCATCTGGTAATGGTTTTTTGTCCAAAAGTCCTCGGTTGTTAACACACTTTCTCGTTATCCATTTCACCATTTCACAATGCAATATGAAGATCATATCGTTATAAATGTCACTTACAGCAATTACAATATTTCAGGCATTTTAAACACCCACAGAACATTTGGAATATTCATTTACATCTCAGAAATAACATTTATTCAACATTGCCGTTAATTTCCGGCAAAACCCAAAGAGTGCACCCAAATGAAATGCGATCACTGATCTAGCATGCATATCAGGCAACACCGAATTGTAATTAAAGCGAATTGTAATCACATTTAACTGACTTCGGGAAAAACATTAACAACCACTATAGTTAAAGAAATAATAGAAGTCACATGTTGACTTGTTGATTAGTCAGACTTCACTATATCATGCGCGGTACTATTGCATGGCATGGTGCTATTTGTTCAATCCACATGGGCCTATAACGCGCTCCGCTGTCCACCCCATTTTGCGCTGCCCATAGGCCCATAATTATGCCGCTTCTATATACTCATACAAATCAACACATCGTCAGTAAACAATTTCTATAGAGGAGAAATCTGTCGATAATTCCAACTTAAAAAAAAAAATTGTTTACGATTCACGCAGCTCCTCATTTTAATATTCATTACGACCTGACTTTTCCATGACTGCCATAGTAGAAACAGCCATGCAATCACCGCTCTGTATTAGAATCGAGGTCATGTCGTGATGAATATTAAAATGAGGAGCTGCGTGAATCGTAAACAAAATAATGAAAAAAAGTTGGAATTATCGACAGATTTCTCCTCTATAGAAATTGTTTACTGACGATGTGTTGATTTGTATGAGTAAATAAATTATTATCCGACAAGAAATCCCTGAGCGCTAGATGTTTAGTTGATCGTTTGACCGATTTTTAACTATAGTAAGCCGTGCGGGTGTGAATTTAGTGGAACATAACGTCCAATGTTTTTTTGAGATGGATCAAATTGGAAATTTACGCTCTCCAGAGACAATATTCTGTGGTTTAAAATTTATCAAATGCTATGTATATATATGAATGGTTCTGATGGGGTTTGTGGTATTGATTGAAAGATGAATTATTCGCCAATACATCCGTGGCTATATCGTTAGCATTACTGGTGTGAATGGGCTAAATTTGTCCGATTGCCGAGCGATGGTAAAAAGGTGAATTTCTACAGCTCCCCTGACATGATTGTCTCTATAATAATACCATTAACGTGAAGCAGGCGCGTATATATTATAGAAGCCGCGTATATGGGCAGCGCAAAAGGGGGCGGACAACGGAGCGCGTTACAGGCCCCTGCTGTGGTTCAATCATACTAAGGTTATATGAGATAATTTAGATTAAGGTTCCGATTTGATGGCTAAATTTATGTCGGAATGAACAATTGCTGTACAATGTGGTGTCTGCATGGTACCCCATACATAACTATGATATCAAACTCATTCCATCATATTTTATTTCATCCCGTTTAGGTATTTATTAAGAGCCCACTTAATTTTCGAACCCCAGATCACATTATATAAAATATATGCCATATTATATACTATTTGAAAGAGGAAGCTCCAAAACATTTTCAACTTATTCGATTTAATAAACTGTGAACATGTTGTTTTTGTTGAGATAAAGACGTCTGTTCTGTGCTCAAGTTTTTGCACAAAGTATATAATTTCAAAGGAACGGGAATAACTCTATATATTTAGATATAGTTATTCCCCTTCCATTGAAAAATAAACTGTAGTTTGAATTATGTTGCATTCTGGGAGTCATAACGCGGGATATGATTTTATGATTTCAGCTATTTTCTATTTCTATTAATAGGCCTATAGACATAAACATTTCAGGCCTGTCGAGTTGAGTCCCAGTCTGGTTCGCAAGCGTGGTAAAAATACTCCTCCAGGTATGTATATATGTAAAAGTACTAACAAGTCCTACTAAAAATACCCCTCCATGGATATATAATAATAATACCAACACAAAGTCTATACAGCCGTGTGCATGAGTGTGTATGCCAACGTCGGGCCATCGGCGGTTCTCCTGACACAGGAGATATTTACAATATAAGATAAGAAAGATTACTCTATATTGGCACCTTCTGAGACACAGACGTTCCACATGGTTATTAAGTATAGTAATTTAATCATATTTTATGGCATAGATTGTTATTAAAACCGTATATTAAGGCACTATATATACAAAATATTCGGTGATCCGAAAATTAAATGGGCCTTTAAGGTTTGCGTACAAGCAGACACCGAACAAGGTGGAGATTTGATGGCTTTATTTGTGTCAGACTGAACCAATATTTTAGCAGATACCCCGTGTCTGGCCAATAGCTCCACATACCGGGTGGGGGGTTGTTGGACATTCAGTAAAAACTAAGATTTTCACAATTTCAAGCCGCCATATTTGAAACCATCAGTACAAATTCGTGTGAAATAAGTAGATTCAGAAACATAATCAGTGTGCTAGTGCCATACTGTTCTTGTTATTTTCCAGTAGAAACATGTTCCTTGTGGCAAGGGTAGCCATTTTGTTATTTGTCATTTAGTTTAACCCGAATTTCTCAAATTCCTCAAGGCTGCTAGCTATGGGAGGTCCTTTTCACATTTATTATTTATTTGCGCTTAAGCGCAAATATTTGCGCTTAAGCACAAATCATTTGTGCTTAAGCGTAAATCATTTGCGCTTAAGCGCAAATATGTGTCTATCAATTTATTAAGCGCAAATATATAACACGCCCTTCCTTCCCTCTGGTTGCGAATGATTGAGTCCATTTCATAGTATATTATGATGGGCCCATACAGACTCGAAGTTGAAGAAAAAACATATTTCCATATGCATATCAGCATCTCTGTCCCTGGTGTCCCAGGAATTGATGTCTCACTCTCAGAGCTCTAGTATATTTTATTAAAGGGATATATCCTGTACAGATATATACCATTTCCATGGCCATAAAAAGGGAATTAGGTGTTACCGGGGGGGGGGGGGGGCGTGCTTCCTTCATATGGTGTACTTATTGACTTGAAATAGGGGGGGGGGGGAACCCTATTTTTATTTTATCAGCATTCCCTGTCCCCAAGAATGTGTGTCTCCATCACAGAGATAAAGTATATTTTATAAATGAGACATATCCTGCACAGATCTATACCATTTCCATGTCATAAAAGGGATCTAGGGGTTACTGGGGGATTGCTTCCCTCATATGGTGGGCCTATATAGACTTGAGTGATGTGTTTAGGCCTGTGCCATTTAAAATTAATTCAGGGGGGAATCAATGAATATAAATTTTTATTTGCGCTTAAGCGCAAATGATAGAGGTTATTTGCGCTTAAGCGTAAATAAATAATAAATGTGAAAAGGGCCTCCCATAGTTAGCTGGTCAGCCGGTGGATTCATCACAGTGGTACCTTAGACCACCGGAATCCACAAAGAACAAAACTTTATACGCGCAAACACGCATTGGCCAAAAATTGCGGTTTGGCTGCCGGACCAATAGATCGATTGATAACAAAACATATCATCGTTCATCGATCTGTGACAACAATATGAAGTTAAATCGTCTTGGGTTTCCGTAGATGATTTGTGTGAATGAATTAACCAATCAAATTACGCGCTTTTATTTTGCGCGGGAAAAGTATATTTTGTAAACAAATACACGTGCTCGCTGTCGCCTCTCCTTGTTTGCAAGATGTGATTATGAGATATACAGGTACAGTGGCTATTTAACAAGACATATTTCGACTATTAAACATCTAGATCTTGCGATGCGCGTACTACTAGTACTAGTTAGGTGGTCTATGAGTTAACTACGGTTTGTATTGTACAAACTAGACTTATACTAGTACTATTATCACTATACTATTTAGTTGGTGAACCCAACTATTCAAACAGAGCTAGACGCTCTCGAATAGTTGGGCCGCCGTAGCTTTATTCACGACCTCCAAGTGCTTTTCCATTATTATGAATTTTTTTCCCACTTATAACATGAAAATACAAACATTGTATATAAATTATGTTGAAGACTAATCTGTTCTGAGTGAGTATCAACAAGCTACCCGACGAAAAAAATAAAAATGTGACATTTGTAGTTGTTTTAAAAATACATGGTAGACTGCTTGCCGAAAAACTATTTCGGCAAAAAATTAGACACTACCCCGCCTCATTTCAATCACCAAATTCACATATAACTAGATGGTTTTATCTGCTACCATTATGTTGTAAGATCAAGTGATAATGGCAGATTACGAAGGCATTGTGTACAATACCTGACTCTCGAAATATAATCCGAACTTTGAGATAAATCCGAGACCGTTAATTTGTCAACATTTAAAACTTTATCTGTAGTAAATTGACGGAACGGAACAGGCGGAACGAACTTACAACTACATAACCGGAAAGGAGATCAGACGATCGGCCGAGTGAAAGCAACAGCAACAACTATTTTTTGAATTTTAAGTTTTAATAAACAATGGAGTTTGATTTCAAAGAAACAATGACCAAGGGCGTGGCGATATGTGTGGGGACACAATATAAAGTGTAAGCCAAGGCCGTTGCCGGCTCCAAATAAAATGTGTAAACGGAGTGTTATGTTTGGACCGTTGTTTCTCAATGGATATTAATGAAATTTGGTATATATGTCCGGGCTGAGGCATGGAATACACTAACGTTTGAATTGTTTTTAAATTAACAAATTTGTTGATTTTCTTCAACTTTTTCGTTCTGGAACACACATTAATATTCAAATAGTGGTCTCGGTATCAAACGCCCAAGTTCCGACCACGTCGCCATCGCTATGCGTATATATATAAGATATACGTGCCAATAACGTTGACAAAGCATTGGCGACAATATGGAGTCGAAAACCGAGACAACTATCTGAATATTATAGTCTAAGAGTCGTCAATTAGTTAAAGCCGATTACCTACGCCGCTAAAACACCGTATGGCTACCTTACATATATATTACAATTTGACGACAGTTGGTAAGTTAGGGTGTCAATTTGGAAAATTCTCACTCAATTAGGATGTAAACATTTTGGTCTTCACGAAAGAGGTTGGAATAATAATTTGGACACCTAATAAGGCACTTTAGCCACGCCCTTAAAAAAAATGATTTGATGATATATGATGATGTCATGGCGATGATGATTTTAATAATAATAATATGTTGATGTCGGATGATGACGATGGTGATTATGAAATGGTTACATGCATATATACATATATAATCAATAAGTTTATTTCTCATGAACCTACACACACACATAGGTATGGAGATATAAACACAATGGCAGCCGATGGGTCATATGTACGCCACATAAATATGTTTGGCGTATTGGGTAGATGCTCAGCTTTTGGAAATTGAGGCTTTTCTTCGTGTTGGTAGACATGCTGACAATGATATTAATGGCACACTTTAACGTGTGTTAGGACATTCTAATGCGGTTTCCGCATATTTTAAATAGTCATGTTCTACCAATCGACGCGGGGATAGACTCTTTGGGTCAAAATAAGCTCACAGGCAACGAGAGCACACTGATAATTAAAAGTATACTGAATTATTGAGGTTAATATGAGATTAATATCCAAACAAGGTCGCACCTTCCAACATGACCCATGATGAAATTTTAATTAAATACCCCCACCAAAGCTCAAAACGTGCAGGTCTGAACATGCATATTTTAAAACAAAAATAGAAAGTATATGCATGGGTAACCTTTAAAAACATTTGAATATACATATATATATCGTTGTCTCCAAACTCATCGTGTTATCCATTGTTGTTATATGTGCTTTTAATGTTTAAAAATATTTGAATCGAAAATAAACTCGAAACAAACAAGAACATGTTATAGCCGGAATCCAATTATGTTCGTTCCGTTTCCGATTCCTTATTCACTGTTTTGACGGATTTTTACAAATACAAAATGGCTGAAAGTTCGAGGCGGTAGAAATATGCTCTCGCTTTATGCGAAGAATGTCACGACTAACATCTGAAACATGCATTGACACCACACTAGAAATGTACTAGAAGCTCTGATCTACAAGTATGTGGTAGTTTTGGTTGTTAAATAATATTTTTTAGTGTGTGTTATCGCTTGTGAAAAGTCGAGTAAATGTCCATACCAATGATTAGTGACGGAGTACTGCTTTCAGTGATATACAGTCCTGACTTTTATAGAGCTATGCTCTGATAATAAAAGTCAGGTTTACGGACTATATACTATTATACTATAGGCTAGCCATAGCATTTATAATACCATTATCAAGAAAGAATTACCTTGTTTTATATTTGGACATTTACGACTTCTTTCCTTCACAATAACAAAGATGCTTACGGAAGCCAATTAGTGTCAATTCATAAAAATATATCTGCTACAAATCGCAATTCTTAAATTGCTCTCAATTCTTTGCGATTAATCGCAAATAAATTGCAAACTACTTTGCGATAATTCACAGACTACTTTGCGATAAATCGCAAACCAACTTCTCGATAAATCGCAAAACAAATTCGCGAAAAATCGCGAACATTTTTGAGATAAATCACAAAATATTTTGCGATAAATCGCAAATATTTTGAGATAAATCACGAAAATCTTTGCGATAAATCGCAAACCTTTAATTGAATGCATATTCAGAATGACGTAATGACGCCATATTTACCCAATATCTTTGTTATAAATAAATCGCAAAGATGTTTGCGATTTATCACAAAAGTGATTCAGTGTATATTAAAGGCCAAAGAAAAAATATATTTGTGGTTTGGGTTTCCCTACCGACCCTATTTTAAACCCCCTACCTTAAAGTTTGTTTTCATTGTTTTCAAGAAAATCTATTGAAATTCTAAAAAAAAAAACATTTTAAGCATCTCAGAATAGTTGATTTCTAAGTAAAAGTATTGCATACAGTAATATTAAAATTTATACAAAAATAATCAAAAGTAGTTTCATGTCAATCTTGCAGAGCCAAATACACACATGAAAAGTCCAAAGAATATGTCAAAATAACAAAATTAATTAAAAAAAATAAACTTTTAAGCCAACCTACCGACCCCCTATTTTTTTTGGCTTATAACCCAAACCAGACATTTAATTTTCTTTGGCCTAAACTGTTTATTTGTCATTGTGCTGCTCTGCGCATGCACGAGTAAATCAACTTGATATGCGATAGACCACTCCCAAAATGAGGACACTGATAAATATACACGAAGGTAAATTAAACTGAAAATATTTGTCTAAATTATGTCTTCTACTAGTACAAACATGTGGAACATGAAACTATATGCCGTAAATATACCGCCACATTGCGCTTAAAATATTGTATGTTTTTGTAGATTATATGCTGTGCACATGCGTATATATTTCTACCCGATACTAGCGGCCAACATTCTATACACGCCATGGGTACCGCTGACATTTGTGGGGGCCATTCACATATAAGTCAGTGGGTCTGGTGCTGGTTATACACTATGCAAATTTGCTATCACCTCTATTCGTTTGCTCCAAAATATCAGTGTTACGGGTTCAAAGGGTTAAAGAGTTCATAATCCGAATTAACGCTCGTAATTTACTATCTCTTTGGCTTTGTGGGTAAAAAACATTTGATTTGAGTCAAGGAACCTAGCAAATATTCAATGAGCCAACCAACATACTCTCTCCAAATTGCGTTGAACAAATTGTTGATATATAATACATTTCAGGAAATTTTATACTATTGTTGACAGTGGTTAGCATTATTTTTTGGTAATTAATGGATTCTGATAACTGAAACGTCTTTTGAAGAAATGTTGTTTGTGAAATCTGATGAAACGGGGACCATCAAATCGGATTGTGTACATTAAAAACAACCATGTTAAATATTGTTAGGCAGGGAGCTGTTGTGATATGGTACTGGTATTACATGTATATATACTTTTAACAAATTAAGTCCCAACATTTGACTTGCCAAAATTAATATTAAAGGCAAATGATTAGATTGTATAATTTTGGCGTTTGTGACTTCCAGAATGGGTAGGGGTCCAAATAATCATCGGGGTGTGATTATTTTGACAAAAATAATAAATGTAGGCGTATATTTATTTGGATACGGAGAGTATTTCAGAAAATAGAATTTCAGAAAACGCTCTTCATGGTCCCTTCTGTCAAATGGTTCTTGGGTACTGTGAGGGGCTGATGGCGAGGGTTTTGATTACAGGTTTCTGAAACCGAATTACAGGTGAAGATCTTGAGAAATCTTGAGAAATCTTTGAAATCATGGCAAGGCAAATTTGTGAACATTAAGATAGAGACACTGTGGTATGGAATGAAACCCAGAACAATTTGTTTTCAAGCAAATGAATAACAGAACATCTTGTTTTCATTGTTCTCCTTTAGAACTCTATGGGTTGGCCTCAAAATATGGTGCTTACATTTGCAGAATGAGATCCCCAGAGGGTGAATTTAGTGATGCTACCCCACACAGCAGGCTAACATCACCAAATTCATTCTCTGGGGACTTCATTCTGCATGGCCTCATCTGCTATGGGAGAACTAGACACAGATTTAAGTTCCCAGATGGTGAAGATGGTGATGTGCATCCATTGGGCACCTCAATTATGCATTAATTGATTATGTCATCTGCCAATTTGGGGATATAGAGAAACTAAACTAAAAAAGAAAAAGAGACTTTCTAAAGAAGTTTCTAAAAAATCTTGTCAATTTGGTAATAAAGATGAGGCCTAAGCAGAATGAGGTCCCCCAGAGGGTGAATTTAGTTATGCTAGCCTGCTGTGTGGGTAGTGTCACTAAATTCACCTTCTGGTGACCTCATTCTGAAAATGTCCAGCGTCATATTTTGAGGCCGGTCTCTGGGATTTAGGAAATGAAGGGTTTACAAGCAATGGTGTACACATTTGCGCTAATGGGGTCGTTGTCGTAACGTTTTATATATAAATGCACACCAGTCTCATTCGGCACGAGATTGAAATGTTGCCGTAAATAATTGCCGTCTGCTTCAATTCATAACTATTTTTCTTCCGTAGTTCTGATAAAGGCACTCTTTTATCGCAATGATGAAACTGCAATAAAATTGATCATCAGTCGCATATTGTTCTTAGTATTAAACAGGGGCCGAAAGAACTGCATGCTTTTTATATCGATTAATGGAAGAAAATAAACTTACAAAAAATATCAATTCTTGTGCATTTATGGAGAAAACACTATGACAATGACCCCAGGCCTGTCACGTGACACTATGCGAGACTGGTGTGCATTTACTAGTATGTATACAGAAATGCACATGGTGTGCATCTATGTATAAAACATTACGACAACGACCCCATTAGCCACAGTTGCTAATAGATGATAGAATCCTGCAACCTCACCTGGACTTGGACACGATCAGTCAATATGCCTTCAATGATTCAAACTGGGCCATGGCTCAATTTACAGCACCATAGATATACATGTAGCCCTGGCACTTAAATCTACAGCTTGACATAATTCCCCATACGTTGATGACGTTAGACATATTGTGAAGTGACCAATTCTATTATTATAACACAATTTTCTCTGTGTAGACCTTCAATTATGAAGTGAATAAGAATTGAATTTGATATGCTTTAAAAGTTTAGTATCCACTTTATTTGAGTGGACTATAAAATTCCAAACTCAGTAGCGTAATAAGGCCTAACCCTAATGTGCCCGCACACACCTAATTACTTGGAGTGTGAATATAAACTAAAATAAGCCAACATAATTAAATAGAAGCATTTTGCCATTGCAACCAAAATCGAAAATCCCTGAAGTTTTGCGAGAATCAAATATAGCATTTCTACAGCGAATCGGCTGCTTTTCAGAGAATCAAAGTGACGTTATGGCCATGTTTTTGCAGTTCTTATGTAGTTGGTGAAATAAATATATTTCTCTCACTAATTTAATTATTCCAGAACGGTTCTTTTTATATGCATGTGACACAAACACTTATTTTTTTCAGAATGAGCAATCAATAATTATACTGAAAATTGATTGTGTACCAACGCTGGAACTATATTCTTTATGATGCCACCCAGAAAGAAGCAGAAAATTGGTAAGCTATATAATGTTGAACTTGAACCATGTTCACCACAATGGGTTTTGAACTGGTGGAATATGATCTCTACTAGCCTACTAGGGTACAAGAAAATTTTGGGCTGAAGTTTGTTAGAATGTACCGCCAACCTCCCCCAAGCCCACCCACCCTGCCAGGTTTATTTCCTATGGTATTCTTGAAATGTGTCTCTCTGTGATGTGATTCTATTGGTGTGCCCGTTATTTAGTAAATAACTGGTATGTTAGAGTTATATTTCTTTGAATAACTCAAAACATTGGGCGACGATGGGGAAGTCGTATGATATTGCCATTGGCCAATTTATTTGAAAACCAAATGGCTGAGGAAAATTTAATCAGGCCAAACTTTTGGGCCAAAAAGTTTCAGAGCTATTGTCAGCAATTAACTCTCAAGTTATTATCAGATCTCCATGAAACCCTTACTCTAGTCCCGAATAAAAGAACAGACCGGAATAGTACAGTAATGCTCTAAATAATCGACTCCTTAACCACAGCAGAATTATGGGTAACTTTTCAGGATTTAGTTGGAAATATGGCTTGTTGCCATTCATCAGAAAGCTCTCAATGAGAGCTTTCCGATGAATGGCAAAAAGCCATATTTCCGAATAAATCCTGAATAGTTTACCTCCCTTGGTATTTGCTGGTACTTGAGTGTCCAATAACTGTAATTGAATTCAAAGTCAATGACATCCAGTTTTCGATATCTACCAGTACCAATACCAGTACATGTTTTACTACTGGTACACATACTACTAGTGGTAACTTAGATGGGGTTGAGTGTCATGACATGGATGCGTAATTGGCTGTTGCCAGCTGTGGCTTATAAATTTGTCAGTAAAAAGCTACAGCTTGTCACAGCTGGCAATTTTTATACGATTATGTGAGATTGAAATTGAAAAAATTAATAAACATATAGACCGGAATAAGCTCATACATGTACAGGGTCGCATATTTTCATGAAAAAAATAAACATACACGTATGTTTATTCGGGACACTAGAGTAATTCAGCAGTTGCTCACCTATGTACAGTTGCTCACCTATGTACAGTAATACTCTAATTAATCGACTCCTTAACCACAGCAGAATTATGGGTAACTTATCAGGATTTAGTCGGAAATATGGCTTGTTGCCATTCATCGGAAAACTTATCATCCGGCAACAAAAAATAGCAACAAGCCACATTTCCGACTAAATCCTGAAAAGTTACCCATAATTATGCTATGGTTAAGGAGTCGATTAATTAGAGCATTACTATACTGAATGAATAACAATTTATCAAAAGTCACACATGCTTACTTATGAAAACAATAATAAATAGCTACTAGAACTGTGTACTTTCTAAATCAAGTGACAATACATTACTGATTTGTGGTTTCAAAATAATTTATGTTGGTGTAGGTTTCTGGCGAGACCTATCTCAGTTTTTTCGGTTCCCATCCATGCACATATGCATTATCACTTCTTTATATTTTTTATTCAGTTTCCCATATTTTGGTTTTTAAAAGTTTCTGACAAACCAAAAAAATGCGGCATGTGAACTATGATCTCTACGGTCATAGCCAGAGTAGAGATTCATATCATGATCTACAACAATACAAGCATAACTTTCTTTAAAAGCATCTAAGTGGGTGTAACCTTCAAGCCTCAAATTTCTAGTTTATCTTTTTAATTGTTATATTCCAGGTACAGTAGTTCCAGAAATTTTTGCAGACTACAGTAATGCCCTAATTAATCGACCCCTTAACCACAGCATAATTATGGGTAACTTTTCAGGATTTAGTCGGAAATATGGCTCTTTGCCATTCATCGGAAAGCTCTCACTGAGAGCTTTCCGATGAATGGCAACAAGCCATATTTCCGACTAAATCCTGAAAAATTACCCATAATTCTGCTGTGGTTAAGGAGTCGATTATTTAGGGCATTACTGTAGGGCTGTTGGGGTTATCATTTATTATAACTGATTATATTCTAAAAAGAATTGATTACAATCAATTAAAGATGCCTGATCCGATTTGACAGCATAAAACCACAATCTGTAGTTTTTATATACAAGAAAATAATTATGTCGGAACCATGATCCCATTAATAGGAGGTTTTGATGACCAGATATCAACTATCAAAATAGGAAGTTTTAATACGTATAAAATTTTTGTTTTTAATCGTTCTCAACCACAGGGGCATATCATTAATAACGAAGTAGATAAATATAAATAAAAAAAAATGTAATTTATCTTTTCTAACATCATTATTGTTAAATTTTTGAAAAAAAAAAAAAAAAAAAATTACGTTATTGGTCTGTCTGTCCTGTCTGTCTGTCTGTTTGCTATTTTTTGTTGCCGGATGATAAGTTTTCCGATGAATGGCAACAAGCCATATTTCCGACTAAATCCTGAAAAGTTACCCATAATTCTGCTGTGGTTAAGAAGTCGATTACTTAGAACATTACTGTAGCATAAAATTCTCCTGCAGACAAAGGACGTGCTTGCAGCACTGATTCAGGAGAGCTGAAACATGGGGGAAATAGTTGCGAGAAGCACTGGCTCATGAAGTCTGAACCAGAAACCAGGATGGAGAAGGGTGTTGATGTCAAGGTAATAATCTTAAACATATGGTGCTGGCAATTTGCAGAATGAGGTCACAGAGGGTGAATTTAGTTATGCTACCCCACACTGTGGGTTAGCTTCACTAATTTCACCCTATGGAGACCTCATTCTGCATGGCCTCATCTGCTATGGGAGACCTAGACTCAGATTTAATTTCCCACATGGTGAAGATTGTGATGTGCACCCATTGGGCACCTCGATTATGCATTGTGTCGTCTGCCAATATGGGGATATAGAGAAACTAAACTAAAAAGAAAACAAAATATTTGTTAATTTATAATAAAGATACTTTACAGAGAAAATGAGGCCTGAGCAGAATGAGGTCCCCAGGGGGTGAATTTAGTGATGCTAGCCCTCTGTGTGGGGGGTAGTGTCACTAACTTAACCCTCTGGCGACCTCATTCTGAAAATGTCCGCGACCATATTTTGATATCTGAAGTCATTATAAAGAGTGCTCCACTTTATCCCTTCTTTACTAAATGGATTCTCCCATCAGTTATAAAAGTACATTGTTGGAATCACAGGCCCCTGTGGAAAATTACTAAAATACCAATATAGACTGGTATAGCTATAATTCTTGCTGTACATAAATGACTTTCACAATTATATGAAACACAGCACTCTAAGACTATTTGCTGACGACAGCATCATATACCGTACTATCAAGAATAACAATGATGCAGTTAAACTACAAAATTACCTAAATACAGCTAGCCAATGGGAGAAAGACTGGCTCATGTCCTTTCACCCAGATAAGTGTAATCTCCTATAACTGCTACACACTCTCTCAAAAGCCACACACTTAAAGAAGTCAAATCTGTAAAATACCTCGACTTACTATCCAAAATAACTTAAATTGGGATCAGCATATTGGTCAAATAACATCAAATGGCAATTGAGCACTTGGATTCTTAAAGAGAAACCTCAAAGTATCATCTATAGATATCAAGAATAGAGCATATCAAGCACTCGTCAGGCCCAAACTTGAATATAGCGCTACAATATGGGACCCACATCACAAAGGACAAATAGACAAAATAGAAAAAGTACAATGCCGCTCAGCCAGATATGTTTCAAACAGATTCCATAACATCAGTTCAGTCACCGATATGCCTGACAACCTTCACTGGCAAAGCCTACAAGAGAGACGACTTAAATCCAGACTCTCTATGCTTTACAAAATTATAACAATCTTGTCTTTTCTGATTCAAATAATGTACTCATCCCTAAATCTAAAACCACACGATCCTCGGTAAACAAAGCAAACTTCATCCAGATAGGCACAACATCAGACAATTACAAATACTCTTTTTACCCCAGAACTGTCACTCAATGGAATAAATTAACACAAGACTCTGTATCTTCTGAGGATGTAGGGGGCTTCAAGACGACACTATCGCCTGAAGTCTTGAAGCCTCTTATCCTCCTCGACCACACCAACAAGTAAACAACTGAGATTGTACATAGTTTTAACTGTTTTTCATGCGAAAACTACCCTTTTATTAATAGTATAAAAAATACCAAAAAAATTCCACTCAACGGCTAATAATGGTCAGCAAATGACCGACGGCTGCAACCGGAAGAAGAAGTCTATATTGGTATTTTAGTAATTTTCCCCAGGGGACTGTGGTTGGAATGGTCTATTATCAATCTGGAGAATGTTCCAGAAATATAAGCAGCTGGTACAGTAACGCTCTAATTAATCGACTCGTTAACCACAGAAGAATTATGGGTAACTTTTCAGGATTTAGTCGGAAATATGGCTTGTTGCCATTCATCGGAAAGATCTCCCCGAGAGCTTTCCGATGAATGGCAACAAGCCATATTTCCGACTAAAACTTGAAACGTTACCCATAATTCTGCTGTTGTTAAGGGGTCGTTTACTTAGGGAATTACTGTAGGCAGACATAATGATAAAAAAAGTGCAGATGGATTCCTATACTAGTACATTGGTGGCAAATTTTCAGTTGATATAAAGTTCAACAAACGTTGTATGACTGCTTGTTGAACTTACAATCTGAACATTTCTTATGGGAACTACTTATCAATGAGCATTTGTTTAAGAGAGGTTAACCTATTCTTTACTACCGTAACATCGTAAATATTATTTGACGAGTAGTTCCCTTATCAAGGCTTATGAAATGTTGAGATAATATATCAACAAATGGCCTATTGTGAACTTATTATCTCAACATTTCCCACCAATGAATATGAATCCTTCTTCACTTGCATTATCTTTTCATTTGTCATCTGGTAATTTTTCATGAGCACCCCTTCAAATGAATAATTGACCATTCCAATATATATACTAAACTTGGTGGGAGAGTTCATTTTAGTAAAGACAGTGTCGACATGCATCTATGATGACATAGTACTCCATATGCGAGATATCAAAGTGTTATATATCCTCATTTCGAATCACTATCATTTGTGAACACCTAGTCGTATTCTAAAAATTCAAAAGCTGAATGAACCTAAATATATATTAGATAAATACGCTCATCTCTCAAAGTAAAAACAATAGAAATGTACTAAAACCAACCATTAATGCAGCTTAATTTCGAACACTAGCGATCTACATAGACATTATCACAGAAGCAAACAACCATCAATAAAAATGGAGAATTTACTATTTACCAGTGGGTGAGTGGCCAGTTTTTAGCTCACCTGAGACGAAGTCTCCAGTGGAGCTATAGTCATCACTCCTCGTCCGTCCATCCATCCGTCCATCCGTCCGTCCGTCCATCCGTCCGTCAACAATTCTTTGAACATCTTCTCCTCTGAAACCGGAAGACTGAATTGGTTCATATTTGGTGTGGATGTTCCCTAGGTGACTCTCATTCAGATTTGTTCAAATGCGGTCACTGGGTCAAATAGTTGCGAAGCCAGGGCCATAACTCTATTCCTCCATAGTAATTCTTACAACGACTTCTTGTTCAGAACCATTGGGCAGATTTAGGTAATATTTGGTATGGAGGGTCCTTGGGTCACTGGTGTTCAGATTTGTTCAAATGAGGTCACCCGGTCAATTAGTTGAGAAACCAGGGCCATAACTCATAGTAATTCTTACAATGACTTCTTCTAAAAAAATATTTGGCCGATTTAGCTTATATTTGGTACAGAGATACCTTGGGTGACTGGGGTTCAAATGGGGTCACTGGGTCGAATAGGGGCAGAGCCAGGGACATAACTTTAAAAAAAAATATTTAATTTTTGCATTTTGATCTTTAATTTTTGTTTAGGACACATCACAGCCTCATATTTCTTACCTAGATTTTTCTTAGCATGTTCTTCATCTTTATGGATTTTTGTATTGTTTATTTAACCCCTTCCACTCTTGTTTTGATATAGAATTCATCCAAGACAGGATTACTCAAACATTTTTCATCTGATCAACACCAAATTTGGTATATGAATTTTTGACACTTACATACAGATCAAGTTAAAATATGGGTTTGATCCGATATATTTTAACAGAGTTATGGCCCTTTATAATTCACACCTCTTTGCTATGCACTATTAATTTTTAAGAGAACACTGAAGCCTGTATTATTGAAAAAGCCAATTTATCATAGTGTGGTCACCCGATACTCTGCTGAAGACTGCTTGCTTCAGACCAGTTTACCATCTGTCATTACAAGACATGACATTAGCTAAACAACTATTCTACCAGAGTCTACAAGGAATAGTCCATTGTTCATTTCTCCAAGCCTGGACATAGTGTGTCTGACATTTGCAGAATGAAGTCCCCAGATGGTGAATTTAGTGTTGCTACCTCATACAACAGGCTAGCATCACCAAATACACCCTCAATTACCTTATTCTGCTTAGGCCTCATCTTCTGGGACAATTTTTTTAAAAACATGTTTTAAAATTTGAAAAAAAGTGACACCATTATATATAACATCTGCAGAGTTATGAAACTTTACTCTTTAATGAAATTATGGAAACATTCCACCCTCCCCCACCACCCCCTCCCACATGGCCCAGGCCCAACCCTGCCATCAACCAACATCCCTTCCAAGCCATATCACCTCTCAATTTAATACCTCTTCTCACCACAGAGGCATATATATCTGTAAAGGTACAGGTCATTAATTATATAAACTGCCCAGATGACATGTATTATTCTAATCTAAACATATCTGTTTGCAGAATGAGGTCCCCAGAGGGTGAATTTAGTTATGCTACCCTGCACAGCAGTCTAGCATCACCAAATACACTAGCCAGGGTCCTCATTCTGCTTATGCCTCATCTTCTGGGAAGTATATAGGCACTTAAATTGACATTTTTACTTACTTTAGCCCTTCTGTTTAGTTTCTATATCCCCTAATTTGTGAATATAAAATGCCCAATGGGAGCACATCACCAACTTTAACTGGAGAACTTCAATCTAATGCTATGTCTCCCATAGCAGTTGAGGCCTACATAGAATGAGGTCCCCAGAGGGTGAATTTGGTGATGCTAGCCCGCATTGCAGGATTGTGTCATTAAATTCACCCTTTGGGGACCTCATTCTGCAAATGTCAGACACTATGTTCAGGCTTGTCTGTTCGAATATTATGTTCTGAACCACCAGTATCCAGTTGAACTCATTATACCCTGATTTTGCAAAGAAAACTTGGGGGGTATATTGGATTGAATTTGTCAGTCTCTATGTCAGACTGTTCTCCCATCCATCCATCTGTCATTATGTCTCTATTCGTCCATCAATTGTTTTCTTCTCCAGATACATATTAAAGACCAAATGGGTTTATATATTTAGGTGTGGATGTCCCCCAGGTGACTCACATTCAGATTTGTTCAAATGAGTTCATCAGGTCAAATAGGTGAGAAGTCAGGGCCATAACTCTTTCCTTCCATAGTAATTCTTAAAACAATTTCTTCTCAAGAACCATCTGGACTATTTAGATTATGTTTGGTATGGAGGGTCCTTCGGTGACTGGGGTTTAGATTTTTTCAGATTTGGGGTCATTTTAGGAAAATCAGTTCAGTTCAACTCTTAAAATCTAATGTCTGAAATTACCAAATGAATGGATCTCATAGATGGGGATTCACGTTTGTTCAAATAGGGGCGGAGATAAGAGATTTAATTATCAACCAGCCACCCTACCTGTGCTCCGGCGGAGCTATAGTCATCATTCCTCGTCCGTCCATCGTCTGTCCGTCCATCCGTCCGACAACAATTATTTGAACATCTTCTCCTCTGGAACCATAAGACCAAATGGGTTCATATTTGGTGTGGATGTTCCCTAGGTGATTCTCATTCAGATTTGTTCAAATGTGGTCACTGGGTCAAATAGTTGCGAAGCCAGGGCTATAACTCTTTCCCACCATAGTAATTCTTTTAAACATCTTCAGAACAATAAGACCGAATGGTTTCATATTTGGTGTGGATGTTCCCTAGGTGACTCACATTCAGATTTGTTCAAATGAGTTCACTTGAAATAGTTGCGAAGCCAGGGCCATAACTCTTTCCCTCCATAGTATTCTTAAAGTGACTTCTTCTCAAATACCATCAGGCTATATGGGTTCATATTTGGTATGAAGGATCCTTGGGTGACTGGGGTTCAGATTTGTTCAAATCAGGTCACTGGGTCAAATGTGGGCGGGGCCAGGGACATAACTCCAATTTTTTGTTTTAGATTAAACTCTTTAGATATCTACTTCTTTTAAAGTGATTATGAAAAGTTCTGACTGTTGTGGTCTCCAGAGTCCCAGTCTTATCAGTCTTTGCAGTCTGGTGAGCGACCCCACAGTCATTGACTGTCTTGTTACTTGACATGAAGTCTTTGCTTTGGCAAGCCAATAAGGATCTTTCCTGGACACAATCCTAGACCATCATACAATGTTTCAAATGTTGAGTTAGAATCGTTTTGATGCACTATTTTCCCCGAGTTCCAGTTATGAGAAATGGCCAAATGATGATGTCCTGAAGTCGGTCCATACTCTGTAAGGACGTATAGCGGCCTAGAGGTTAACGCACCCTTATGCCTAATAAATTGGACTGTTTGTTCATATATGAATATAGATTTGGCCTTAACTTTCTTTCGCAGTTCGGTATTGAAGACTTGAAGAAGTGCCCTGACCAAGTTGCCTGCTGGGATGGTGTCAGAAATTACCAGGTATTTAACGCTTTCACTTTAAATAGTCACTTTAAAGATTGTGTATATCTTCCATGCACTTTCTGTACATATTGTTTAATGACGGGAGCTGCAATGGTGGGAGCCTCCCTTATATAAGAGAATGCGCTGTCTTACAAGGTCAACGTAAATATTTATATGCTAATGTATTCTCTTATATATGTGAGGCTCCCTGTGGGCGACTCGCATATATAAGAGAATGCACTGCCACAGGGTTTTCACCAAATTTCAGGAAGCTTCAGTCATGGAAGGGTTAACTAGATATCTGAAGTTCTCAAAGGGTGAAGGGAACCAAGCCTTGAAATAGGGTGTCTGTCATTTGCAGAATGAAGTCCCCAGAGGGTGAATTTGGTGATACTAGCCCGCTATGCTATTCTGCAAATGATAGGCACACTATTTCAAGGCTTGAAGGGAACTGCACATTGCAGACTGACCATAATGCTCCTCTGGAAAAAACTCAATAGTCCCTTTAACCCTTTCTTTACTAAATGGATTATCACACATCGGCCTACGGCCATTTGTTGGAGTTATTATTTGAATAATTCCAAGGAGAGCTACTCTTTAATGAGTATTTAGTAAAGAAAGGGTTAATTCGTTGTTTATTACATATTTACATATCAATTATGAATTCAACATTTTTAGCTCAATTTTACTAAATTGTTCTGGATTCGGTTGAAAAACATGGCCACCAGCTGCCTTCTTGGATCTTACTTTATAAATATCTCTTCATGTTCACATCTAGTATTACTTAGACAATTAAACTTTCTGCATTCCTAATTACTCTATTGACTGTAACACATGAAATCGACACACCCTGCAGCCCTCATTTATTATGCCCCCGATCTCCGATGGAGATTTGGGGGTATATAGTGGAGCCCTCCGTCCGTCCGTCCTTCCGTCCGTCCTTCCGTCCGTCCTTCCGTCCGTCCTTCCGTCCGTCCTTCCGTCCTTCCGTCCGTACGAACGTTTCAACTCATAACTTTGGTTTCGCTAACTCAATTCAGTTGATCTTTGGTATGCTAATAGACCAGCCGGGGGGACAAGATTTCCCCATAACTGCGGTTTCGTCCGCCCATTTTTTCCAGAGTTACGCCCCTTTTTGGACTTAGAAAATTCAGTTTTCTGTGGCATGCGAACGTTTCAACTCATAACTTTGGTTTCGCTAATTCAATTCAGTTGATCTTTGGTATGCCAATAGACCAGCTGGGGGGGACAAGATTTCCCCATAGCCGTGGTTTCGTCCGCCCATTTTTTCCAGAGTTACGCCCCTTTTTTTACTTAGAAAATTCAGTTTTCTGCTACTTTTTTTGGTTTCCAGATGATAACTTGATTTTGGATTGTTTATTTGCAAAACCCGTTTTTTTGTGTATTACCAATATCGCAATACAGGTCAAGGTAAAATTTCGGTTCAATCGGATAATTTTTGTGAGAGTTATGACCCTTTTTCGACTTAAAAAATTCAGTTTTATTTTTAGAAAATTCAGTTTTCCTTCTATTTTTGTGGCACCAGACCAAATTTGAAGCTAATATAGAACAACATGTGGCATTTTTATAGCGCTTAACCAGAAAGTTTCTCTGATTGTACAGTCGGGGGCGTTACCTCCGCCTAGCGGTGCACTTGTTGGAAAATTGTTTTGATAATTTACAGGCATGTTTAGGATCACCTCTAAATGGGAGCTATCGGATTTGAAAAATTTTCGATTAAAAACATTGCTGCCAGCAGCCATCTTGTATTTTACTCTTCGCATGACTAAATCCTTTGGCACACCATACAGTCCACATCTCTCATCCTATTGTCATCAAACTACATGTACATATGGATCTTCTGGGTAATCACTAGATGGGAGCCATAAATTTTTCCAAATATCATTGAGATGACCGCCAGCAGCCATATTGAATTCTACTCTTTGCATGATTAAATCATTAGGCACTCCCTACAGGCTACACATCCTTCACTCTGATCGATTTTTTCTGAAATTTGTTTAAAAAACTAGCTGCCAGCAGCCATCTTGGATTTCAAATTTAAATTCATCAGCACACCCTTCAGCCCACAATTATTGGAGCAATATTTTGAAAATTAATAGGCATGTTTAGATAACCTCTAGATGGGAGCTATTGAAATTGAAAAATATGGCTGCCGGCATTCATTTATGTTTTTACTCTTTGCACGATTAAATTCCTTGGCACACCCTACAAACCACATCCCTCATCCAATCGTCAACAAACTTCATATGGATCTTTGGGGTGACCTATAGATGGGCAACATAAATTTTTTATACGCCCTTTTGAAAAAAGGTTGTATTATGTAATCAGTTCGTCCGTCCGTCTGTCGAGCCATCCGTCGTCCGTCCGTCCATGGACACAAATTTGTCTGGAGTTTTTCAGTCATTTTTTGATCAATTTCCGTGAAACTTGGCACAGACATCAACCACCATGGGAACCTGTGCACCTGTGATTATGACGTCTGTCGGACTTTTTTTGGTGGAGTTATCCCCCCTTTTTCGATTTAGAAATTTTTCGCAACATGCATAATTTTGTCCGAGCTTTTGTTCCTACATTTTTGGGTCAATTTTTTTTTAACTTGGCACAGATATTTAGTACCATGGGAACCTGTGCACCTGTGATTATGACATCTGTCCGACATTTTTTGGTGGAGTTATCCCCCTTTTTCGACTTAGAATTTTTTTTGCAACATGCCTAATTTTGTCCGAGCTTTTATTCCTACATTTTTAGGTCAATGTTTTTTAATCTTGGCACTGTTATTTAGTACCATGGGAACCTGTGCACCTGCGATTATGATGTCTGTCCGACTTTTTTTTGTGGAGTTATTCCCCTTTTTTTACAACATGCATAATATTGTCCGAGCTTTTATTCCTACATTTTTCAGTCAATAGTTTTAAGATTAGGGTTAGGGTTGTGCACCTGCAATGGAAACTGTTATTTTATTATTTTAACTAAATGTTTACTGACATGCGAAACATCTTAGTATTTTAAAAACACGGGGGGTATCCTCAGCCCCATTGGGACAGTCACACCTCTAGTTTAAATACCTGTAAAACGAATCATTGATTTTGCCCTATTTCTTGAATTTCAGGCCAGAAATTTCATGAGGGATGAGATGAAAATAGGACACACTGGATTTTTCTACCACAGTAACTGTAAAGAGCCAGGGATTGCAGGAATATTTGAAGTATGTGTCTGAATCATTTGACTTCCCCTTAGCATTATTTCTGGCAATGGCTGATTGATATTTGGAAGAGGAGGTGATTCTGTCAATATTGGTCAACCAGTTATATAATATACCGCTAGTGACGTTGCCACCTCCTGTGGTATGGTGTCCTATGTCCACCACAGAGGTGGCGTATATGGGTCTGTATTGAAACGTGTAATTATAAATGAGAACTATTTTGTGCAATAAAATGGTGCCTATGTGAAGGGGAGATGTCACCAGGGTTCGCACGCATGTACTGGAAACTTGAAGAAACTGGAAATATGAAAATAATACTGGAAAGTTATGGAAAAATCACTCCGCGATGTCTGAGTACTTGAATATACTGGAATCGGCCGGTTTTAGGTAGCACCGGTCACTGGCACCGGTTGTTATTTTCGTAATACCGGTAAAACACAACGCGGTGCTTCCTGTTTGACCATTTATTTTCTCGTATCTTATGTCTACAACACCGTTTTATAAATTTAGAATAGAAGTGTAGTTCAGCGAATTCTAGATGAATTATAAATTTGTACATTACACATTTAACACATTCAAAACATACGTGGGAGGTGTGTTTTTCGTGAGAATTAGCTTGAGATTACTGAGTTTAGTGGATGGTTGGCTGCGTCGATGGAGATCGACATCGTGCGAAGTGTCTTGTATATTCAAAGACATTGGACATTGGAAATATGGGACAACATGCACTTCGTAGTCACGCTATTGGTAAAAACCACATAAATGCCATGAAAATCAGAGATGGCATGAACGTTCGTACTTTTTTTGTTCAAGTACTTCAACTTCTAACCAGATTAAGGAATTCCTCCAAGAACTTAAAAACTAAGTTCTCTAAATTAAATGATTCAATGATATTAAGCAGTGATGAAGATGTACATATGTTCAAACTAAAGGTTCTTGAGTTGAAATCTTTCGTTTATTTTATTAAATTCACATCACATAAAAATGTTACTTGAGTTATACATGTACTAAAACAGTACACAGTGACTTAGCCAGAAATTGAAAATTGGTGGCCGTAATTTATGCGACATAGACCTTCACAAATTATGACACAATGTACAGGACAAAAATTACGCTTAACAATTTTGACATGTAGTGAAAATGTATTAAACTGGTATATTTGCATGGTTTTGAGGTGCTGTTTATAGACAGTGACTTAAATATCATTGACATAATGAAGCCAACACGTGAATTATCATTAAAAAGGATGTTTGGGTGAGTTCATTGGTTCAAATCTTGATAAATTTTGGTGGCCGTAAGGAGTCGTAATACTGAAGTTGGGGGCCATAGAGACTCCCATCACCTCTCTGGCTAAGTCTGTGATAGTACGTTACCCTAACCTTAAACCTGGGATCGAGTAGAGTAGTCCTAACCCTAAACCTGGGATTGAGTAGAGTAGCCCTAACCCTAACCCTAATTTGCCATACTGGAAATTCATAATATCAGTACTGGAAATAAACTGGAATATACTGGAAAATGATTGCAGACAGGGCGTACGAACCCTGTGCCACTTACTATGTTGTCAAATGCGGTCGTGAGTAGAGCTACTCTTGTCTGCAAAAACTGCACTTATATCTTAACACTTTGGAAAATCCTTTTTTGGCCTGATTAACCACGGGATTACCCCAATTTCACATGACCAGTCATGTGTGAGTGTGTGACCCATTTACCAAACAACAACAAAATAATAAAGTGAAACATGAATTAGCAGCATAGCACCGCTAAAATCTAGTTTGAAACTCTATTTTATTAATTCTTTCATTAGTTACCAGTTTAGCAGCAAAGCACTGCTAAAATCGAGTTTGAAACTCTGTTTTTTTCTTAATTCTTTCATTTAGTAGCAGCATAGCACCGCCAGAACCAGTTTGAAACTGCCTTTTCTTAATTCTTTCATTTAGAAGCATAGCGCCACTAGATTTGACTTAGAAAATATCTTTTCTTAGTGCATACCTCCGGGTTTGGTCAACCATTTTGAATTGGACGAGATTTATCGGTAAATCTACAGTCCGGAAATTAAAGGATTGAACAATTTTTCCAGTTAGATAGTAAATTCACTTGATGTACGGTAGCAGTTAGCGCCTAAAGATGTGAATACCCAAAACATTTTGACCACATTACTCGCCATATATGCTTGTTTCTTAATCTTTCATTAATTAGCAGTTTAGCAGCATAGCACTGCTGGAATTGAGTTTGAAACTCTCATTTCTTAATTCTTTCATTACTTAGCAGTTTAGCAGCATAGCACCACTAGAATAAAGTATGAAACTCCCTTTTCTTAATTCTTTCATTACATGTAGTTAGCAGTTTAGCAGCATAGCACCGTTAAAATCAAGTTTGAAACTCTCTTCTCTTAATTCTTATAGCAGCTTAGCAGCATAGCATCACTAGAATCCCGTTTGAAACTCCCTTATCTTAATTCTTTCATTTAGTAGCAGTTTAGCAGTATAGCACTACATGTACTTGATTTGACTTAGAAGCTATCTTTTCTCAAATTCATTCTTCCGTGTTTAATCAATCATTTGAATCGGGCAACATTTATCAGTAAATCTATAGTCTGGAAACAAAAAGATTGAACTGCTTTTCCAATTAGATACATGTAGTAAATTCACTTCATGCAGCAGTTAGCACCTAAAAATATGACTACACAAAACATTTTGACAATGTTTCTTGAATATATGAATGATAGTGACTTATGATGGAGTTTAACTGCAGTAATGCCCTAAATAATCGACTCCTTAACCACAGGAGAGCTTTCCGATAAATGGCAACAAGCCATATTTCCGACTACATCCTGAAAAGTTACCCATAATTCTCATGTGGTTAAGGAGTCGATTATTTAGGGCATTACTGTAAATTTACCACTAATGCCATCTAGTTTATTTGTCCAAGGGCGTATATTAAAGGGACTTGACTCATTCAAATCCCAAAATTATGAATTCATCTGGAAGGGTTTTACTTAATTTTCATACATAATTTGGTAATGGTTATCGCTATACATACCTACGTGGAAGTTTTCTGAACAATTCATCGATATAGCGCTGAAATATGTCTTGTTTCTCATAATTTTCGTTAAATTTGAGATTGTTTCATTTGTGAAATTAATCAGCGGTCACGTACAAAATTTCACCTGTAGACTAAAGACAGAAAATCCATAGCTGTCTTCGCTCTTAAACATTTTTGGTACTTCATAATTTTGATGATTAAAACAAAGAGAAAGCAGTGTGTGAAGTTTTAAAATAGTTAAGATAATGTAATACCTTTCTGGACAGTCACACATTATTCCATTTCCGAATCCAGAATGTCAATGAATACAAATGGTGGGGTTCGATTATTGTGTTCCAAGTTGTATTTTTTATGACTTCAATGATTATTTCCGGGTAATATAATGCTCATAGAAAGGTTGTTCAGGGATTTATCAACCTAAAAATTCAACAGGAACATTATTAAAGGTCAAAACCAGGCCCCATGCTAGGAGGCGACTCAGGCAAATTTCTCGCCCTCGGGCTGGCGAAGTCTCCCTCGGATGTCTGCGAGGCGAAATCGAAGTCGCCTTCTAAATTTTACCAACCTCCAAACTAGTCTTGGATTTACAGGTGGAAATTTTACTTGTTTTGCAATAAAATATATTTAAATATATCTGTCATAATGTTGTTCTATCTCTCTGAACCATTGGGTGAAACATTTCCTTAAAAATATCCCTTTCTGATCAAAGAAATTGTTCACACTCAATCCCGACCCGATCTATTTGAAGTCGCCTATATTCACGTGAATATTGGAAAAGATGTTTTAACAAATATAACCCTGATTACTTTTCATGTTTTGCATCATCTTTACATCTTGATTGTCACAAACAAACTCTAATTAACGGTAGTCACTGCATGGGCAGTGGTGAGTGGATCGAAGCAAATGTTTGTTAACACTTCTATCAAAACAACCCTTTTGTGGGAAATGTTTCAAAAGCGGCCAACATCTGTTGACAAGTGTTGTTGTAAGACAACAGCAGTATTTCTGCTTGAGTCACGATAGACATTTCATAACAGTTTCTCAATCGAGATGGCGTTGACATCTTGGTTGAAGAGTTCTCCGGCTTCTAAACGGAAATTCGATGCCGAATGTAAATCAGAATCGCCAAGTAAAAAACATTGTAAAAAACTCGCGCAGACTGCCTTTGAATGGTATGTCAAAGACTCAAAACATTGAAAAGTATTCTGACAACAATATTTAGACTGAAATATTTGAACTTACTACACAATTAGCGAAGTTTTTGTTTTTCTTGAAAACCCCTCCTGATGAATAATAGAACATCCCAATGTATACTTTTATAACTTAGTGGAAGAATCCATTTAGTATAGAAAGGGTTAACTTGAAAATGTTTATACTTACAGATTGTAAGAGAGAGCTACCCTGACCATACACAGTTTGATAGCAAAGATGCTCACTTCGACAGGTAATTGGCTTGCAAATTATTACCTACAGTAATGCTCTAAATAATCGACTTCTTAACCACAGCAGAATTATGGGTAATTTTTCAGGATTTAGTCGGAAATATGGCTTGTTGCCATTCATCGGAAAGCTCTCACTAAAAGCTTTCCAATGAATGGCAACAAGCCATATTTCCGTCTAAATCCTGAAAAGTTACCCATAATTCTGCTATGGTTAAGGAGTCGATTATTTAGGGCATTATTGTATTACATGTACCCAGCAAATGCCCCCCCCATTTGCAGAATTAGGTGCCCAGAGGGTGAATTTAGTGATTCTATCCCGCATGGTGGGCTAGCATTACCAAATTTAACCTTTGGGAACTTCATTCTGCTTAGGCCTCAACAACTGTGAGAGACCTAGGATCAGATTGAATTTCCCCAGTTGAAGTTGGTGAGGTTCATCCATTAGTCACCTCGATTATGTAATGTTACTACTGCACATTAGGGGATATAGAAGGGAAAAAGTAAGTAACAATGTTAATTTGAGACTAGATACTTCCCAGAAGATGAGGCCTAAGCAGAATGAGGTCCCCAGAGTGTGAATTTTGTGATGCTTACCTGCTGTGTGGGATAGCATCACTAAATTCCACCTCTGGGGACCTCATTTTGCAAATGACAGACACACTATTTGCAGACTTGTTCACCCGTTAGAATTTCTTCTTCTTTCTTTAACCAGCAAGTCAAGGAAAGATAATCCGAAATGGACGATGGTTGATGTCAAGTATGTGCGGATGCTTGAGAGATTTATCTCTCTTAAGGAACTGAAGGAGCTGTTCCGAAAACACAAGGAAACTAAAGGGCCACTGCGAAATATTGCACTATTCACGTCAGCTCGCCTCTCAGTGCAACCAATCAACCAAGGTGAGGTTATGTACAAAAATATCACAAAAAATTGTCAAAATAATCGGGGGGTAGGTTGTGTGAGCAAAAAGGTTATTAGGCTAATGAGCTATCTGAACTAACCTGGGACACTGCAAAAACTGGATATAGAAAAGATTTGTTTTTAAGGAGATTTTGGCATTGAAATTTCACAACCTCGAACAAAATTGACTGTAAATACTTGAACACTTATATCTTCTCAACAGTCATATTTATATGGAACGGGATTCATATTGAGCTTGCAAAAATTGATACATAGCTCATTGGCTATTCTTTTGGGGTTGAGTTATTTATATTGGTAAAGAAATCGATGAACGCTCAATGTGAGACAACTTTCTGCCATTTTCAAGCTAATTCAAGCCTGAGTTTATTGTGCCTGTCATTTGCAGAATGAGGTCCCCAGAGGGTGAATTTAGTGATGCTATCCCGCACAGTGGGCTAGCATCACCAAATTCACCCTCTGGGGACCTCATTCTGCATGACCTTTTCTTCTGGGAAGTATCTATAGTGTCAAATTAACATTGTTTTTAGTTACTATTTTTCTTCTGGGAAGTTTCTATATCCCCTATTTAGCAGAAGATAAATTGCACAATCGAGAAGACTAATGGGTGAACATCACCAACTTCAACTGGGGAAATTCAATCTGATCCTGGGTCTCCCATAGCAGCTGAGGCCTAATCAGTTCCCAGAGGGTGAATATAGTGATACTAGCCTGCTGTGTGAGATAGTGTCACTAAATTCACCCTTTGGGGACCTCATTTTGCAAATGACAGACACACTATTTGAGCCAATTACTAGTATAGCATAGGTTCCCGGCCCTGTTCAGTTCATGTATTTACCTTTTCTATTCTATATGGATTCTCCCAGTCAGTAAAAATGTGTACATCGGAATGGTCTATTATTGATTTTCTTATGAAAGACAGTTTATTATTCAATGTTTTGTAAAAATAATATTCATTTAATAGTAATAGTATAAAACATTACATCACCCTTGAAGTCATCTAAAACACAGTGATTATTTGATCTGTCATGGTGAGCAAAGGTTTAAAAATATAAAAAAAATGCAAAAATTCAATAACTTTTATTCTTTTTTATACAGAGGAATGGGATTTCATCCTATCACTAGAGAATACCGAGCCGGGATGATAAAGAGATACATGTATTACAGAATGAAGAACAAGGTGTCATACCCTAATGTCTGTACAGGTACAGCAACAATCAAAATATGTTAGATTATTTTCGAGAATGATAATGATATTATTTGGAGCCAAACAAATCTGATTTCAAGACTAGAAATAGCTTTTTTTTACGAATAAAATACAGATAAAACTGAAGATTTGAGTATTATTTGTCTATAAAGACTGGTATATGGAGATTTTTGGTACAGTTGCATGTTACATTTACTTGCCAAGAGTGGTCCTATGTACATGATTGGGACTATATAACACACAAGATGCCAATTTTTAGAAGCTGCATGTGTTTTTGAGACAATGCACATTTTTTGGATTGGATGGGATTTGAACCCCAGCCCGTGATGGCGAGCACTCAAAGTCCGTCACCAATACCACACGTCTACTGAAGCGAGCCCAAAAAAGGAAGGTCAAATGGTCACTGAACTTCAAGGATGATTACTCTATTCCCCCATCCATTGACTGCATGCAGACGGTACCTTCTTAACCTCAGTCATAATGTCTTTAGCCTCCTCTTGAAGACAATTATATAAAATCTGTTTTTACCCCTTTCTTTACTAAATACTCAATGATGAGTAGTTCACTTAGGATATGTTCAGATAATAAGTTCATCAAACAACCATTTCCCTAGGGCTTCACGATCCAGATTTTAATACCGACTCCGATACTGAAAATGATATTGCGGTATGACTAAATATCATCATCAATAAACTTGGATAGGACTGTTTGAGCATGATAATTGTAACAAGCAGAATTTTTTTTAGAATTATTGATTTGAAATACTTGGCAATATTTCCGCCAAAGGAAGCCTTCACACTGAACTATATGGATATATGTCCTGCGTTTGTAAACCATAGTAGAAAGGGGTTAACTTTTTGGTCGCCTACCATTGGCTTGCTCGGAATCAGTCACGCATGCGCAGTCCCAATATAACTCACTTTACAGATTGAATTCGTCAGTTTATTTTCTGCTACAGACCCGAACGGAAGTCTAAAGGGAGTATTGTTCCGAATTTGTCGTTTAACAACTAGACAACAAATTCAATTTATCGATACAATAATTACTGGTCGCCTACGCGTTCGTTTTTCGAATTATCGTTTCGAATTCACGGACCGTTTCGATTCAATCATACAATTGTCCGTGTTTTCAAACAGGCGGCGATCTTGAATTTATCGAATATGAAAATCGACATTTCGCCATAATCAGCCGCCATTTCAAGGCCTTACGAGGCGCATAGATTATTGTGAGCAATACATCTATGTAATTATTATAGCACCTATAAGGTATGATAGAATTTGTCAGATATAAAAAATGCCATGTGATAATCGCTACCGGAAGTCTCCTAATTTCGTGGGAATTTATTTACGCGTGGACATTTATTTAGAAATAATTCCATCGCTACTGACGCTATCTATCATAATGTTATGAACAACATTCTTTCACATAATACTTTGTTGTTTTATGGTTCAATACAACTGATCCAGATGTGTTGGTCACATTTGAACTTAAAGTTGATTACATCTTGGTTTATCAATGTAAAAACAGGTACCTAAGAATAACAGTAGTGTCATTATTACTTTAATAAATTGACAGAGATTGATATTTGACAAGTGTTATAATTCTGTTCATGGTTTGATTGTCGTAACGGAGCATCAATTCAATGTAATAATCTCAGCCATGTGCTAGCGGACCGGGGATCGCACCCTGGTCAGGGTATTCTGACAGAAATCAGAACTCGGTCCGATACCAAGTTTGTCAGGCTAAAAAGTCCCATTCGAGATTACTGAATAAAATCCGAATGCAAATGCCGACTTTCCCCATTACAACACTTGTTCAGGTATGTTGTCGTGGGTGCACTACGCTGTGCGATCGGGTGTGGAAAATTAAAACTTAATGGCTGACCACCCATGTACACACCTAGGTGTGTGCATGTTAAAGAACACTACTTGAGTCACTCGAACTCATCAGAACAACATGCTTTCACAAAATACTTTGTGTTTTCTGTTTCAATACTGTCACACATGTCTCCTATGATCTAGATGTGTTTGTCGACGCTTGAAGTTGACTACAGTTTATCAATATCAGAAAAATAACGACTGTCGTGGTACTAAGATTCGTTAGTGTCATTATTAATTCTTGACAGGGATTGACATCTGACAAGAGTCAGAATTCTGTTGAGTACATGATTCGATTCTCGTACAGTGCTTCAACTTCACTGTTGAATTTTGAACTGCTAGCATTTAATGATTGCAAGCATGACACTAAAATTAATCGTGATGACAGTTTCACTATTGTCTCAATTCCAGATTTTAGTTATTATTGTGAATTGGATCCAAAATTAACCCATCCTTTCAAAATTGCTGGGTTGTTTCTCGACTAAATGGTGTCTCCTTCCGGAATACAAACATAATTGCTATCCTTCCTGTTCAGGTTTACAGAAAAGAAGCGGTGGGGGTTGGGTTACTACGATTCTGGATATGGCTCTAATTGGGACACAAAATTACAAATCATGGGTGCTCCGGTTTGCATTCTCTAGAGTAAGGCAAGAGCTTATCGTCACTCTGACAGTGTTTAATCATGGTTTCACTATCTACAAATATATTTGAAGATACTTTGGATCAAAAACTTTCCCCTTCTTGATTCAATTATGAGAATGATTCCAGCCTGACAGGTATTTAGAATCGTGGTGACTTGACCCCTCCAGTTAACTATACTGGCGACCGTGCCTGGATGACGTTCCCCAATGAATAACGATATAATAGCAGTGGTATTCCAAGACGAAGGTGGGGGGAGACATTATTTATGGCAAGTAACCATATCAAATGTGAGCTTGGTACAAGAACAGGCTGTACATCCAATACAGCATGCATTGTTCATAAAGGGCATGGTAGGTGTTTTGAAGGTATTCATGGACTAGCTGGAGTCTCAATGAATTTTCAAATATATACGTGTCCCGACCTTTCATACCGTTGATATGGCGAATAGACTTCACACACGATTGAAGCATATTTACATGGAAAGCATTTATATTGTCACGTGTCCCACGACCACTGCCAATAGCCTTTCCGACAAGAGTCCATCACATGGCTCTTCATACTTCTATTGCCCATATCAATTTGATTATCTGGCACATAGACAATAAAACAGGCAAAGATGTTTGCGCTGTCCAGCTAAGCTTTCGAGGAAGCTCATTGACCAGCATTACCGACCTTTCCTAAGACGCAGGCAGGGGACCACCCCGTATGAGTGGATCCCATCCCCATGGCACCAGATGCCCAATCGTAAGGGCCTGAAACCATGCTGCCAACTCTGCGCATTTCGGTCTATGCTGGATTTGTCCTCTTTTCCTTAAACATGCCATAAGCAGGACCACTTAGGTAGGGGGAGTTCCTCTCTATCTGGGCTCTTCAAATTAAAATACAACATTATAAAAAAGGGATGTCTATCCTTTACTAGGAGGATGATAATTTCATTCGTTTCCTTCCTAGGGGAGCCATTTTTAGAGCGGGTCTTCCCCTAGTTTGTTGCATGCTTCACACTAACCGACCTATCACACACCTAGGTCGTTCTGCTGCATGTTTGGGGGGGAAGTGACATGATGTTCTGGGCAGAGGCTCAGACCTGAATATTCCGTATGGTGACCGTGAAAATTTACCTGTGTTTATCATCTGACTACATTGTACATCATTTGAACTGATTTCGGTTGTAGAAGGCGCACCTTCATTTCTTAGAATCCGATCGCGGTGGGTATTCCGCTGGGAACGTGGACTGCTCTCAGGTGCCTAGTGGTCGTGATGGCCTAATAATAGTAATGTGTGTGGATTTAGGCTGAACATAATACTTGTGATTGCACATTTTGCTGTCTGTCTCCATTCCAAAGGATGGTGCTCGTTGGGAAATTTCTCCAAAATTAATACTCGTACCGACACTATTTTTTGGCACCTGAGAGTAGCGGTTTGCTTTCTCATTGGATGCTCTGGTCACCTGCGGTGTTCGGCCATGCGCTCCCGATGCTCATGGCTGTTAGTCATGTTCTCTGAGGGGCTATATATATATATCTTTAATGATACATTGGATTGTGCCAGGGATCTCTGCTCTGGCTCCGACCATTGGATTGTTGGGCGCAGCTTTAGTAGGGTCTTCTGACATGATCTCATGATGACTTATATATCACCATGATATATGGGGGTGGCAGTAAGACAGTCTAGCCTGACTATGCCACCCCTCGAATATACAACATAATATTTGTCAAATGTATTATGCTTTAATATATGTATATTTAAATAAAATATCCTATCCTATCCTATCCTATATCTATTATATCATTTTATATATCTATATATGCGAAATATTTGTATCACCGGGTTTCTGCAATGATATCTTGTGATACATAGGTACCTCAGAGACATGAGACATGTTCTCTGTGGGGTTGTATATCTATATTCAGTGATACGTTGGATCATGACAGGGAGCTGTGATCTGGCTCCGACCATTAGATTGATGGGGCGCAGCTTTGGAAGGGCCTTCTGACATGGTCTCATGAGGAAAACTTAATATGTATATCCCCCGGATATATATATTATATCATTTTATATATATATATACGCAATGTGTATATTGTGATACATAGGTACCTCAGAGACATGTGAACGTGTGATAACTGTTCTAAGGGCAGGACCAGTTCACGCTCCCCCGATTACGCCTCGGCGGTACAATCAGTCTGTGGGGAAACGTCTGGTGGAGTAGACGGGGTACTTGGGACCTCCAGGACATTTGTCCCCCACCAAACGCCAGCTGTTCTGGGCGCTAAAGCTGCCAAATCGCGTGCGCACGTATCAACACCGGCTGGATGGCCTTCGGCAGCTTAAGTGTAGGGCAGGGGCCGTACCCATGAGGTAAAGCGCCGCGTCCCCCTGGTCACGCTCGTCTTAACGACAAAGAGCGGCCTTGCCTGCCACTCCTCCGTGAAGGGATCGGAGAAAAATGACCTCTCCCCACCCTCCAGCTTGGCCAGGATATTAGCTTGGGCATGACCACCTGCAGCATGCGATGGTGGGGGCTCCCTCTGATCCGATGGCTTGACTCGCTTATAGTTGTCTAACCCATTTGGGCTAATGGGCTCTCCATTTGATCCCTGTGCCACAGATTGGGCATCAGGTTATCTGCCATTTGCATTGGCGAACAGCAGTTAGTTAACTCTTAATGTTGGTTGTCTTGCCATCTTTGGAGTGGGCCTCCTCCAGTGCAGGTCGTTATGTCGCTAAGGCGGAGAGGGAGTTAGTCTCCTCGCATCTCAAATCGGCTGGACTCTTAGAACTGACGGATGAAGAGTATCTTCTTCTGTTATACTTGCTCGGTTCGCTCGCAATTAAATGGCACCACCTGGGATGTTGCTTCCAAAAACAAGGGGGGAGGTACATGTTTGAGCAATATAGCACTCTAATTATATGAGTTATTTCACGTAACTAATCATAACAGATTCATTAAAGAGTTCATATTTAGGTATATTTTAGAAGAGTGCATTCCCTCAAAAATTTGGCTATTAACTTTATTGCTCGTGCCTCCTCCTGGGCTTGCATTCTAATCCATATAGTTCAGTGTGAAGGCTTCCTTTGGCGGAAATATGATATTTAAAAAAATATAATATATATTTCCTTAAAGAAAGCCTGAACACTGAACTATCATAGGGCCCTCCCATGGCGGTGCCATTCCCAACCCCGCAACTCGCCAATCTTCTGATTGAGCTGAAAATAAACTGACGAATTCAATCTGTAAAGTGAGTTATATTGGGACTGCGCATGCGTGACTGATTCCAAGCAAGCCAATGGTAGGCGACCAAAAAGTTAACCCCTTTCTACTATGGTTTACAAACGCAGGACATATATCCATATAGTTCAGTGTTCAGGCTTTCTTTAAGGAAATATATATTATATTTAAAAAAATATCATTTGCTGATAATAATTATGAACAAATGTTGCTTTGACAGGTATGCAACATAAATATAGTTAATATAAATGGTCCAGAGACGTATACATGTATTTATAAGTGACTGATGTTATCGGGCCACCCATTGTGTAAGGCATGCTTAATACTAGATTGTCTGCAGTGTGTTGACAAACGCTTAGGGAGCAATGAGAGTTAAGTAATTTCACACAATGCTAATCCGAATCCATTAGCCATGGCCTTTGTCTCAGCGTTAGAGGTGTTTGGGGTAATTAAATGCTGGACAGTGATAGTGATATCGTCCATATCATTATCCACACCGGCGGCTACGATGAACCGACTATTTACATAAAGTGAAACCGACTATACGGTGTCAAAAACAGTATCGCGATATGACTAATTACCAAAATACCATGAAGCCCTACATTTCCCCCCAAAAAATATTAATCCTTCTGCAATCATATTATCTGTTGTCGGCTTATATATCCTATACATCCCTCTAGATGAATAATAAACCATTCTAATGTATTCTTTTATAACTGATGGGAGAATCCATTCATTAAAGAAAGGGTTAAGCTTCAAAGGTGACTACTTTATTCTTCCACCTGCTGACTGCTAATGGTAGCTTATTAACATTAGCACCCTCCACCCCCACCTCCATCATCTCCACCTCCACCACCATCATCTCCACCTCCACCACCCCCTCCACCTGCATTTTGTTCTTCATCATCCACAGCCTGTCGTCCTTTTCGGGCCATTTGAAGTTGTTCCATCTCGATGGACACCCACCTTCCAAACAATGCTTGTTTAAAACAAATCATTCCAGTTGAAATCTCCTTTCTGTGCTCAATTAAACATTATGACCGGCCCGAGCACATTTTCTAATATCATTAACATGAGTAATTTCACCCTTATATTCGTTAATTGGAATGTTTGATTTGGGTGTGGGTACTATCACAATGGTTATTCAGCCTTCATATATAATTGGCTACGGCAATCAGCAATGCCGAAGCCATTTGCTGAAGCAAACTGGGCCATGGCAAAGGGTTGCCGTAGCAGATTGCCGAGGCCAAACTATCTTAATTAAGAGGGCTGGTTATTTGGGTTTATAGGGGTCAACGATATTATACAACTTATTACTATAAGAATTCTATAACAAACAGCCCTCCATTCAAATACGGTGTCACAGGGCATTCCAGATTAGCTAATTGTATACATCCTACACCCAGAGTCTGAATAAATGTCTAGGGGTCCATATCTAACAAAGAACTCTGATATAAAAGAAATGAAATTTAATCATGCCTTAATAACCAGATGGTTGTCCAGGCATGTAAAGTTACATAATCACTTTAGCTCTTAGCTTAGCCCTATTTACAGCAAGAATTAGCAATTAGCACTATAGGCAAAAAGAGAAATTTTTTCTCTGCCTGTCATTCTTCTATATTACAACCAGGCTGCCAAGCGCTCCTTTTCAGCGCTAAAATCAGGGTATCTGAATACACTTGATTGGATCGACAGGCTGTGGGGGTAGTTTACAACTCGGGGCTCTCCGGACTTTTTATTCTCGATTGTTTCAATGCCAGAAAACATCTTAGGGATTTCTGCGATCATACTAGGCTGGTTTCGTGTCTGCTTCCAAAATATGTACGCCAATCTGGCCTGGAACATTATGCCATTGGTTCATTATACCCCCCGCAACGAAGTTAGGGGGGTATACCCCCCGCAACGAAGTTAGGGGGGGTATACTGGTGTCAGCTTGTCCGTCCGTCGTCCGTCCGTGGACACAAATTTGTCCGGAGTTTTTCTCAGTCGTTTGTTTTATCAATTTCCGTGAAACTTGGCACAGGCATCAACCACCATGGGAACCTGTGCACCTGCGATTATGACATCTGTCCGACTTCTTTTGGTGGAGTTATTCCCCCTTTTTCGACTTAGAAAGTTTTTGCAACATGTATAATTTTGTCCGAGCTTTTATTCCTATATTTTTAGGTCAATTGTTTTTTAACTTGGCACAGATATTTAATACCATGGGAACCTGTGCACCTGCGATTATGACGTCTGTCTGGCATTTTTTGGTGGAGTTATCCCCCTTTTTTGTCCGAGCTTTTATTTCTACATTTTTAGGTCAATGTTTTTTATACCCCCCGCAACGAAGTTAGGGGGGTATACTGGAGTCGGCTCGTCCGTCCGTCCGTCCGTCGTCCGTCCGTGGACACATATTTGTCTGGAGTTTTTCTCAGTCGTTTTTTGATCAATTTCCGTGAAACTTGGCACAGACATCAACCACCATGGGAACCTGTGCACCTGCGATTATGACGTCTGTCGGACTTTTTTTGCGGGAGTTATCCCCCCTTTTTCGACTTAGAAAATTTTCGCAACATGTATACTTTTGTCTGAGCTTTTATTCCTACATTTTTCGGTCAATTTTTTAAAAACGTGGCACAGATATTTAGTACCATGGGAACTTGTGCACCTGCGATTATGACGTCTGTCCGACATTTTTTGCTGGAATTATCCCCCTTTTTCGACTTAGAAACTTTTTTTGCAACATGCATAATTTTGTCCGAGCTTTTATTCCTACATTTTTCGGTCAATGTTTTTTAATCTTGGCACTGATATTTAGTACCATGGGAACCTGTGCACCTGCGATTATGACGTCTGTCCGACATATTTTGTGTGGAGTTATTCCTCTTTTTCAACTTATAATTTTTCCGCAACATACATAATTTTGTCCAAGCTTTTATTCTTACATTTTTTGGTCAATAGGTTTAAGATTAAGGTTATGGTTGTACACCTGCAATGGGAACTGTTATTTTATTATTTTAACTAAATGTTTACTGACATGTGAAACATCTTAGTATTTTTAAAACAGGGGGGTATCCGTAGTCCCATTGGGACAGTCACACCTCTAGTTAATCTTGGCACTGATATTTAGTACCATGAGAACCTGTGCACCTGCGATTATGATGTCTGTCCGACTTTTTTTGTGGAGTTATTCCCCTTTTTCGACTTTTGCAAAATGCATAATTTTGTCCGAGCTTTTATTCCTACATTTTTCGGTTAATAGGTTTAAGATTACACTTAGGTTTGTGCACCTGCAATGGGAACTGTTATTTTATTATTTTACCTAAATGTTTCCTGACATGTGAAACATCTTAGTATTTTAAAAACACGGGGGGTATCCTTAGTCCCATTGGGACAGTCACACCTCTAGTTACTTTTGTTTCGTGTCAGTCTCCACATTTCTTTTTCTTCCGGATGGGCCTTGTAACTTTTTTGGATGGATATTAGTTCACTTCAGACAAATGTTCTCTTTTTTATTCGATTATTTACTCCGCTCTAGGTTGGTATCGCGTATATTTAGTAATTCTGCAGTTCTACCTTAGTTTCCTACTCCTATAACGCTTGCGATGAACTTAGTTTACCAGGGTCCTTTCCAACCAGTTGGGTTTGCACCTTTCATGCCAACAGTATGTCACAAAACTCATAACCATGGCGCTGCGGCTAAAATCTGGGTTTTCTTCGCTAGAAACGAGGTCTTGGTATGTTTCTAATCATGCTTACGTTTGTCACATCCTAGTTTACCATCCAAATTGACCGTGCAGGTAGAAATAGATATCCTTCCTCTAGTGTCGAAACGTCAGGATATCTTGGTTCGTACTTTCGCATACCATGGATTAGAGTGGCCTGTGCTTTCTGCATATGACCAGCTTGCTTTGGGTGATTTCTACCTAATGGGTTTTTCAACTTTGATGGTTTGCCTGACTTCAGGACAAAAGGGGAGGGGGGCAGGGGTAAGATTCAGCCCATTGGGCTCATTCTTCCACTTTCTCCACTTTACTGTCTATCATCAATCAAATCTGCGAATCGGTACCTTTTGGATCCATTTGTTGCTAACCAGTAGGTTCAAAAGAATCGGTCTTAACTGAAATACAACAGTATCTCATTCCTCGCTGCCTTCTATGAGTTGATTCTACCATGTACATGTAGTTCAGTTTGTAACGGGAATGTAACATTTTCAAATAGAAAATACATATTCCCTAATAAGATACTTTAATACACACTGAACTCACATTTCCCTCCCAAATTGGGATTTCCCTCCCCGCTGCTCGGTCACACCCCTCAAATCTTGTGAGAGGATGAAAAGAGGCTGAATAAGCTGCCAGCAGGCTATTAATATAGCTGGAGGGCACGTGACCAACCAAGTGCTACGTCACATAATAACGATTCAAAACGTACTTATGCTATTTCGTACCAAAATAATAAATTTTATATGGGTCTCCTTTGTGAATGAATACACCATGTAGTTCAGTGTGTAAGTATCTTATTAGGGAATACATATTTTCTATTTGAAATGTTATTTTACGCATTTTGTATCAATTATGGTGAATTATGGTTTATTAGGAAGGCTTTATGTAGGCAGTAAAGGCAGTGAGCGGTGAATAAAGTGGTTTATTTCTGATACAACTGGGCGTAATTTGTGGTGAAATCTCTTAGTTGAAATAAATTTGTCTTGATTGAGGGTCCTCTCTCTTGGTACATCAATAATGTATTTGCGAGATTTCTGTTCTAAATAGAGCTCCTTTTATTGTTCTGGGAATGTGCTAAGAATTTTTAAAATAAAACAAATATTAATTGATTGAAGCTTTTCCGGACAGGTGTCCTCGATTCATATCTACAATTTTATTCCCTGGAATCTACAGTAATGCCCTAAATAATCGAATCCTTAACCACAGCAGAATTATTGGTAATTTTTCAGGATTTAGTCAGAAATATGGCTCGTTGCCATTCATCAGAAAGCTCTGACTGAGGGCTTTCCAATGAATGGCAACAAGCCATATTTCAAACTAAATCCTGAAATATTACCCATTATTCTGTTGAGGTTAAGGAGTCGATTATTTAGGGCATTACTGTACAATTTTATACCCTGGAATCTATATAAAACTTGCTAGGAAGAGATGCACATTTTTAACAGTAATTGTGAGGGGATGAATGTACGAACACAATCTTGTGAAAGACAGTTTATTATTCAATGTGTTGTAAACATGATATTAGTTTCTCAGCAATAGTATTATGACATTACATCAACAGTGAAGACTACTACAATGGAATGACTACATGTATATAATTTGTCATGGTGAGCAAAGATTTGAAAATATAAAATTGCAAAAATAATATCTATTTTTAATACTTTTTAGCTCAACATTACTTTGTCAAGTTTGAGCTATTGCCATGGCTTGGTATCCGTCGTCCGTGTGTGTGCGTGAGGGTGTGTGTGCATGTGTGATTCGTCAACAATTTCCTTTAGCACAGGCTACAGGTTGTAACTTTGGTTGGATTATTATGAAATTTGTCATAGTTGTGACATTGACATGTAGATGGGAACCAGTCATTTTGGGGTCATTCGCAAAAAAAACATGGCCACCAGTGGCCATCTTGGATTTCAAAATTCAATCCATTAGCACGGGCTACAGGTCATACTGTTCGTCTGATCATCATGAAATTTGTCATGGATGTTAATATTGACATGTAGATGGGAACGAGTCATTTTGTGGTCATTCGGCTAAAAAACATGGCCGCCAGCAGCCATCTTGGATTTTACTCTTTCCATGACTAAATCCTGTGGCACGGGCTGCAGGTCCTACCTTTAGTCAGATCATCATGAAATTTGTCACTGATGTTGACAATGATATGTAGATGGGAAACGAGTAATTTTTGGGTCATTCGGTAATTTCCGATCATCACCAAACTTTACAATAATCTTGATATTGATCTACTAGATGCAATAAGCTATCAAATGTTTTTGAATTTCATTGAAAAACATAGCCATCAGTAACCATCTTGGATTTTACTTTATATTCTAGTATATCTCTTCATGTTGATAATCTAGTATTACTTGGACCTTTCAACTTTCCGCATTCCTAATCGCTCCATTGACTGTAACATATGAAATTATTCCCTTTCCAAGTTGAGCTACAGTGTCATTGAAACTTTCATTTAATATATTCAGAGGAATTTAAGGCCCACTTAATTTTCGTACCCCAAGATTTCATTATATAAAATATATGCCATATTATATACCATCGAACCCCCAGATCACATTATATAAAATATATGCCATATTATATACCATGAACCCCCAGATTACATTATATAAAATATATGCCATATTATATACCATGAACCCCCAGATCACATTATATAAAATATATGCCATATTATATACCATGAACCCCCAGATTACATTATATAAAATATATGCCATATTATATACCATGAACCCCAAGATCACATTATATAAAATATATGCCATATTATATACCATGAACCCCCCAGATCACATTATATAAAATATATGCCATATTATATACCATGAACCCCCAGATTACATTATATAAAATATATGCCATATTATATACCATCGAACCCCAAGATCACATTATATAAAATATATGCCATATTATATACCATGAACCCCAAGATCACATTATATAAAATATATGCCATATTATATACCATGAACCCCAAGATCACATTATATAAAATATATGCCATATTATATACCATCGAACCCCCAGATCACATTATATAAAATATATGCCATATTATATACCATTTCAAAGAGGAAGCTCCAAAACATTGTATTTTAAACTTATTCGATGTAATAAACTGTGAACATGTTGTTTTTGTTGAGATTGAGATGTCTGTTCTGTGCTCAAATGTTATATTATTTTCAATGGAAGGGGAATAACTTTATATATTTATATAGAAAGTTACTCCCCCCTTCCATTGAAAAATAAACTGAAGTTTGAATTCGGTTGCATTCTGGGAGTCATAATGGGGGAAATGATTTTATAATTTCAGCTATTTTCTATTACTCTATGGGCATCTTCTGAGACACAGATGTTCCAAATGGTGATTAATTATAGTATTTTAATCATATTTTATGGCATAGATTGTTATTAAAACCGTATATCAAGGCACTATAAAAATAAATAATCAGTGAAAATTAAGTGGGCCTTTTTAATGGAACTTCATCCTATCACTAGAGTATACTGACTCGGTATTACTGAGTCAGGATGATAAAGCAAATTACCGAACGAAGAGTGAGGCATCATACTATAATGTCTCTACAGGTACAGCAACAATCAAAATATGTTGGAATAATCTTAAGGTGTCAATCCACAAAATACTGTAAAACAATTGGCTGACAAACACTTTGCCATCCAGGTTATTTTTGGATAACCTAAATTTCTTGATTACTTTCCCCACTACTTAAATGATGACAGCGCCGAGTGACCACGCCTATACCGTGAGCCTAAAAATGTACATGGAAACTGTTCGATACTTCCTACCATTTAACATGAATTTTCGGCATCATAATTCCTTCGGGAATGACTGTTTTGACAATAGCCATACTAGATGCTGATAGTCAGTGCACTATTAACCTGCAGACAAATCAACAAGATGGAAGATTTGCAAAGAAATGAAACACGGAAATGAAAACTCATAAGGGTTTGTGCCACTGCAGTCGAACATCAATCCCACGTGCAACTACAGCTGTCCGGTGCCACGTGATGCGTGATCAGTTGCGACAAGCCAATAAAAAATGTGAGTTGATGACCAGACATGATCAATCGATAAGCACAGGTTTTGAGTGACAGGTGTCTCTTTCAACTTCACGTGTCTTTTTCATCGGAAATAGTCTCAATGTTGTACTTCCAACTTCTACTTTTGGTTGTTCTCGTGTGAAATGACAGATTAAATTATAAGAAATAACTCTTGTTTCGATTAAGGTTATGAGTTTTAATGAAGAGTTTGAAGATAAATTTTCTATAACTGTGCTATGTGCATTATAGTATTTATCTTCAAACTTTTCGATTATAACTGCATAACCTTAATCGAAACAAGAGTTATTTCTTAAATATTTCGAGAAAAAGAATGATAACAATATTATTTGGAGTAAATGATCTTACGATATATCTATCTTCCAGTTACAAATTATTCAATAATCATGTCATAAACTTATCTCTCTGTACATTCTAAATGGAACTGTCTGTTATCCAGCACTTGCCTGAGGAAACCTTGACATTATACAGAAATAGATCTAATTTAACACTTTCCATACTAAATACTCATTGGTGAGTAGTTCCCTTAGGAACGACTGCAGTCCGAGCATTTCCTATCGATTCTTCTGCACTTGTTTTGTCTGTCTCGTCTGCTAACATTTACTGTAAACCCCTTCAGATGAATAATAGACCATTCCAATGTATACTTTTATAACTACGTGAGATGACAAATAATAAAAGTGCAGAATTAGTCCTATTTTTGAAGGGAAATGTTCATATTATAAGTTCAACAAACGATGGTCAATATTATAAATTATATACAGTAATGCTCTAATTAATCGACTCCTTAAACACAGCAGAATTATCAGGATTTAGTCAGAAATATGGCTTGTTTCCATTCATGGGAAAGCTCTCGGGGAGAGCTTTCCGATGAATGACAACAAGCCATATTTCTGACTAAATCCTGAAAAGTTACCCATAATTCTGCTGTGTTTAAGGAGTCGATTAATTAGAGCATTACTGTATGTGGGAATAGATAGAGGAAGATATCTCATGAGTGACAAAGACTGTCCAGGAAGTGAAGTATTCGAACCGAAGGCCACTGATACAAACTTTCATGTACCGGTACAGTAATGCTCTAATTAATCGACCTCTTAACCACAGCAGAATTATGGGTAACTTTTCAGGATTTAGTCGGGGAGAGCTTTCCGATGAATGGCAACAAGCCATATTTCCAACTAAATCCTGAAAAGTTACCCATAATTCTGCTGTGGTTAAGAGGTTGATTAACTAGAGCATTACTGTATACGTACACTTGTCAATAAACATCTATACTCATGCCAAAATTTGAATCTGAATTTGAAACGATGGTCGTTTGTTGAAACTATTATCTGAATATTTCCTATGGTATAACTGCTCATCAATGATGCTTCTAAGAACAGAAAGGGTCAAGGTGATTACTTTAGACTCACGAGCTAACTACTGATGGTTTCTTATTAACTTTAGTCACACCCTCCACCCCCGCCTCCACCATCTCCACCTCCCCCATCCCCTCCACTATCCCCTCCACCGCCACATCCTCCCCCACCCTCATAATCGTGATGGCTACTATGTGATCTGTAGGCTCCACCACGACCACCCCCCACCACCCCCCGCCCCCACCACCCCTGCCCCCCGCCCCCACCCCCACAGCAAAAGCAGATGAGGAAAACACCACCAAAAAGAGAGATCATTCCAACAACAAGACCGACAATTAACCCTGTGTTAGACGAGTCTTCATCTTCAGCCTGAGCTGTTTTGCACTTGCTATTGCCATTGTATGTGCTCTTGACACGATCCCTGAAATATATGAGATTTATGGATGTACTGGCAGAGTATTAATACTTTAAAATAATTATCGACATGGTTAAAGCATAAAATAAATAGAACACCTATGGTTTTTGAGTGAATACCATAATTATTTCATGAGTGACTAGCAGTGGAAATATCAATTTTAAACGAGCAACTTTTTTCAGAGTGATGAGGGAGGCAGATATTTTTATTTATTGTTTTATTTCAAATTATTTTTGTGAGGAGGCAGGTATTTATATATAAGATATTTATTTTAGATCACCAAAGACACTAAATATAGGCAATATACCAAACCAGGACTTATGTCCATTACATTTATCCTTAATATCAAACCCACAGAATAAAAGTTGTGGATACAATATTACTCATTAAGACATGGAAACTTCAGCCGTATATAAACTCAGTCTCTAAATCATTAAATGAGCAGGGATAAAGGAGAGGTGCCTCTCGGCCCTTTCGAGAATCCCGGGCTAGCCACCCAAACCACTCACTCTACTCTACTATTAAATGAGCACCATCATCAAACTTGATTCAAGAGGGTTGGTGCTTATATCCCTTTCATGATGGGAGCTGCGCTGGTGCATCATTAAATATCCTGTGCCAGTGCATTATTTTATATATGTGAGTCCCCAAAAAAAAAAAATTACGAGGGTCTATAGAAATCCCCGGTGTCCGTTCAAGATGGATTTGGGATGATAACTTCAGTTTTAGTTATCTGAATGTTTTGAAATTCTGTTTGTGGATTAACTGCATGGAAATGCAGGTCAAGTTCAAATTTGGGTTCGGTGCACTCATTATTACCAGAGTTATTGACAACTTAGAATTTCCCGATTATTTTGGTTTCTGGTTTATTACTTCATAGACTTAGAATTTACTGATTATTTTGGTGCCTAATAAAATAAAAATAGATGTGTTAACACATTTTTGATTGTTCCCAGAAGCCACCTTATTTGGGGGAATTGTGGTCTGACTGCCTTTTATTATGCCCCCGACTTTAAGTCGGCGGGTATATAGTCGATGTCTCCGTCCGTCCGTCCGTCTGTACAAACATTTTGCATTATTGTTCAGCAACCGCTGGGCAGATTTAGCTGATATTTGGTATAGTGATAGAGCAGCATGGGGGAACAACTACATGCATAGCGCGGGTTTCGTCCACCCATTTTCACCAGAGTTATGGCCCTTTTTTTACTTAGAAAATTCAATTTTTCTCTTGTTTTTTGGGTTTCCAGATGATAGCGTGAACTTTGATGGTACGATTGCAAATCCCGTATTTTTGTGGATCAGTTATATGAATATACATGTCAAGTGCGAATTTGGGTATGATCTGATGATTTTTGCAAGAGTTATGGCCCTTTTTTCAACTTAGAAAATTTGAATTTTCGCTTCGTTTTGGGTTTCCGGATCGCTTGTTTTTGGGTTTCCGGAATTTCTAGAAGTGATGATTGTTTTTGGGTTTCCGGACCATGCTTAATCCGAATTGCTACGGTTGGGGGCAAATGCCATGCGACAGCGTACCTCTTGTTTTTAAAGAAATAAGGCATTGGTGCATTTTGGGTGTGTTAACTTTTGACACATGGATCAGCCTAGAGGGCGACTTGGGAGAATCTTCTCCCTAAATTGTGCCACTTCTCTCTATTTTTGTCCTAGGGAGAAGTGACTTTTCTCTCATATACCAGCATGCATATTTCAATACAGCATATTTGAGCAAGCCTTGAAATAATGTGTCTGTCATTTGCAGAATGAGGTCCCCAGAGGGTGAATTTAGTTATGCTACCCCACATATCAGGCTAGCATCACCAAATTCACCCTCTGGGAACCTCATTCTGCTGAGGTGTAAGCAGAATGAGGTCCCAGAGGGTGAATTTGGTGATGCTAGCCCGCGGGGTAGCATCACTAAATCCACCCTCTGGGGACCTCATTATGCAAATGACAGGCACACTATTTCAAGGCTTGTATCCAAATATCTTAGCTGGTTTTTGTACGAGCAGACTTGGACAAGAATTTCATGTGCAAAGTGAAACTAAGACAAAATATGATTAAAATGCTATAATTCACCACTATTTGAAACATCTGTGTCTCAGAAGATGCCCACATATAAATAGAAGATTTCCCCCCTCTGTCACCCAGAATGCAACAGAATTCAAACTGTTTCAATGGATGGGGAAGAACTCTATCTTTAATACATAGAGTTATTCCCCCTGCATTGAAAATAATACTGATTTTTACTTCTTTCGTGATGACAAAACGCATTGGCAACTCAACAAAAAATTACATGTCCACAGTTTATTACACCGGATAAGTTGATAATACAATGTTTTGGAGCTTCCTCTTTCAAATGGTATATAATATGGCATATATTTTATATAATGTAATCTGGGGGTTCGAAAATTAAGTGCGCCTTTAAATTTATTTATATACTTAAATTGACATGGCTCGTTTGAACCCCACAATTACAGTAATGCCCTAAATAATCGACTCCTTAACCACAGCAGAATTATGGGTAACTTTTCAGGATTTAGTCGGAAATATGGCTCTTTGCCATTCATTGGAAAGCTCTCACTGAGAACATTTCGATGAATGGCAACAAGCCATATTTCCGCCTAAATCCTGAAAAATTACCCTAATTCTGCTGTGGTTAAGGAGTCGATTATTTAGAGCATTACTGTATATGTTGTTTATTGGGCCATAATTTCCATATATGTGTCCATATGCTTCCGTGTTGATTTGGCTTGAAATCATAAATTCTCTCACCTGACGTTCCTTGATATGTAGTCCAGTAGGCGGTAATACTGTCTATCACAGAGGTAGTGCAGTGAATCTGTAACAATCTCATTCACACATCGATCATTCAGGTTATCATGTGTTCGCTTTCCTGTCCTTATGTATATCTGAAAGTAATGATATTTTTCTAGCGTTTGCTTGGATTAGCATGAATAAATTTTATTCACAGTATGTGAGTTAATGTAAATTGGGGGTGGAGGCTGGAGCTATCATTGTCATGTTGACCAACGAGAAGTTGTTATTTTATAGTTGTTGTCAGAGGATTATAGTTTGGTGTGAGTTCATTCTAGCCTCTATTGACGGGTCAACAAGTCAGATTTATTTTTTATATATATATACATATATAAACATGTAATAGAATATACGAGCTTGTAAGTACATCCATATATTATTTCTTGTAAGTACATCCATACATTATTTCTTGTAAGTACATCCATACATTATTTCTTGTAAGTACATCCATACATTATTTACTTGGCAATGTTGAAAATATTGTATTATTTGTGATTTTGATACATTGTCATTGAGAATGAATTTCCGAACATTGTTGCTGCATAAGAATGTGGTTTCGGAAAACAGGTTTCCACCTTGTTTTTCCCCCAGAAAATAAGTTTTTTTTTTACCTAGGAGTTTTTTTCCTGACTGACTGCAGTTTTCTCGATATGAACAATAGCCTGTATGTGTACATATGCCCACGCTATTACCTGTAAACATGCAATCCTGAATAAAATTCTGACTCCGACTATGGATTAGCTCATTTGCAATGATATTTCGAGTTGTTTATTGTAACATCGAATTGGGAATACAAGGAATAATATAATCTGCAAGTCTGCAAATATTATGTCTGTCATTTCCCGAATGAGGTCACCAGGGGATATATGTAATTATGCTATCCCACATAGCGGACTAGCATCACCAAATTCCCCCTCTGGGGATCTCATTATGCTTAGGTGGAGGGAGCGACTCAAGTTCCACTGATCACATATTCTAACAAAATCACGATTTAAAAGAGCCTAATATAAGACGTTATACTCCCGAAATATAGACGTAATAACGTAAGAAAAGCAGTAAATATCTATAGAGAAAAATCATGTTCATGAAAAAAGGTTATTTAAGTCTTTGATAACAGAACACCCGCTGATGGGATTTCATCCTGTTCAAGCCTTTAAATAGTGTGTCTGACATTTGCAGAATGAGGTCCCCAGAGGGTGAAGTTAGTTATTCTAACGCGCACAGCAGGCTAGCATCACTAAAATCACCATCTGGGGATCTAATTCTGCCTAGGTCTCATCTTTGTGAAGTATCTATACATGTAGTCTCAAATTAACATTGTTACTTTTTATGTTTACCCATACCATAGTATGGTAAACATAATGTCGACGTCTGGATTTACCACTTGTCGTGCGTCCGTCCGTCCGTCCGTCTGTCCGTAGACACTTTACGCATGGTGCGATAACTCAAAAAATTTCTATCCGATTGGAACCAAATTTTGTATATGAGTTTCTCAGACCAAAATACAAATCGAGTTCAAATATGGGTTTGATGCAATTTTTTTTTACTGAGATGACCCTTTTTTGACCTCGAATTCACGCATGCTGTCATAACTCGAACAATTTTTATCTGATCGGAACCAAATTTGGTATGCGAGTTTCAGAGCCCAAAATACAGATCGAATCCGATTTATTTTAAAGGAGTTATGACCCTTTTTTCAAAAATAAAATTAAAAAAACAAAAATCCGATGCTAAAACCGAAGTATATTTTGTCCGATTGTGTTCATATTTGATATGTAGGTTTATGATGACATGCCCCTCATCTGTATAGTTTTTGGTATTGATTGGTTGATCGGTTTAGAAAATAATTAACCCTTTACACACATGCTATCCAATGCAATAAGTTGAACATATTTCTTCTGATCTGCCTCATATTTCTTACCTAGGTTTTTCTTAGCATGTTCTTCGTCTGTATGATTTTTGGTATTGTTTAATTAACCCTTTTCACTCTTATATTTACTTAGAATTCACCCAAGCTGCTATGACTCAAAACATTTTTCATCTGATCAGCACCAAATTTGGTATATGAATTTATCACCCTAAATACAGATCGAGTTCGAATATGGGTTTGATCCGATATATTTTAACAGAGTTATGACCCTTTATAATTCAAGTAATTACTGCTGGGAATTTTAAGAGAACATATCTGGCAGACCATGTGTGTTATTGAAATGGACATGCTATAAAGCCTGATAGTGGTACTGTTGGCTGGCAGGATTTGTTATCATATTAATGTCAAATTGATTGATGGCTATCTGGTGGAGTTCCGTTTTCTGTGCAATATTAAGTTAACCCCTTTGCTGAAACAGGTTCATTACTAAAGTTTATGTAAACACTATAGGACACCTATTCTAAAACATTAAATTGGAATAGTCCATTGTTACTTTGTAGGGATGTTTTACAGACATTGTTGTCTACACACACTGTTGTCTTATCTTAGACAAAAATTAATCCACACATTCCTCAGTTCCATGATATGATGTCATTGCAAATGATTAACCCTCTCCACACATCATATGGTTTTGATGCTTTTCATTTGATCATTCTCCTATATTATGTCCAGGTTGATGGTGATCCACTTTTGATTTGCATGGATTTGGAATTAAAATTAAACCATTCCATAGACACATATTATGCGATAGACAGATATGATATTATCCCTTTCACTTTGATCCAGGTTCCGTAATGGTTTCAATAAATCACCAATTATATATTCATCATTAGAGGAAATGTCTTATTTTGAAATTCCCTCAATTGCATTTGGGCTCCAGGGTAATATTAATGGTGCTGGTATTCTTGAGACTGACTTATTGTATGGGTTTCTAAATCCAATGACATGCTTTGTATAGACTATTTTGTGTTTATCAGTTCATTAGTTTGGGTAAGATTAACCCTATTATATCCGATTTGATAACTCAAATATTTCCATTGATTATGTTTATACATGTAGTTCTTAGCATAGTTGACAAGAACACACCCCTAACCTGCATAGTGAGGGTCATTTGGTTTATTTGCTTAAAAATATTAACATCCTCCGCCAATCCTGTTGACACAATGTGATAACTAAATATTTTTCACATGATCACTATATTAAGTGTGAATTGTTGAAACTTTAGCACTCATGAAAAGGTTGATGTAAGGATTTATACAATTTATAAAAATAGCTAATCGCTATCGCCAAGGGATGGGTGGGTTAAACATCTGCCGATCGTGATCGGCCTCTCGTTCCATTCTGGGAAGTTTCTATATCCCCCAATTTGTAGAATATAAAATACATAATTGAGGCAAATAATCTGTGAACATCATTAACTTCTTCTGATCCTAGGTCTCCTGTAGCAGTTGAGGTATAAGCAGAATAAGGTTCCCATAGGAACTTGGTGATGCTAACCTGATGATATAACTAAGATATACGAACTACAGGAGGCTGCATATTTTGTCTTACTACATATATTATACTGTCTGCTTGGCTAATTGTGTACATTGTACTTATAGTTTGCAATGTGATCTTTTTATACTTAGAAAATAGCAAAATATTTATTTTCTTCAACCATTCAGTATTGCCCACTCTTTAACCCTTTCATGTTGGGAGCTGCACTGGTGCAGCATTAAAGATCGTGTGCCAGTGCTTAATTATCTTATATATGCAAGTCACCCATATGGAGACTCACATATATAAGAGAATGCACGGGCTTACAAGGTCAAGGTAAATATTATTAGACCAATGTATTATCTTATGGGAGACTTGCATATATAAGTCTTAAGAGAATGCATTGGCACCAGGTTTTCGAAAACAATTCAGGAAGCTCCAGTCATGGAAGGGTTAAGCTTAGCGTCAGGGACATATGCCTCCCTTGGTGGTGTTGCACTTATACAGTATGCCTCCCTTGGTGGTGTTGCACTTATACAGTATATGACCCTTTAAAGGTACTCAATCCGATAAAACTCCTCTCAATTACTATTTCAATGGCTTCGGGGGTCAAAAATATTTGATTCGAGTCGAGGAAGTCACCCATCAAAGCTCAGATTTGTTAGATATCGATTTTAGAAATCTATTATTTTTCGTTATCGGGAATTCTTTCTGGCCCAGAAGACAGTCAAAATTTCGTTATTATTACCACTTGATTATAGAGTTATCCATCCTTGTCTGTTTGAATAGAGTTTTGGCGTAAAATCTCGAGCAGGTTACCAAATTGACGGCAGTTATTAGTACTCATCTCGAGAAATTAACAAATTTCAAAAATCAATATCTAATAACTCTGAGCTTTGTTTGATGGGTTCCTCGACTCGATTCAAATATTTTTTACCCCCAAAGCCAAAGAAATAGTAATATAGGACCCTCTGATCGGATTGTTGTTGTTGGAATCTGTTGAGATGGGGACCCTCTTTACGGATTGAGTACCTTTAAACACAGCAAAATAATGGGAAATTTTTCAGGATTTAGCTTTCCGATGAATGTTAGCAAGCCATATTTCCGACTAAATGCTGAAAAATTTCCCATAATTCTGTTGTGGTTTAGGGGTAGATTATTTAGGGCATTACTGTAGTTATTTATAGTTTGGTGAGGATGGTTCAAGAGCGGGAATCTACAAAATAGCGCGATACCTTGAATACTGAAAATATCAACTGATTTAGTTGATATTCAGTATATGAGACTTGATCGCGTTCGATCATTGGCCAGGTCTGCATATTTTGGGCCGAGTTATGGCCCTTAATTAGTTCATTTTTGTGAATTTTGATCACGATAGCACAAGTTGAACAAATATCAACTGATTTTGTTGACACAAGACTTTCTCAACAATGTCTTGATCGAGTTCGAAAACTGGTGAGGTCTACCAACTTTGGGTGCACTTACGGTCCTTAATTAGTTCATTTTCGTGAATTTGAGACTTGCTCAACAGTGTCTTGATCAAGTTCGAATAATGCCCAGGTCACAGTTACGTATGGCCCTTAATTAGTTCATTTCACCCTCCAGGGACCTCACTCAAATGACAGACACTATTTGAAGGCTTGTTGAGGGCCAGTTTTACAGTTTTTGTGTGTTGAGATCTGATCAAATCTGATAGAATCTTTCTGGGACTAAACACATTGAATAATTACCTTCTTGTCATAGTCTGATACAATGATATAAACGCCATCATCACAGCTTCCAAACTCCCATCCATCATTTTTGAGGTAGGTTGTGAAGTCTTTCATGACACCTATAACATCACTTGATGACCTGCAGGCAAAACATAGATCAGTGTTGTGGCTGCAAAACTCTCAACTTGAAAAATTATTTAATTTGGATTAATTTCGAGGAAATTCATTGTGCAAAGCAAGACTTTAACTTTTTTTTTAAATCCATGCCCCAAAGTCGTTATTAGGTAAGGGCAGCTCTGAGAATAGGCAATGCCATAACCTTGTTCCAACTTTTCCAGTATTAAATAGGATGCACATATAGGTTATAATGGTTTTATTGCCATTTTGGGGTGAAAATGGTGATTTTTGCCAAAAATCCGATAATTTTGGAATTAGAACGTTTATTAGGTACTACATTGGCTACAGTAATAATTTATGCATATTGTGATAGCTTCGTACAAGTACTTAAAATACATGTTGATGAAACTGCCAAAAAAGCCCAATACATTGAGAAATACCTCTTACCATGGAAACGATATTGAAAAATACAGAAAATGTCATTATTAGAAATAAATGAAGTCCTATAATCCTTCAGACATAATATCACTTTTTGAAATTTGTTTCCTATGAAATGCACTTTTAATCCAGACTTCTGTGTTGGATCATTGTTGCAGTTTATTCAGCTGTTGTCATGAAAACAGAATTTTTTTTGCCAAATAGTGATGTTTTTCGGACATTTAAAGAGTCATCACAACCAACGTCGCCATCAGCATCATCATCACCGTCATCATCACCACATCACTGATCATCAGCATTATTGTCATCATTACCATCGTTGCCGTCCGTCATCGTCACTGCCTTCAGAACATAATCATATCACCGTATGGAACGCCATAGCTGCCTTGTGTTAAATGCACACAATCCGATTTGATGGTCCCCAACAACTACAACAAGAACATTTCTTGAAATGCCGCTTCAGTTATCAGAATCAATTAATTGACAAAAAATAATGCTGACCACTGTCAACTACACTATAAAATTGCCCAAAAAGTAGCAAAAAGTGTTATATATCAACATTTTGTTCCAACGCAATTTGGTATCGAGAGTATGTATGTCAGTCGGCATTTGTCGAATATTTGCCAGGCTGCAAATATTCCAGGTGGTGAAAAATAACAGATATAAAAAATCGATAGCTGATAACTCTGAGGTTTGATGTGTGGGTTCCTCGACACGAATCAAATATTTTTCACCCCTGAAGCCAAAGAAATAGTAATTTAGGAGCGTTAATTCGGATTGTGCATCTTTAATTCTGCATCTTGTTAATATATCAATATATAGCTCATTTGCCATTATGCAGCTACTTTGTCAATATATGTGATTAGTTGGTCAATATCTGCAGCTACTTTGCCAATATATGCAGCTAATTTTTTTCAATACATGTATATGCAGTTAGTATGCAGTTAATTTGTCATTATATGCAGTTACTTTGCCAATATATGCAGCGCATTGTTCTTTTCAATATATGTTGTTACCTGTAGTTCATATTATACACGGCTCGCGATGTTCCATTCTCTACAATGATATATTGACAAGGGCAATGAGCTGCATTTCATCGGAAATCATTGAAAATAAAAGGCTCCTAGATGTGATCCCAAACATGCCTGTACATTTTCGAAACATTTCACCAATAATTGGGGGCTGCATGGTGTGTCAATGGATCCACTTATTTGAAATCCAATAATCCAAGATGGCTGCCGGCAGCCATGTTTTTCATTGAAAATCGGAAAACATTCTCATATCGAGACTTTTCGAGAGTGCGTCCCATTAACATTCACACACTGCGAGCGCATTGTCTCCCTTTAATATTCAGACTGAGTGCATTGTGTCCCTTTATCATTCACAAACTGAGTGCAATGTCTCCCTTTAACATGTGGTACTACACCTATTACGACCATAATTCTGTCGAGGCTCCACATTGTTCATCGAGGTCATCACGTAATATACATAACATAACACTGCATAACGTAATACGAACGTACACCATTCATAGGGAGTGACATGCCCCATTGTTCAGAGGACATCACTTAATACACAAACGTATTAGGTGTACTGCAGCTTCAACAGGCGGGGTACTTTTCGTGACGTCATAAAATGTGTGGATGGTCCATAAACGGGCAACATATCAACTGCAACAGTTTTTCAAATCATTGTTGTGTTTATTATATTTTCTGCATCAGTTTGTTATGACCCCTTCCGTGGAGCTTCCTGGAATTTTGTATGTAACTTACGATGCATCAATCTTGCCCACAAGAGCCACAGATATTTTGACTCCCTCAAGACATTGGTACGAATCTGACGCACAGAGGCACGGTCCATCCTTTCGTCCATTCTCTAATGACCTCTCCAAATCTTGTGCTGCAAATAAAGGATGAGGAGTCTATAAGAACTGAAAATTCATGATCTTTTTATTTTTCTTTGACTTTTTTTCTTCCTAGGGGTTTATATTAAAGGTACTCAATCCGATAAAACTCCTCTCAATTACTATTTCAATGGCTTCGGGGGTCAAAAATATTTGATTCGAGTCGAGGAAGTCACCCATCAAAGCTCAGATTTGTTAGATATCGATTTTAGAAATCTATTATTTTTCATTATCGGGAATTCTTTCTGGCCCAGAAGACAGTCAAAATTTCGTTATTATTACCACTTGATTATAGAGTTATCCATCCTTGTCTGTTTGAATAGAGTTTTGGCGTAAAATCTCGAGCAGGTTACCAAATTGACGGCAGTTATTAGTACTCATCTCGAGAAATTAACAAATTTCAAAAATCAATATCTAATAACTCTGAGCTTTGTTTGATGGGTTCCTCGACTCGAATCAAATATTTTTTACCCCCAAAGCCAAAGAAATAGTAATATAGGACCCTCTGATCGGATTGTTGTTGTTGGAATCTGTTGAGATGGGGACCCTCTTTACGGATTGAGTACCTTTAATAGTTTTTCTCGTTTCACAGTGTAGAGAAAAACATTTGTCTTGGCGACACGGGTCAACATAATTAAATAGCGCGGGAAACGGTGGGTTTCCGTGATTGGGTGTAATTATGTTTGTTTATAAACACGTGCCGAGGTAACAGCCAATGGGGCTTAGTGATAACAAAGCGGGGTCACGCATTCAGGAATCGGGATTCACTTCTGGCATGACGTTCATTCCGTCAACTTCCTAACAAAAATGTTGTTAGAAATTGTTGTTCAAATATAATCTAAAGAATGTAACAAAATCAAATATTCTATTTGTCAAGATTCGACAAACTTCAAAAATGTCAGAGCGTGTTTTTGGTTGTGGATGCACAGTACAATATATAATAGTAATGTTGGGGTAACGTAAATTGCATGGTTTTAGACGTTTTGTCAAAATTGAACGAGGTGTTAAGAAAATCTGGATTATTTGATCAAAAGCGCATAGAAAGTTTTCATGCCAAATTCAGAGGTTTATTAAAGAATTATATAATGTGTGGACTTTATTACTATGTAATTAAGAGGCGAATAAACGTGTAATCATGTCATGCTGGCCCCAAGCTGTTCTTTCGCAAGGAATATTCAAGATAGCAGGCGCTATATATTCAAGGAAAGACCAGTTTTCACACGGAAGTGAATTCAAGCAAATTGTCATATTTGTATTCCCGAATAGTCGATAGTGTAAGTTTGAAATTAACACGAATCTCAGAACCTGAATTCATTTGTCGGTTCAAGCCGATGTTATTTGCAATTTTTTTCAAGTTTCAATACCGGGTAAAATGGAATGGAAAGAAAATTATATTATTGTCGGCCAAAGATTGGCCAACATGAATATACACATTAATATTGAGATGAGGACCAAAGATTGCCAACATGAATATACACATTGATATTGAGATGAGGACCAGCATTTCACCCTGCAGACGGGCTTCACAAAGGCTCTGGTTATATACAGATTTCCGCCATTAAAAAGATATATATAATTAGAATGGCGTTTTTTTTTCTGGCCGGTGGGGACGCCGTCGTTAACTGGGGCTGTACGTATAGTTTCAACGTGGTCATGCCTACCATTATATGATCAGAGACAGTCGCTCGTTGTTGCTAATTTCCAAACATAATTGGGTGTTTGTTAATATTTCCAGTGGAGGGAAGACATATAATTATCCAATAAAAAGGTTGAAAGCCTGAACATCCATCAATGGTTATGTGCTAAAACTTGATCCACGCTGAATTATTTTATTTTGGAGATACCTTAAGGCTTAATATAGTTTGACCAGCTTTAAGGACTGGGTCCGGGGGAGATCACTGAGTCGCGGCCGCATTATATTCATCTAGCTCCGTTCCGTGGTTTCAGAGATTCATCCAGCCCCGTTTCCGTGGTTTTATTGCTACAGGTCAGAGTTCTGGAGTAGCATTTCCATATATGGAGCTTTTGAATATACATGATTTCCATATATGGAAATGCTACTCCAGAACTTTGACAGTAGCACTAAAAGCACGGAATCGGACCTTGTGGATCCAATATGGCCGGGAGTTAGTGTAGTGACAGGGCGTATATTTTGATGCTTGTATGTATCTATTTATCCATGTTTGTGATTATCTAATAAAGTTTATTGAATTTAAATATGTGTATATAATTTAAAAATGCTGTATTGTTAAATATTATCAGAGCCTTATTTCTCCAAAACTTTAAAGGGGTACTGTACGCCAAATGTTGTTGTTGGTTTCTATAGTCTCCGAGTCGGAGAATAAGGTAACAATTTTTTCATTATTTGAAAGTCTGTTGAGTACGAAGTAGTGTTACGGGTGACAAATTTACCGGAATGCAAAAATACAAATTGTCGTTGTCGAGTAATTTTTGTACAGTTTTCAACCAAATGAATCAAATAAAAGTTATATTATAGGCATACTAGTCACATATAATCATTTAAGTTATTGTATCGTCGCTAGTCAGTGGGTGGCTTGAGTGTTCTCCCCGCGTATCATCATAATATTTTAAGCGATCGTGTGTGCGATCGGTTTAACAATCCAGTATCCCTCAATTAATTTATTTGATTACGGAAATTCGTAATTTAATTGACGCCATTTTATGGCTCCAGTCATAAATTCAATTTATATCAAATTATTAACTTTTAAATTATTAAATTTTAAGATAGCCTATTAACCTGAGTGTTTACAGAATACATCTTCGACTCAAATTACTTATGTTTCTATATATTATCGATATTAGATCGTTGTTGTCACCGGAAATTTAATGAAAATGGCGTACAGTACCCCTTTAAGCATTGGCATTGAGGATCACAATGGAAATAAGTGAGATTTGGCTTGCCTTCCTGTGCGCTCCTTGATGAGATGACTTGTCAGACCGAGCACATTCATGTGTATATTTCACTCTACTTCTCTATCTACCTACCCCTATCTCTATCTTTTATTATCTTACTTATCTCATGTTGTCTTACTAGTATCTCTTGAGCAACATGACAGTCCTGTTGAGGGAGGAGGGTGGGGTGGCACGGATTGATTATCATGTGTTTATATTAGGTATGAGTATTTATTTAGTAATTATTACCAAGCTGGTTAATTCACTATCTTAATTGTCCCTCCGCAGAACTGTCAAGCTGCATTCCTGTTATATTTATATAACTATATCTTATATCTATACTATATATATGAATGTCACATTCTGTATTGCTCTTTTGTATACGAGCTTATGATCACATGTCTACTTGCTATGCATCTATATATTAGCCGTTAAAAATATATATATCTATACGTGCGTGGTATCTAGGAAAAGTACGACGTAAAGGTTCTTGATTTGATACCGAATAATTCAGAATTTCCAAAAACCAAGTTGCCGCTTACCAGGCAAAAGAAAATGAGAATTACTTGCGATCATGCACCATCATTCACATCATCAAAAAAAAAAAATACCATGAAAAGGCACAAAATCTCCCACAACTATAATACCTCGAAAACTATAACACAAAAAGTAATAATTTAGAACGCTCTCAGTTAACACAGGGGTCCGGGAACATTAATATTTGTTTTATTATATTGTTTTTAAATAAACAGAAATAACAATAATATAATAAAATTAAAAATAAAGTTCCCGGACCCCTGTAGCTCTTGGTTACCCTGGATCATCTACCGTTTTTGGGCGACGGAACAATGAACGCTCTTTATAAAAGGGCGATCCTAGGAATGGTTGGAATGTTGCCAAAATTAAAACGCGTTCCTTATATACAAGCATGAAGTTTGATCAATATTCTCACCTTCGTTGTAGGTTAGCAGACCATCCGGGTCACATATATAAGACGATGAATTTCTCCCGCAGGCGGCCGGGTTGGTCCGGGGGTTCGGGTAATTCGATTTTGACCACTCTCTTCCTGGGAGCGTTCTGTCCACACAACACATAACAGATGGAATAACCACAACCAACACTACCACGGCCCAGGCTTCACACCACAGCCCCATTATACCTGGAATATATAGTATTCAGTGCGAACTACCCGGTCATCATGATTGTGGTCAGGAATGACGATCAACAGAGTCACATATACCCGTCGCCGAGAGCAAATTTCACCGGAACATAAAATCCATTCAATTGCAATGAATAGCACAGTAGCTCTCACAGCGTTGCCAATCTCTTGCTATATATTATCGATTCAAAACTTGTATATTGTACTCAAACAATGCTCAAGCGAAGTATTGTGTGGTCTTATTGTGACATTGTGCACGCATGTAACCACAACTGACCATTATTGCATGTATTATTGTCTTGTTATTGTCTGATTGTTTGGTTGGATATTCGTTTGCTGACCTCGGGTGTTAGATTGGCAGTGAGCTTAAAGATGGTCTATCTCTTTGTAAACGTGTGCCGTATAGTTACTGGGATATAAAATAATAGATATGAACCGAAGACTCCTGTCCGGAAATGCTTCTATCGATTAACATTGATTTATTTCTCATATTTGTACTGGTCTAAACACGTATGGCTGTTTAGCTAATGAACAATAGTGGTTACTGTAAATAGAGACTAGAAATTTTATTGTGTTTATTTGTATTACCCACAAAACTATTTCAAATTTGTTATATGAAGAGATAATCCATCTTTAAGTCCTTCGTAGGGGACTGAGCTCTGCATGGAGCTTGAGTTTCCATGCACAAATTCAGGAAGCGTAACTCTATATATAATTAGATGCTTGTAACCCAATCGGCAAACCTCGGTGATTTCCGTTATCTCCAATCGCTCCGCTGAGAGATCGCAGTGCTAACGTAGAGGGCGCTGCATGGAGTTTGGCAATTGACCAACAAAAAAGACTTCACACCCGGCAAACCTCGCCAGATTCCGTCACCGTTTCAGAGCTTGGCCCCAGAGGTCACAGGTCGAGGAGTCCAGAATGACTTCACACCATGAATTATTATTTCATTATATAGAGTTACATACCTTTGTTCGCTTTAAATTATTTGACTTTCAAATGAGTTCACCCCATTCCCGGCGAAGCGTACATGGCCGAATCGTTGAGAATGGAGTACACTCATCACAGTAAAGTTTATTATATATATAAAGAGGCACGGGGTCGGACCACAGGTCCCCTGGTGCGACACGGCCACCATAAGTATATACCTTAAGAGGGTGACAACCCCCCTTTTCGGACATGTATTCGAGGTCTGTTATGGCGTATCTGACATCTGCTTGACAAGTCAAAACGTTGATAATCTAAATTAGTTTGTAATGCCGAGTGCACCACACTAGAATAGTCGACTAGTTACGTTGATTGAATTGAATTTGTTAGAAATTGAATAATTTGCAAGTCAAAATGCGAAAATTATCAATCTGTTGACACTGCATGATCATAAATGCGATAAATTAAATTAAATATCTTACAAAACTCAGAGGATTGATAACTACATAAATTTTGTTTCTGAAGATTCTGAGTTATATTGGAATAAATACAAATCGAGGCCGGATAGGTTATTCGGTAAACCAAGAGCCTCCCTGAATGGAAGGGTTGGTATTTGCTCTGAACCGTGGTACAGTACGATAATTGTAATAACGGCAGTATCACATGCGCCGTAGGGTATATAACCCCATGCAGTGGGTTGAGAGGTAATTATTTTGTTTTTGGTTGAATTTTAATTATTCGTCAACGACCATGCACTCTACATCCTGCCATTTAATCCGTGAAAATTGGACCATGCAGAAATGCGATTTTGGGCAGTTAGCCATTTTAGGGTCGCAGGGTACATATGGAAACCCAGTGCCAGTCGGTTTTGTGGTAAATATTTTGAGTGGAATCTTAATTAATCGTCAACAGCCACCCAACAATGTCGTTTATTCCGTGAAAATCGGACCAGAAAGATGATTTAGGGCATTTTTCTATTTTGAGTCGTAGGGTATGGAAGGAAGTGGGTTGTTGGTAAATTTATTGGGAGGTATCTTAATCATTCGTCAACGGCACACTATATACGTATTACAGGGCCGTTTATTCCGTGAAAATCGGACCAGAATGTTTTCAATAAGGAATGAGATACTGATGTCACGTGATAGAACTTTCAATGGTTTGTTTCTGCACACATTTTCACACAGGTTTGCAATTGTACTCCAGTGCATGTTTCAACATAATTCTATACCAATGCATTCATGTATGTGTTATCAGATTATAACTTCAGTAAAAAATTAAATCTTTCAGTCAAGCTGCTAAACCAAATAACTAGCCTATATATACTATAGCCAATATGCAGACTAATTTCAATGCATCATGTCAACTTTTGCTTCATTACTCACTCTATTTTCAATAAATTTAGTGAAAAGAGTATTCCGGATGCCCACTCTCTGTTACGGAGTATTCCGGATGTCGGGGTCAGTTTTAAGCCGGATGCCGGCTTCCATGGGGAGGGGGCGGGGTCGTAACCCTCCCTTAATGTATAATATACTCATGGTGGAGTTGTTGCACCAGGGGACCACAGGAACCTGTGTTAAATTCTTCTCACCACCCATAGGCCTACATCTATTACAGGTACTCAATCCGATTCGATGGTCCCCATATCATCAGATTCCAACAACAACAACGACGACATTTAAAAAAATGCCACTTCAGTTACCAGAATCGAGTAATATGACCATACGCTAGCGTAATTAACGAACCACTGCTAAAACACACGCATAAGCTAGGATATATCTGTGTCTTTTTAATCCTATAAAATAACTTCATAGATTCGTATTCCCATCAAATAAGATTAACTTAGGCCTTATTTCGTGGTGTGATAATGATATATTACACTCCAGGCATGCACAAGGGTTCATCGACAGAGTGGGTTCTATAGCAATTTCGTGTATAAATTATGTCAATCGTATCATACATCAAGGCATGTGAGAAATCAGAGATTCATAATGCAAACAGACTACGAGCTCACCGACTCACGACTTAAAATCTAAATAAAAAAACTTTTAAAAGCCATTCCTTTTGAACAAATTATTATAGAATATAAACTAACAACACCAAACTGAAAGTATTCTCAAGTCAATACTGTTGGTTGTTATCTAGAGGGGAGTATTATACTGAAATTAACCATTATATTATTGACGCTGTATGCGCAATCCGATTGAGATGTGTACTATACGAAGAAGCTTATCGATTTCATCATGTTCATTTCATTCATAAAATGTCATCATGTCGATTTCAACGAAACTCGACGAGCAACGTCATCGTGTAGCTTTCACCATCGACCGAATTTACGATAACCTCAATGTATCTTCTGCTTTGTTCATAAGTATGTGTTTCTTGTCGATTCATGAAAATAGAAGGATATCTGAGTATTATCAGATTCACGTATATATGTACTATGTAATATTAGGATAATTTAAACGCGATATAATAACGTTTGCTTGCATCACGAATTTCGATTTCAATTCCAGTATTGTCCCCAGCCCAGCCAGAGTGATTGAGATGTTCCCATTGCACGCGACATTTATATTGCCCAAAACCTGTTATTTATCAACATTTTGTCAACGAAATTTTACCTGTTTGTCAAATATCTGACAAAAAAGCCACTTAATTTTTTAGTTATCCATCTTCATCCGCAATTTGGTCAGAAAGAGTCTTCTCGTCGATTGTTACTGGGCCACTTAAACTTATCGGTGGTGAAAAATAGTAGACTTCAAAAATCGATGTATGATCACTCTGAGCTTTGATGGGTGTGTTCCTCGACTCGAATCAAATACCTTTTACACCCGAAGCCAAGGAAATAGTAATATGCGAGCGTTTATTCGGAGTATGCATCTTTAGAGATGCATAATCCGAATTAACGCTCTCAAATTACCATTAGAATTCGGGGGTAAACAATATTTAATTCGAGTCGAGGAACCCACCAACCAAAGCTCAGAGTTATCAGATATCGAGTTTTGAAATCTGTTATTTTTCACCGCCTGGAATATTTGGCGACCTAGCAAATATTCGACGAGCCGACCGACAAACTCTCGATACCAAATTGCGTTGAACAAAATGTGCACATATAACGCGTTTTGGAAAATTTTATACTAAAGTTGACAAAGGTTAGCATTTTTTTTTGTTTAGTAATCATTATATATTTTGGAACTTCTGTCTGTGTGTCTGTGTGGGTGGGTGTGTGAGGGTGTATGACTGTATGTGTGTGTGTGTGTTAGGGTGGGTGAGGGTGTCTGTGCTCTAGACTGGGAAACTGCTCGACCGATCCGACTCAAATTTGGTATGTAGGCCTACTTTGATCCCGGGAACAATATGGGCGGGTCAAATTTCACATGCGACCGTGTTCTTGACCTTGATCTCGATCATATACGCTCATGTAGGCATGTTTATGGACTGACACTGTATATTCTGAGGGGATCACAAAGAAATCCCTAAATAACCCTGACGAAGTCGGGCACATCAGCTAGTTATGGAATCCTATTACGGCCACTTGCTAATGGCGCTTTCGGCGCACTTTTTGTCGCTTTTGGCGCGATGCGCCGAAAGCGACAAAATGTGCGCCATTAGCGCACCGCGCCGAAAGCGACAAAATATGCGCCATTAGTGCAATCGGCGCGGTGCGCCATTAGTGCATTCGGCGCGGTGCGCCGAAAGCGACAAAATATGCGCCATTAGCGCATGTACAATTAAGTATGTGATCACCCCAGCAGGGGTGCCGGAAGAGGGGGTAGATGGGGCGAGCGGGGGCAGGACTTGCCCTTTTTCTGGAGAAAGAAAATGATTTTTGTGTGTTTAATCTCATGTTTTTACAGTAAAATGTGACTTTTTTTGTCCAAATACCACCAATTTCACAAGGAATATAAATTTTTTGTCAATTTTGTCACAAAACGGCCATAAAAACCGACAAATACCTTTAAAATAGGGATTTTTGCCACAATGAATTTATGGTTATTTTTCCGAGTTTGCGGAGAAAATGCCCCTTTTTTTTGCAGAAAAGTGCCCTTTTTGTAGGCTCTGCCCCCCTGCCCTTGGATGCTTCCGGCGCCCCTGCACAGATCGGGCATGGCCATATGTACAATGTATAGGCCTATGTATCAATTTTAAAAGGGAGGGGCTGAATTTTGCTGTAGATAGACATCCAAATGCTATAATTTGTCATTATTCAGATTTAAAATTATTGTGGCCGTGTGGTCCTGGTCCCTCCTTTGTGTGTAGTTAAAGGTACTCAATCCGATCAGACGGTCCCAGGGATGTGGCTAGAGGGTCTCCGTTGGGGGTGTCCACCTTGGGAAATTCCAACTGCACCTCCTTGAATCAGAATCAGACAAAACACAAATTTTACATAATTCCATTTGCATCCCCCCCCCCCCTTGCACCTTAGTGCTCATGCCTAATATCCTAACATCTAGTGGTCTAAATCCAGACAAATGCACACGGCTATGGACAAGAGACCAGGACACACCGGGATGACCATTGTTGTTCAACGCAGTGTGAGAATTTTTTTTTTTGAAAACTGTACAAGAAAATCACAAATCCTAGCATCTAGACTGGCCTCAACTGAAGCTTGGGTCAGCTGCCCACTCTGCCCCCTCTTCCGGCACCCCTGCTGGGGTGATCACATACTTAATTGTACATGCGCTAATGGCGCATATTTTGTCGCTTTCGGCGCACCGCGCTAATGGCGCACCGCGCCGAATGCACTAATGGCGCACCGCGCCGATTGCACTAATGGCGCATATTTTGTCGCTTTCGGCGCGGTGCGCCGAAAGCGACAAAAAGTGCGCCGTAATGGCGCATGTTTTGTCGCTTTCGGCGCTTTCGGCGCGCGCCGAAACAACGCTAATGGCGCACAAATAGTTACGGCGCACTTTTTGTCGCTTTCGGCGCGTTACTAATGGCGCACTTTTTGTCGCTTTCGGCGCGATGCGCCGAAAGCGCCATTAGCAAGTGGCCGTAATAGGATTCCATAGCTAGTATATAGTATAGTTTGGAACTTATGTCTGTCTGTCTGTATGTGAGTTATAGACTCGAAAACTGCTCGACCGATCCGACTCAAATTTGGTATGTAGGACTAATTTGATCCCGGGAACAATATATTAGTGCGACCGACACGGTCGCACGTATATATTGTTCCAGGGATCAAATTGACATTGACCTAGCTCATATACGCTCATATAGACATGTTTCTGGACCGATCGAACAATAGTTTTTTCTTTCTCCTATATAATACTTTTCAACGTTGTTCGCTCAGTATTCACCCCCGTGTATGGGGTATAGCCAAACCCGAGGGTATCACCAAACCAGACCATGCGGTATTGATACATGTAAATGAACATATCTTCCCTCAGATGAATATATAGATCTCCCAGTTAAATTGTGATATCCACAATTCAAAACATAATTTCGCAAAGCGGAATGTTCCCCCAATGGGATAGCGAATATATATAACTTGCTCTCACCCCGATAAATTTAATAGAAATTCCGGCTCATTTCCGATTTTACCATAAATAGTAGACACTTTTTGACGTTAGGTGGTTCGTTTGAAACATAACTATCAGCCATAGATGGCGGATAATGCGTGCATCCATAGAAAAATATATGTTTAATTAACCATAAAATTGTCTAGCCTATATATATATACTATCTGCGTCCAAGTGTGGGTACCCACCACCATTTCGGGTATCAACGCCGCATGTCGATCCTGCGATGAGGTGTCGCCAAACCAGATCTGGGATGTCAAAGATGCGAATGATATACTTCATATATTGACCTCCAACACCCCCTCCACCACCACCCCATCCTCCACCACCACTGGACCTAATATATTGCATAATCGAGGTTCCCAATGGGTGTACATCACAATATTCACCATTTGGGAACTTCAATCGTGAGTCCATGTCTCCCACAGCAGATAAGGCCATGCAGAATGAGGTCCCCAGAGGGTGAATTTAGTGATGCTAGCCCACAATGCGGGATTAAATTCACCCTCTGGGGACCTCATTCTGAAAATGACAGGCACACTAAACTCAGGCTTGGGCGAAAATGCATATCTGTTGTACGCATTTTGTATCAATTACTGTGAATTAAGGTTTATTAGGCAGGCTTTATGTAGGCAGTAGAGGTAGTGAGTGATCAGTGAATAAAGTTGTTTATTTCTCATACAGCTGGGCGAAATTCGCTGGGGAAATCTCTTAGTTGAAATTAAAATTGTCTTGATTCAGGGTTCTCCCTTTTGGTATTCTCTGATGTATTTGCAAGATTTCTGTTCTAACAATAGTTCCTTTTGCTGTCCCGGGAATGTGATAAGAAATTCTAAAATAGAATTGATATTAATTAATGAAGTTTTTCCAGACAGGTGTCCTGAGACTGTCCTCATTTATATCTACAATTGTATACCCTGGAATCTACAGTATAATGCCCTACATAATCGAATCCTTAACCACGGCAGAATTATGGGTAATTTTTCAGGATTTAGTCGGACATATGGCTGAGGGCTTTCCGATGAATGGCATCAAGCCATATTTCCGACTAAATCCTGAAAAATTACCAATAATTCTGCTGTGGTTAAGGAGTCGATTATTTAGGGCATTATTGTACAATGTTATACCCTGGAATCTATATATAATTTACTAGGAAGAGATGCACATTTTTAACAGTAATTGTTTGGGGATGAATGTTCGAACACAATCTTGTGAAAGACAGCAGTTTATTGGGGGAGGCGGACGGCACTGTCTAAGACCTGTTGGGAGACACAAAATTCAAACTGTTATTGAAGCGCCGCAGGCGCGTTAAGCAACGTCACCCCTTTTTCAAATTGATATCGAGGCAGTCAGGTCGCGCCAGCGACCGCTGCCGCGGGGGCCTGATGGCTCATAAAAACAACTCTATATATAAGCGCCCGCGGCTACCACTTTATAGCATCAAGGGTAGACTGAGCAAATCGAGACGGGATGCTGGTCCCGCCAAACTCTCCAGACGGCATCGACATATCAAAACGCATGCGATTCTCGCCTATCGTATCCGTATTTGGACGAGATTGTAAGACCATAGCCTGGTGTCGTATATAGGTACTACGGACCTACTTCAGCACACTAGCAATAAGCCATTATACATAACTGGAACTCAGAGTTGAATAATTAGTGTACATGTATCTCGAAGTTTCAAGCAGTGTATGATGTTCCACGATTGTGAACGATAATAGCCTTTCAATTGAGTCAGTTTTATGGTTCTTGTGATATTCCCGTTATATTTTCCCACTGGGAAATGGCAATAACATCAACAGCCCAGCACACAACGTCATTTAGCAGCGAAGATGTTAATGTGCATCTACAAATTCTCATTTCTTACAGAAATGACCAAGTTTCATACAGAAAACTGAAAAGGTTGGTTAACACTTTCATGACGGGAGCTGTGCTGGTGCAGCATTAAAGATCCTGTGCCAGTGCATTCTCTTATCTATTACATGATCATACCCTTATTCAATAAACACATTCTATAAATTGTGATATGAAACATTCGTTTCATAACAGGAAATAGTGTCAGGTGACTTTGACTTCCGGTTTGTCATCTGTTTACATATATACCGTGCGCTATGTCTCAAACTTCTGGGGACGAGTTGTAGATCCTCCATATAATATGAAAGGCATATACATGTAGAACTATTCTGATATGATGAACCTTGCGAAGGATCGTGTAAATAGTCGTGAACCTGTGTTGACTCAAATCAGTTTTCTCAAGAAAGAGACACATCTTTAATTAGATGTTTTAGGGCGAAAACAGGCCTGAGTTTATTGCGCCTGTCATTTGCAGATTGAGGTCCCCAGAGGGGGAATTTAGTGATGCTATCATTCACAGTGGGCTATCGTCAATAAATTCACCCTCTGGGGACCTCATTCTGCTTTGGCCTCATCTCTGGAAAGTTTTGTTTTTTATTTTTTATTAACAAAATTCTATAGAAACTTCTTCACACAAATTATATATATTTTTTAGTTTAGTTTCTCTATATCCCCAAATTGGCAGACTAATATATTGCATAATCGAGGTTCCCAATGGGTGTACATCACAATATTCACCATTTGGGAACTTCAATCGTGAGTCCATGTCTCCCACAGCAGATAAGGCCATGCAGAATGAGGTCCCCAGAGGGTGAATTTAGTGATGCTAGCCCACAATGCGGGATTAAATTCACCCTCTGGGGACCTCATTCTGAAAATGACAGGCACACTAAACTCAGGCTTGGGCGAAAATGCATATCTGTTGTACGCATTTTGTATCAATTACTGTGAATTAAGGTTTATTAGGCAGGCTTTATGTAGGCAGTAGAGGTAGTGAGTGATCAGTGAATAAAGTTGTTTATTTCTCATACAGCTGGGCGAAATTCGCTGGGGAAATCTCTTAGTTGAAATTAAAATTGTCTTGATTCAGGGTTCTCCCTTTTGGTATTCTCTGATGTATTTGCAAGATTTCTGTTCTAACAATAGTTCCTTTTGCTGTCCCGGGAATGTGATAAGAAATTCTAAAATAGAATTGATATTAATTAATGAAGTTTTTCCAGACAGGTGTCCTGAGACTGTCCTCATTTATATCTACAATTGTATACCCTGGAATCTACAGTATAATGCCCTACATAATCGAATCCTTAACCACGGCAGAATTATGGGTAATTTTTCAGGATTTAGTCGGACATATGGCTGAGGGCTTTCCGATGAATGGCATCAAGCCATATTTCCGACTAAATCCTGAAAAATTACCAATAATTCTGCTGTGGTTAAGGAGTCGATTATTTAGGGCATTATTGTACAATGTTATACCCTGGAATCTATATATAATTTACTAGGAAGAGATGCACATTTTTAACAGTAATTGTTTGGGGATGAATGTTCGAACACAATCTTGTGAAAGACAGCAGTTTATTGTTCAATGTGTTGTAAACATGATATTAGTTTTTCAGCAATAGTATTATGACATTACATTAACAGTGAAGATTACTACAACGGAATGACTATATAATTTGTCATGGTGAGCAAAGATTTTAAAATATAAAATTAAAAAAATATTATCTATTTTTAATACACTTTTTCAATATATTCAGAGTTCTTAATGGGACTTCATCCTATCACTAGAGTATACTGAGCCAGGGTGGTAAAGCAAATTACAGAATGAAAAATGAGTCATTATTAGTTATCTTCAGCAACATCAGGGGTACATGAAGATTTAATACCTGGATGTTGATTTTGAACTCTAGAGCTGAGGGGTTCAAAAAGAGACATCCAGGTTTTCGATCTCCATTATTGTAAATACTGTTTATATATTATAATGTATATATATCACTTGAATATTTGTTATGTAAGCCATGTACATAAATGTATTATATGTTATCTTAATACCTATGTAATATGGTCGAAAAGATTAAACAAATTGAATTGGATGTTGATTTTGAACTCTAGAGCTGAGGGGTTCAAAAAGAGACATCCAGGTTTTCAATCTCCATGTACCCCAGGGTGTTGCCGGAGATAACGATTCCCCACAACAATAGCCATGTCTCCTTAATTCAAGTGTGTTTTAATAGATTCTCCGATTAATTCACACCAATAATAATAATAATTCATAGCCAACTTAAGGATCCACAGAATCAGGTGACATCAAACTCGGTATGCAAGAGCAACGTCATGATTGGTGGAAACTGACAGTTCAAGGGTCATTCGTAGACCCCTGATGTTTCACGTGCTCATATAACCATGATGTTTCGCGCAAGTTCTCTTATACTCTGCAATCAAGGGTGACTGTGGGCATGGTGATTTAAACATGGCGTTGTAGCCAATCAGATTGCTAGTTACAACCGGATGTGGGGACAAAATACCATAATATCTGAACAGTATGGTACTAGCATGATTGATATACATACCTGTTCATAAATTAACCCTTTCTGTACTAGATACTCATTGAAGAGTAGTTCCCTTAGGAAATGTTCAGATATTAAGTTCAACAAACAACCATAAACATATTATCTGAACATTTCTCTCAAATAAATAGGACTCCTTCTGTACTTGTATTATTTGTTGCCTGCTTAAATTTCCTGTAAAGCCCTCCAGATGAATAATAGACCATGTATACCTTTATAACTGCATGGGAGAATCAATTTAGTGTAGAAACAGGGGGGGGGGGATTTTTTTTCAGGCACATATGCTGATTTTTTCCTTTCCACCCTTGTTGGTACCCACCCACCCCACGTCCAAAATTCACTGTAAACAGATGTATATGAATTTTTGTGCATACTATTTGTCGTGGATGTTAACATTGACATGTAAATAGGTACGAGTCATTTTGTGGCCATTCGGCCAAAAAAACATGGGCCATCTTGGATTTAAAAATTCAATTCATTAGCATGGGCTACAGGCTACAACGTTTGTCTGATCATCATGAAATTTTTCATTTATGTTAATATTGACATTCTAAGGTGTTTTAAGCCATACTCATTGCAAAAACAGTCAAAAAGACTTGCAGTGAAAAAAAATTTAGTTGCTCCCATCGACCACCCACCCACCCCGGCATACGTGCCCGGAAAAAAATTGCCCCCCCCCCCCGGTAGAAAGGGTTAAAACTATATAATCTTCAATCCTCAAATTAAACCGTTTTGTTTAACTTTTATCTGAACATTTCCTATGGGATAACTGCTCTATTCTAAAAGGAGCACTGATAAGCAGTGATTACTCTAAGACTCTCACCAGCTAACTGCTAATGGTTCCTTGTTAACTTTAGTCGCATCCTCCGCCCCCGCCTCCACCATCTCCACCTCCTCCTCCACCTCCACTGTCCCCTCCACCACCCCATCCTCCCCCACCCCCATAACTGTGATGGCTACTGTGATGGTAGTGTCCACCACCCCCACCCCCACCACCACCCTCACAGCCACCACCACGCGCACAGCAAAAGCAGATGAGGCCAACACCACCAAAAAGGGCGATAATTCCAACAACAAGACCGACAATTAACCCTGTGTTAGAGTCTTCATCTTCAGCTGTTTTGCACTTGCCGTCACCATTGTATGTGCCTTTGACACGTTCCCTGAAATATATGAGATTTATGGATGTACATGTACTGGCAGAGTATGAGTGTTCATTGCTTCTATGTGTGGGTACAACTTGTCATTTCTTATCAAAATGGCCATGTATCGTTCTTGTCGAGACTTCACTGAAAAGTAGGGCTGCAACGATTCAGACCTTAAAGGTACTCAATCCGATAAAACTCCTCTCAATTACTATTTCAATGGCTTCGGGGTTCAAAAATATTTGATTCGAGTAGAGAAAGTCACCCATCAAAGCTCAGATTTGTTAGATATCGATTTTAGAAATCTCAGTCAAAATTGCGTTATTATTACCACTTGATTTTAGAGTTATCCATCCTTGTCTGTTTGAATAGAGTTTTGGTTGTCAAATCTCGAGCAGGAAACGAAATTGACGGCAATTATTAGTACTCATCTCGAGAACATAAGAATTTTCAAAAATCAATATCTAATAACTCTGAGCTTGTTTGATGGGTTCCTCGACTCGAATCAATTATTTTTTACCACCAAAGCCAAAGAAATAGTAATATAGGACCCTCTGATCGGATTGTTGTTGTTGGAATCTGTTGAGATGGGGACCCTCTGGTCGGATTGAGTACCTTTAACCATGCGATGCGAATTTACTATCAGGATGTGATGTGCATCATGATGCAAATTTTTGACAACTGACGGCTGTGAAAACTAGATGAACCACTTAATCATCTTTAGTATGTATATATTCTCATCAGTGTTCTCCTCAACATATTAATTGAGTAAATTACAAGACCTAACTAAAATGACCAAAATCGTGGCCTGGTATTAGAATTAGACTATAATACGGTAGCTAATACAGTCCTCGATCAGATATGCCCAGATGGGAAGTTTTGAGTGGAAAAGTTTGGATCTCTGGGGATTGCTAACTCTGCATATATGAATTGTTTTTGCTGTGAATCGCACCCTTACAATATGATGCATTGCATCATGAATTTAAACAAGACAGTCAAAGACTGTGGGGTCGCTCACCAGACTGCAAAGACTGATAAGACTGGGACTGGAGACCACAACAGTCAGAACTTTTCATAATCACTTTAAAAGAATTAGATCTAAACAGGATATGTGGCTAGAGAGGCTTCGTGTATGTAAATCAGTGAATATCTACCTTTAAATTACCAACTGCACACTACTGATCACACCCCCTCCTCCTCCAGCTCAACATGCCCCCTCCCGACCAGGCTCCAGACTCCCAAGTCTTAGGTTGGAATTTCACAACCGACATCTCAAACTTTCTCAATTGTTGGAAACTTCCAATCTCACAAGCGCCTTTTAATAACACCATTTAGACATGTTTAAAGCCCAATTATCCATGGACCCAAAAACACTATGTATGTCAGATTAATCGGTCAGGTAGTTCCAAGATAGATGTTTTAATGAATTTTGTATTTTAATGATTTTATTAGACACAAAAGTCTTAAGTCCCCATAGCCCCGTCATTTCTTAATGGGTTGACCTCATGTTAACAAATCTGAATCTCAGTCACTAAAGGATCCTCCATACTATATGTAAGCTAAATAGTCAAACCTCTCTTGAGAATACATTTTAAGTATTACTATAGAGACATACAGTTATGTCCCTGGTCCCACCCTATTTAACCTGAATAAATTTGAATCCCAGACACCAAAGAACCCTTCATACTAAATATCAGTAAAATAAACCTGATGGTCCGTGTGATGGAAGCATATTAAGAGGAAAACTGTCCTTTGCTTGGCCCCTATTTGACCAGGTGACCCCATTTGAACAAATATGAACTACAGTCACCAAAGGACCCTTCATACCAAATATGAACCCATTCAACCTGATGGTACATGAGAAGTCGTATTTAAGAGTTACTATGGCGGGCAAGAGTTATGGCCCTGGCTTCACAACCATTTGACAGAGTGACCTCATTTGAACAAATCTGAATGTGAGTCACCTAGGGAACATCCACACCAAATATGAACCCATTCAGTCTTATGGTCTAGCTGTGATGTGTCTAAAAAAATCAAAGGTCAAAATGCAAAAATTTAATTTTTTTTTAGAATTATGTCCCTGGCTCTGCCCCAATTTGACCCAGTGACCCCATTTGAACAAATCTGAACCCCAGTCACCCAAGGTCCATCCGTACCAAATATAAGCTAAATCGGCCCAATATATTTTTAGAAGAAGTCATTCTAATAATTACTATGAGTTATAGCCCTGGTTTCTCAACTAATTGACCGGGTGACCTCATTTGAACAAATCTGAACACCAGTCAGTGAGTCACCCAATGACACTCCATACTAAATATTAGCTAAATCGGCCCAATGGTTCTGGACAAGAAGTCGTTGTAAGAATTACTATGGAGGAATAGAGTTATGGCCCTGGTTTCACAACTATTTGACCCAGTGACCTCATTTGAACAAATCTGAATGAGAGTCACCTAGGAAACATCCACACCAAAAATGAACCAATTCGGTTCCAGCGGAGAAGATGTTCAAAGAATTGTTGACGGATGGCCAGATGGACGGACGGATGACGGACGAGAAGTGATGACTATAGCTCCACCGGAGACTTCGTCTCAGGTGAGCTAAAAAGCGATGCATCGGAGTCGCGATGAATCGTGGCAGCCCTAGTTTGAAATATGTTGCATTCTGGGAGCGATAACGGGGAAAAATGATTTTATGATTTCAGCTATTTTCTATTACTCTATATGGGCACTTTCTGAGACACAGACGTTCCAAATGGTGATGAATTATAGTATTTTAATCATATTTTATGCCATAGATTGTTATTAAAACCATATATCAAGGCAAGACGAGAGCTTTCCGATGAATGGCAACAAGCCATATTTCCGACTAAATCCTGAAAAGTTACCCATAATTCTGCTGTGGTTATGGAGTCGATTAATTAGGGCATTACTGTATATGTTGTTTAGCGGGCCATAATTTCCATATACGTTTCCATATGCTTCCGTGTTGATTTGGCTTGAAATAATAAATCCTCTCACCTGACGTTCCTTGATATGTAGTCCAGTAGCCGGTAATACTCCCTATCACAGAGGTAGTGCAGTGAATCTGTAACAATCTCATTCACACATCCATCATTCAGGTTCTCATGTGTTCGCTTTCCTGTCCTTATGTACATCTGAAAGTAATGATATTTTTCGAGCATTTGGATTAGCATGAATAAATTTTATTCACAGTACGTGGGTTAAAGGCACGTGAGGCCTTAGTTGTCGAAAATATTCATATTGGTTCTAATCACCGTAAACAGAATAACATTAAAACGCATACAGTTTCGTTCATATATACCATGACCATCACGTAAACAGCATGTTATCACAAAGACCTACTATATTTTACCTAAGCAAGAGCCTGATTGTGTTACAGAAGACAGCACAATGCTACTGGCTAATCACACACAAATGGCATAAATGCTCTTTATTAGTTCCATATCAGGAATTCACCAACAAAGAACGCTCTTTATGTTTACTATCATAATATAAACAAACACCAGAAAAGTAACTTTTATGCTTTTGTTTACATAACAATGGTCAAACATTTGACAATAACATACTGTTTGTGCGATATTTCTTATTTGTATACGGACAAACTCCGTCTACATTTTGATGTTCTTTCTGTTTGTGGCGGTGTTTGACGGGTGGAAATATTTTCACAGGATACCCACCGCCAAGGCCAACCGTACCTTTAATGTAAATTGGGGATGTAGCGATCATTGTCATGTTGACCAATGAGAAGTTGTTATTAGATAGTTAGAGGGTTATATTTTGGGGAGAGTTCATTCTAGCCTCTATTGTTGGATCGACAAGACAGATTTATTTTTTATATATTTATAAACATGTAATAGAATATACGAGCTTGTAAGTACATCCATAAATTATTTACTTGGCAATGAAGAAAATATTGTATTATTCGTGTTTTGATACATTGGCTCAGATATGTATGGCCCTTAATTAGTTAATTTCATCCTCTTGGGGACCTCGTTCAGCAAATGACATACAAACTATTTGCAGGCTTGTTGATGGCCAGTTTTACATTTTCTGGGTGTTGAGATATGATTAAATGTGATATAATCTTTCTGGGACTAAACACATTGAATAATTACCTTCTTGTCATAGTCTGATACAATGATATAAACGCCATCATCACAGCTTCCAAACTCCCATCCATCATTTTTGAGGTAGGTTGTGAAGTCTTTCATGACACCTATAACATCGCTTGATGACCTGCAGACAAAACTCTCAACTTAAAAATTTATTTAATTTGGATTAATTTCGAAAAATGAAATTGGTTATAATTTGCAATTGTGTTCATTGTGCAAAGCAAGACTTTAACTTTTTGTTTAAATCCATGCCCCAATTTCGTTGTTAGGTAAGGGCAGCTCTGAGAATAGGCAAAGCAGAAGCGAAATCAGTTTGCCCAGGCAGTAATATTTTTCTACATAAAATGGAGTTCTTTATGTTACCAAGTTATTGTCTCAATGGAGAATAACTCTTCAGCTAAAAGACTGCCTTTCAATCTTCTGTCTGAACATAACATCCATGGAACTTTGGGGCACTCAATCTAAAAACATTGTTTTGGAGCTGATAGGGGTATTTACATGTATGTTGAGTAGTTGACTGCATGGAAACACTATTTTCCAAAAACACTAAGATGACTGTAATATGAATGAATTATATTTATGGATGTTGTCTGTCATTGTTCTGATAACTAATCAAAAGGCATTTTATTTTGTATTACTTGGTTTACGGACTCTTTGGCTCAAAGGTAGCGGAGGTGGGAGGAAAATAAATTAAAAATAAAATCTGTATGATGTTGTTTTTAATTGAAATTGTTAAAAAAACGGGGTCGGGGGAAATAAAATATTTACTGTATAATAATCTCCTCATCTAAAACAAGCACGGGCAAATATATTTTTTGATTTGGATGTTTCTTTAACTCATGATACGGATAGATGAAAAAATATTGCCAAAATCAGCATCCGCCATGTTGGCGTTGACAATCAAGCGAGAATAAAGTCGTGGTCACGAGAATATGGTCGTGGTCACGAGAATCCCAATTGCAGAATGAGGTCCCCAGAGGGTGAATTTACTGACACAACCCTGCATGACGATACCATAAATATCATCGATGTTGTTGTATATTTTACGTAAACTAAAACTTTTTATATATTTTTTTATATGTCGGGATTAATATTCCCATTAGCGGTAATAAAATAACCGAAAACTAAAATTTTATTTTTATTGACAAACATCTTTATTTTGGGTAGGGAAATCCATAAACCAAGTAATACGAAATAAAATGCCTAAGATTTTAACCCTTTACCCAACAAAACGGCCAAAAATATCTTCGGTCTGTCTCAATAACACCATACAAATATGGATATCATTGGAACCGGTTCATTGACCACATTGTGATGGTTACAGTTATGCCCTGTGCCAATGCATTCTCTTATATATGCGAGTCGACCATAGGTCGCCTCGCATATATGAGAATGCATTGGCCTAAAAAAAAAAAAATTAACCCTTTTTACCATTTTTTCTTACATTCTTTAACAATTTTTTCTTACATTTGTTAACATTTTTTATAATATTTTTCTACATTCTTTGACAATTTTATCATTTTTAATATGTGTTAAGCCCATGCTTTCTCTTATATATGCGAGGCGACCTATGGTCGACTCGCATATATAAGAGAATGCATTGGCACAGGGCCGTTCTGTTGGGTAAAGGGTTAAGAAAATAATATTTCATTGTTTAACTAATACTCCACCTCCAGTTGCACTTTTGATTGATTGATTGATTTATTTTGACAATGTAATATAGGTATTACATATTATTATGGTGATGACATAAAGCAATATAAGAGATTATTTTTACAGATATTGCCGTATAATAATATTTAAATTGTATTATATAATAGTGATTGTTAATATTAAGTAATATAATACTGTCAGCCGTTTAAATTTAGATAGATTTAGATTCAGGAGTGAGGACATGATTTATAAGGATGAATGAAATTTCCTCACTCGCCACCCAGTTGCCCTATATCCATCATCGAGAATAACATTGAAAGACAGACTCAATAAATGATTCTCTCTTATTTCCACAATGGTCCTCTTAGAACCAGGAAAGACTAGTGACGAAATACAGTAATGCTCTAAGTAATCGACTTCTTAACCACAGTAGAATTATGGGTAACTTTTCAGGATTTATTCGGAAATATGGCTTGTTGCCATTCATAGGAAAGCTCTCGGCGAGAGCTTTCCGATGAATGGCAACAAGGCATATTTCCGACTAAATCCTGAAAAGTTACCCATAATTATGCTGTGGTTAAGGAGTCGATTAATTAGAGCATTACTGTAGCATCCTCCCCCGGGCAGGGGGGGGGGTGAACAAATTTCTTCCGGCACGTATGCCGGGGTGGGTGGGTGGTCAAAGCCACCAACAAGCAATTTTTTCCGCAACTAAAAAAAAAAATTCCTGCTTGTTTTTAGTGTTTTGGCAATGAGTTGGGCTTCACAACCACTTTGAATCAGTTTGAATGAGAGAAATAATGTAATTCTAACTGGTAAACTGACTGCAGGCAGTTATCGTGTTGTATTTTGTTGCAAATTTTGAAATCCAAGATGGCCGCTGGCAGCCATGTTTTTTTGGCCGAATGACCTCAAAATTACTCATTCCTATTTACATGTCCATGTTAACATCCATGATAAATAGTATGCACAGAAATTCATATACAGCTGTTTACAGTGAATTTCCCCCCGCAAATCTCTGTTTTAGTGTTTTAGGGTACAAAAAATGATCGAAAGAGAAAAAATGCCATACGTGCCTGAAATGTTTTTCCGACCCCCCCCCCCCCCCTGCCCCGGGAGGAAAATACAATATTGTGTATGAAGAACATTTATGTTAAAGATGCATTATCTGAATTAACGCTCATAAATTACGATTTATTTGGCTTCGGGGTAAAAATATTTGATTCGAGTCGAGATCGAACCCACCCATCAAAGATCAGATTTATCAGATATCGAAGTTTGTTATATCTCGAGATGTGCAATTATTTGTGGGCCAGAAAAACGTCAAACGGACGCTTCTGACAAAATTGCGGATGAAGATGGATAACTCTAAAATTAAGTGGTAATACAGCCAAATTTTGTGATACTCAAGTGGTAATACGGCCCTATTTTGTTGAACAAAATGTTGATAAATAACACGTTTTGGGGAAATTGATACCATAGTTGACAGTGGTTAGCATTATTTTGTTGCAATTAAACGATTCTGATAACTAAAGCATATTTTGAAGAAATGTTGTTGTTGTATCTTGATGATATGGGGACCCTCTGAACGGATTGAGTACCTATAAGAAATTGTGTGATAAAATAAGCCAGTGAAGATAATCGGGAGTTCATAAATTTCTGATTAATAAAGTATAGATGATCAGAAACCTTCATCAGCAATTACGGCAATTAAAGTAATTTAATCTATTGGAGGAATTATGTTAAAGATATATGATGTACTTATTCGGGTGCGTGAAACTAATAAGTTAGTATTCAGGCGCTATGCCAACTGGAAGAATACAGCATTCTAGTAACATCGCCGAAAATTTCAAACAAATCGATCTTTCCACTCCATAGAAAACATCGTCTGAACCACGTGCAATTGTAAATATTTACTTCTCGATTCAGGATACAACTATCTGCTATAAGCTAACGAAAACGATTTCGCCATCGAGAGTCACTGTGTTTTAATTTAATTAATATATAAGAATGCCGGTGTTTTTTGTCAATTTGGATATAATATTTGTAAAAGAAATACTACTTTGAGCAAGATTATATGTGACCCGCCATATCAAATCCAGTCGTAAGTCGGGATTTTTTTTACCCTGTCACAATGCATTCTCTTATATATGCGAGTCGACCATAGGTCGCCTCGCATATATAAGAGAATGCATTGGCCTAACAATTTTTTAAATTTTTTTTTAAATAAATGTATCTGACAATTTTTAGGACATAAAATAAAAAACATCCATTACACTGCAGGGAGCCCCACACATATGTAGAAGCATATAGAAGAGTGTCGTCTGCTCATGTTTGTCTGGGGCTCTGTATGGGTGAACTTATAAAATTGTTAAAGAATACAAGAAAAAATTATTAAAATTGTAAAAAATTGTTAGGCCAATGCATTCTCTTATATATGCGAGGCGACCCATGATCGAATCGCATATATAAGAGAATGCATTGGCACAGGGTAAAAAAAATCCCGACTTACGACTGGATTTGATATGGCGGGTCACATATATTCTCCATTTCTATTTGATCACCATACCGGAGTGTTTCGCATCACTTTAAATTAAGTAGTATGATGTTATTTATGTGAGAAGTCTGAATTTAGAAGAAAGTGTCCATTCAGTAGTCATGTACATCAGTCAAGTATAAATAATTCAAATGTACATGTACATGAGCAGTCTGGAGTAAACTACATACCCATATATCAGTATCTGTATGAATCTGAGTGTATGTTTACAGATACTGGTACATGAGGTCCTCGTGAATGTATGTGGATTCTGTGACGTTTCAGCCACTTTATGAATGTGTTATGGAGAGCTCCAATGCTGTGTATCATCATGTATAATGCTACACTAGTGATCACTTACTCCATCACAACAGGATAAAATAGGGCATAATATATTTAAAGGCCCACTTAATTTTCGAGTCGCCAATTATATTTTGTATAGTTAATTGATATACGGTTTTAATAACAATCTATGCCATAAATTTAATATGATTAAAATGCTATAATTCACCACTATTTGAAACATCCGTGTCTCAGAAGATGCCCACATATAAATAGAAGACTTCCCCCTCTGTCACCCAGAATGCAACATAATTTAAACTTTTTTCAATGGAAGAGTTATTCCCCCTGCATTGAAAATAGTACTGATTTTTACGTCATTCTTGATGACAAACGCATTGGCAACTCAACAAAAACAACATGTCCACAGTTTATTACACCAGATAAGTTGATAATACAATGCTTTGGAGCTTCCTCTTTCAAATGGTATATAATATGGCATATATGTTATATAATGTGATCTGGGAGTTCGAAAATTAAGTGGGGCTTTAAATATAAAAGTATACATAAATCATGTATATGATATTACTACATAGCAATCCTCAGTGTGGCTTTGTGTTGTTTCGGCTGCTTTCTAATGTATATATTGCGAGCGCCAATGTATCACAGGGGACATTCACTATGGTTGATAACAATCCAGTAACCACAGTCTCACTGAGAGTAAAATATTAACTATAATACAGCATAGATAAAAAGTACTGAATGAAGTCTAAGTCGTATAATTGTAATAATTATTCATGAGCCCAGAAATTTAATATCAATTAAAATTATAGTTACGGTTCAATTATTTTCTCATTTTATAGTTACATATAAGAGTTAATTAACTGGAAAGAAGAGCTAGTTCAAAGCACTGCATGTGGCATATGAATATATGCTATATATAGATTACAGTGTCAATGATGCTGAAGCTCAACTTGAGGGGCTAATGCCAATGTCAAATGTTACAGGTAATGGAGAGATAGGGAATGCAGAAAGTTATCGTGTCTATGTAATCACAAGAGTAAAATACAAGATGGCCACTGGCAGCCATGTTTAAAAAAATTCAGATACAATGGTCAGTGAGATGGGAAGATTAGCCAAGTGAAAATAATCATTGTATATATATCACGAAAGGAGAAACATCAGTTGCTACTCGAAACAGTTACATGCATATTACGTGCTTATTTCACTACAGCAAACTGATATTTTGTGACTCCGGCACTACACCCATTTGAAGAATTCATAATTAAAGGCCCACTTAATTATTTTCGATTCACCGATTTTTTTTTTATAGTGCCTTGGTATACGGTTTTAATAACAATATATGCCATAAAATATGAACAAAATACTGTATATAATAATTCATCACCATGTGGAACGTATGTGTCTCATAAAATAATAGATGGAATAATAAAGTAAATAATATATAGAGTTATTCCCCTTCCATTGAAATTGAAAATAATAAACTTTGTGTAGAAACTTCAGCTCAAAGCAGACAGTAGTACATGGGACTCGTTAGGTTCAATCGTAAAATTGGGCATAAGTGTATTTTGAGTATGTTAGTACTATAGTACTATATATTTGAGAATCGTTGATAAAAATGGGCGTAAGTATATTTACGATATTTGAGCGTCCTGTTGGTGTGTGTATATTGTTGACTAACAAATTGGTTCATCGTGTGAAGTTTTTTTTTTTTTGGGGAACTTTGTAATTTCGGCCGACTATTGCGTGTCTGTAAATAATGTCAGCTTAAGATGGTTTAACCAATTCATAGAGCAGGTCGTCACATTTGAGCATCATGTGGGTGTGTGTATATTGTTGGTTCATCGTGTGAAGTTGCTTTGTAATCTCGGGCGACTATTAAATGTCTGACACACCAACTAAATAATCTCAGCTTAAGACGGCTTAACCAAATTATGTGCTTAAAGGTTCAGACAGACATACATCTTACTGAAAATATTCACGGCCGACTATTAAATGTCTGCAACCGAATAATCTCAGCTGTTTATCGCGTTAATCCTAATACGTCACATAATCTTATCACACGTACATATTAGCAGCTTATCGAACTATGCATACATACGCTCAAATAATATGTACAAGTGGGTATACATGCAATACTTGAAGTTACTTTGATGTTATTGTTATTTTGAACAAACTGAAAGCATGATGATGCAAGAAATTTTCAATTTGTTATGCTTATCGCTGTACCAATTGATTGTTTGTAATCAACGACAAAATGACCAACACGCCGAGAATGATTCATACCATGCTGATGATAAACACTGGAATGTATGCATTCATACTGATGGTGACAATGGCCAAGATTACAGCGACTCGGACCAGTCCATCAGACGCCGTCCCGTCTATTCCATCATATAATTGTCTCCACAATGTTTTACCTGAAATAATTTGACGTCATTGCTCTTACATAAATAATAAAGAGCGTTTATTCTTTACTTCTCTATCACGATGAAGTTATCTATCTACCATAGAATTGTTGTAGCTATCTAGCAGCTTATCACGTGATCATTAAGTGTGCCAATCGGGTGTCCACATATGTCCACAATGTTTTATTTGCAATAATTGGACATTATACTCGCACGTAAATAACAAGGAGCGTTTATTCATTACCTCTCTATCACGATGAAGTTATTAAGCATCGTGTAGCACTATTTCACCAAAGGTCACATGTTAGACGTGCACACGTATACATACGTAATATCAGACTAAACAAAGCTGTTGATATGTTTCTTTCATCTTTTATATGATGGCGCTATATGTTATATACTCGATAGACCTAGTTACCGCCTGTGCTCAATCGCACATAAGCGAAACAAACGCTCTTTATTTAAATAACAGGGAGGCTACTCTAACACTCTTAGTTTTTCCAACAAAATAGTTATCAAATTCGATCACCAATAGAACTGTCCGTGAAACAACGATGACTTATAACAATCTTTAACTTATTTATCGATCTATGCTAGAACATGGCCGCAACAAAATCATGACCATAACAAAAAACATTACATTAACCTTACCATTACGCGTGAATATAAATTTACCATGCGTAAATATTGTCAGATTATCGTCTGATGAGCAAATCCTATGTTTACATTATACTTAATCTAATGTATGACTAGAATTGTATCATGTGTGCACACACATATATATATATATGGTCATCTTTGATAAGTTTGAACCAGAATTTCTACTACAACAAAGATCCAACGCAACGACGAAATTGTCAATATTTGGTATTGTTCAATAACCCAATCGACAAGGGATTAATTTCAACATTATCAAGACAGATGTATCCTGAATGTCCTCAGCGTATGGTTCGAGAGTTTTCGGAAGCGACGAGTGAACCGTACGGTTACCTACTGGTGGATTTAAAAGCCACAACACCGGACACATTACGTCTGCGACAGAATGTACTAAAAGAGGACACGAACCAACATATGGGTGAATGGAATGGCATGAAATATAATCTCCAAAAAGACAGAGAACACCCAGATGAACAGAATGGGATGAACAAACATACAAAAGACACTGAGACCCAGGATCAACAGAATGCGATGAAATACGATGACAGAGAACTCCCTGGTTCTAGCATAGCATATAATTATATTGTGCCCCAGGGTCAACATAATGACTATACTAACGACATAAGGCCACCTGGTGAGCTCGATGAAATTAATAAGAAGAACCGTCAAAACATAGACATTCGAGAAGACATGTCGTACCCTTGTAATGACTGCGGGCTTTTGTTCGAAGATCATTATGATGTTCAGAGACACGTAAAAAACTGGTGTCAAGAAAATAAGTTAAAACGAAAATTAACTGAGGACACGGATGATAGTCAGAATAAGAAAATTAAATTGAATGAAGATGAATACTTCAAAAGTTTGTGTGATGAGAGTAGAGATAAAACACATGAGGAATGGAGTGATATAGTGGACACGTATAAGGAAAATGGCTCGAAAGAAACAGAAGCAAGAGTACAAGCTGACAAGGACCTTAAAAGTAAAGATATGAAGCAATTTATGAATGGTTATGCTATGACAATATTTGCGTATCTGCAGCTGCGCAATGGGACTCTGCACAACAGAGTCATGGATAAAGTCGACAAATATTTGAATAATGGTTATGGAGAATGTGATGCAGTGAAAATGTCAATATTAAAGTACAAACCGATGCTAGAAAATTCATGGACGAAACAAATGACACTTCTGACGAAGTGGTGACAATTCGGACGATTAAATTTCAATAAACTTCATCAACATGATATTCTCGTTTTCGTTATATATCTATAAGCGGGGAGAGAGTGAGTGGATTATTGGGAATTGTAGAGTGAGAAACGATACGTAATGATAAAAGGCGCATTAAGTCCCCGAAAATTTGAAATTTAAATATTGTTCTGTGTCATTTTAACTTTCAACCACTGCGCTTGTAGTGTTAACATTCATTCACAATGAGTGTCTTGTGTCCCTTTAGAGTGTCTTGTGTTCCTTTAATATTCAAACACCAATATTGCATCACGTCCCTTGTTTCGTGTCACTTTAACTCCTTGAGTGTATTGCCCCTTCTAATGATGTCATACATTGTAGCATGGGTACATGCAAGACAGTATAACATATATGTCTGTATCTGTTGTTGGGAAGATGTGAAATATAAATTTCAGTTCATTCGTGTAGTAATTTCGTATGAATGAAACACTCTTCATTCGTGTATTACCAACAGGAAGTTGTACTATTTTTGAAAGCAATCACGAAGTGTAAAATTTTCATTAAATTACCATAAACCAAGGGCTAAGGTGTAACAGGTTTATGGTCAAATAACCCAGAGTGACTTAATTCACAATGAAGTAGACTCCACTGTAGATGCGAGATGTATTGTTTGTCCATAGCTTAAGTGTGTAAACATCACATTTTGCTCGTCACGCTATGACCATATATATATATATTCCGAAGGGTCTATTCACCTGTCGAAGCACATGTGTGGTATACATCTTAACTTGCGCACGATGCCCGGATGTTCACTACATAGGAGAGACTGGACAGCCGTTATGTAGACGAATCACTGGCCACCGACAGAATATCAACAACCACGACGATTTGCCTGTTGCGAACCATTTCTGCCTTCCGCGCCATTCTGTTAAGGACATTCGTGTCCAAGTGATACAGGGAGGACTATCGGACCTTCACAGTCGCAGGATTACAGAGCAAAAATACATTTCAATGCTTGACAGTTTCAATTCCGGTATCAATAGAGATGCTGGATTCATGTCCGCGTGGTTGTAGTCTTATTGTGATATCTTATTGCAACTAACATGCAGCTATATACCTTTCAATTGTACATATACACTGGGTCCTAAATTCCTAATTTATATCTACTAGAATTTGGTAACCATCAACTTGTTTACCTGGGATACAACGTCATCACGTCATCATCAACGCTTCATGTCGTTTGTCTGTCACTTGATCAAGTCTATGTTAGACGAAAGCTCGTGAGAAAAAAATATACAATAGGTCTTAAAGGTGTTACCATTTATTTCAACCCAACTATCAATCAGACCTATACGGCTATACACTACTTTACCTATATATATATATATATATATATATATATAGCTATATAGCTATATATATATATATATATATGTGTGTGCACACATGATATAATTCTAGTCATACCTGAGATTAAGTATAATGTAAACATAGGATTTGCTCATCAGACGATAATCTGACAATATTTACGCATGGTAAATTTATATTCATGCGTAATGGTAAGGTTAAGGTAATGTTTTTTGTTATGGTCATGATTTTGTTGCGGCCATGTTCTAGCATAGATCGATAAATAAGTTAAAGATTGTTATAAGTCATCGTTGTTTCACAGACAGTTCTATTGGTGATCGAATTTGATAACTATTTTGTTGGAAAAACTAAGAGTGTTAGAGTAGCCTCCCTGTTATTTAAATAAAGAGCGTTTGTTTCGCTTATGTGCGATTGAGCACAGGCGGTAACTAGGTCTATCGAGTATATAACATATAGCGCCATCATATAAAAGATGAAAGAAACATATCAACAGCTTTGTTTAGTCTGATATTACGTATGTATACGTGTGCACGTCTAACATGTGACCTTTGGTGAAATAGTGCTACACGATGCTTAATAACTTCATCGTGATAGAGAGGTAATGAATAAACGCTCCTTGTTATTTACGTGAGAGTATAATGTCCAATTATTGCAAATAAAACATTGTGGACATATGTGGACACCCGATTGGCACACTTACTGGTCACGTGATAAGCTGCTAGATAGCTACAACAATTCTATGGTAGATAGATAACTTCATCGTGATAGAGAAGTAAAGAATAAACGCTCTTTATTATTTATGTAAGAGCAATGACGTCAAATTATTTCAGGTAAAACATTGTGGAGACAATTATATGATGGAATAGACGGGACGGTGTCTGATGGACTTGTCCGAGTCGCTGTAATCTTGGCCATTGTCACCATCAGTATGAATGCATACATTCCAGTGTTTATCATCAGCATGGTATGAATCATTCTCGGCGTGTTGGTCATTTTGTCGTTGATTACAAACAATCAATTGGTACAGCGATAAGCATAACAAATTAAAAATTTCTTGCATCATCATGCTTTCAGTTTGTTCAAAATAACAATAACATCAAAGTAACTTCAAGTATTGCATGTATACCCACTTGTACATATTATTTGAGCGTATGTATGCATAGTTCGATAAGCTGCTAATATGTACGTGTGATAAGATTACGTGACGTATTAGGATTAACGCGATAAACAGCTGAGATTATTCGGTTGCAGACATTTAATAGTCGGCCGTGAATATTTTCAGTAAGATGTATGTCTGTCTGAACCTTTAAGCACATAATTTGGTTAAGCCGTCTTAAGCTGAGATTATTTAGTTGGTGTGTCAGACATTTAATAGTCGGCCGAGATTACAAAGCAACTTCACACGATGAACCAACAATATACACACACCCACATGATGCTCAAATGTGACGACCTGCTCTATGAAAAAGGTTAAACCATCTTAAGCTGAGATTATTTACAGACACGCAATAGTCGGCCGAAATTACAAAGTTCCCCTCCCAAAAAAAAAAAACTTCACACGATGAACCAATTTGTTAGTCAACAATATACACACACCAACAGGACGCTCAAATATCGTAAATATACTTACGCCCATTTTTATCAACGATTCTCAAATATATAGTACTATAGTACTAACATACTCAAAATACACTTATGCCCAATTTTACGATTGAACCTAACGAGTCCCATGTACTACTGCAGACATAGTTTTCTCAACAAAAACAACATGTTCACAGTTTATTACATCGAATAAGTTGAAAATACAATGTTTTGAAGCTTCCTCTTTCAAATGGTATATACTATGGCATATTATTTTATTTAATGTGATCTGGGGTTCGAAAATTAAGTGGGCCTTTAAACTACAGCACCACTATTACGTCCGAACTATGCGGGAATTAAAGGCACGGAGGTAATAAACCCTGCATGGGCGGCGTTCGTTGCAGAAATATTCATATTTGTTCAAATCGCCATCAACAGAAGGAATATTAAAAAATATATAGTTGTGTTCATATGCCAAACATAATCAGCGCGTATATAGTATACGATGGTGTGCGTAACAAGAGCCTGCTCGTGTTACAGACGTTTTGCTTCTGTTTACATAACATAGCTCAATTCTATTGGTTAATCACACACAAATGATATAAACGCTCTTTATTATTTCCATATCAGGAAAACAGTAACACATAATGCTCTTTATGTTTACCATATCCGGATCTAAACAAAAGCCAGGTTTTGTAACGTTTTTTTGCTTTTGTTTACATAACAAAGGAAAACTTTGACAATAACATACTGTTTATGCCATATATCTGATTGGTATAAGAACAAGGTCTGTCTATATTTTACTATTCTGTCTGTTTATGGTGGAGTTTAACGGAGCTAAATATTTTAACAGCATATCCACCGCCAACGCCGCCCGTATCTTTAAACACGACGTCCGAACTATGCAGAAATTAATCAAACAGCCCTTCGTTAATCCCAAATAAATCACTAATAATATCAAGGATTATTTCCCCAACAAGAGCCACTTTATTTAAAGGGATACTGTTCACTAAATCCGGTCATTTACGGGACCATCTCCTTTTATGCTCAACAGACTATATGCAACACATGAATGAATTGGGCCATGGATTAGTGCAAAATACACCCATGTGTTCCATGAACGATGCAAACAACATGGTAAATATAACGGAAATGAAATTATGACTCCAGCCATTTATTCATTTTTATTATAATTATCATGTTGTTTGCATCGACCATAGAGCACATGAGTGTGTTTTGCACTAATCCATGGCACAAATTCATTCATTTGTTGCATATATTCTGTTGAATATAAAAGGAGATTGTCCCATACATGACCGGATTTAGTGTACAGTACCCCTTTAATTTGGGTGAAAGGATGTTGTTGTGTACGTACTGGCAATTTTTCTATTGTTAGTTTGTTTGCGGTGAATTGCAACAGAGTGTTTCAAATAGCTGTTGTGTTTATTATATTTTCTGCATCTGTTTGTTATGACCCATTTTAACCCTTCCATGGAGCTTCCTGAAATTTTCTATGAAACTTACGATGCATCAATCTTGCCCACAAGAGCCACAGATATTTTGACTCCCTCTAGACATTGGTACGAATCTGACGCACATAGGCACGGTCCATCCTTTCGTCCATTCTCTAATGACCTCTCCAAATCTTGTGCTGCAAATAAAGGGTGAGAGGTCCAGTACAGTTTTTTTTTTGGAATCTTTTTATGGGGTGTTTTATAATTATCCAACAAGAAGCTTGAAAGCCTAAACATCATACGGTTATGGACATTATCGGCTCTTACTAGAGAATTGATTTTTAAATGCCACATTGCGATGGTTCATTATGGATTTTCGCACTACCAGCTACGTTACATGTATGTGTCATAAGACTCGTTAAATATGAACAGATAGCTTATATTAATATGTATGTACCGTTTCGTCTTTTCATATTGATATTATGACACAAGTGGAAATTATAATGTGAAAATATCGACGACTTTTCAATCTATGTCGCCTATACGGCTCTGAGTATCAATTACCCTATATTCAAACGAATACTTCGTATCAATGTCCCCATTGTTAGATAAAGTAAAGGAATATCGACGTGATTTCAAATTTCGGTCGCCATTTCACCTGCCATCTTTTAATTTAGAAACTATTTCTTGGATGCACACGACGTACATGTAAGTTAATTGCTTCACCTCAGTATTCCCAACAAAAACTATATGAACATGGATCGATTTGCCGTGACAATAACCCACAGGGGCCTGTAACGCGCTCAGCTGTCCGCCCCCCCCCCTTTGCACTGCCCATATACGCCGCTTCTATATACGCGCCTTCTTCGCGTTAATGGAACAATGTCTATATAATGTTCCATTAACCCGAAGAAGGCGCGTATATAGAGGCGGCGTATATGGGCAGTGCAAAAGGGGGCGGACAGCGGAGCGCGTTACAGGCCCCTGTGCAATAACCCCATGGGATGTCAGTGATATTTTCCAATTCTGTCCATGAGATGAGATACAAGTAAAGTACTTCGCATCGGTATTTCCAACTCACAACTGTAAGCATGTGTAGAGTTATCGTGACGTTAACGCTATCTGATGTGAAAATCGGCGGTTTTCGGAGATTTTTCAATTTCTGGTCGAAAAAATAATATAAAAAACTAAAGTTACCGGACACCTGTGGCTCTTGATTATCTACCTTTTTTGGCCGACGGAACCATGAACGCTCTTTATAAAAAGGCGATCATTGGAATGTTTGTAAGGTTGCCAAAATTGAAACGCGTTCCTTACATATATACAAGCAATTCATGGGATAAATATTCTCACCTTCGTTGTAGGTTAGCAGACCATCCGGGTCACATATATAAGACGATGAATTTCTCCCGCAGGCGGTCGGGTTAGTCCGGGGGTTCGGGTAATTCGATTTTGACCACTGCTTTACTGGAAGTGTTCTGTCCACACAACCGAAAATAACAGATGGAATAATCACAATCCACACTACCGTGGCACAGGCTTCATACCGCATCCCCATTCTATATCCCTGGAATGTATTCAGCGCGACCTACCCGGTCATCAGGTGGTCAAGAATGATGATCAACAGTCACATATACCTGTCGCCGAGAGCAAATTTCACCGGTGCATAAAATCCATACAATTGAAATGAATAGCACAGTATTTATCGGTATGTATGCATGTACCGGCGTATTATGGTGTTATTATTACGGTCGGGTAGGCTCGAAGCATGCATTCCACAGTAACGCCGACAGCTAGGTATATACTTACGTGGTTTAAAATAGACGATAAGTAGCAATCGCAACTTCTCGGATTATCGTTCTTGGGAAAATAATCACCGAGGTTTGCCGATTGGATAAGTAGTTTGCCATGTCAACCATGGAGCGATATATTAGAAAGCTCCCACAGCGTTGCCAATCTCTTGCTATATTATCGACTAGCAGGGTTACCCGGCGTTGCTCAGGTTAATGTATGTTGTGGATATTTGTTGGGAATAGAGAATGCTCTTGCTTAAAGTGTTATACGTTTTTTCATAAATTGTATATTCAAATAGCATCACAAAACATGATTATTACTGTCATGGAATATAAGTAGTGGCTCACCTTGTCAATTGTCATTCTGTTTATTGCGATTAATCCGTTCCACCAATAATGAAGTATTTATTTATTTACAACTGCGTATACATTAGACGTTATAATATGATACATGAACATCATAAACACATTAGTTCGATAAAAGATGATAATTGGGTTTTACATATTGAGATGTGGGTTGGACTAAGATCTCGAGGACACCTGGCTATCATATCTCCATGAAGATACAGATATTTCAAAGAAATTTCCAGGTGCTCCTCTGTTCATGGTGCTATATATTGACTAAATATTCTTAGTTTAAACGAAATGTTGCTACTAACTGCATTTTCTTGTATATCAGAAGAAACTATATTTGACTGCACACTGTGCCCACTATTTTTGAACAGGCCTTCCATATCTCTTGACAAATTGTAACTTTTTGTGGAAACTGTATAGAATGGAACAGACTAAATTTTGTTATTATATATATGCAATCCTCTGACGGTTCGATGTCTCAGTATAATATAACACAGACAGATAAGTATATACTTGTGTTGCTAAAAATAGACATGACGATCCTAGTTAGCCATAACAACCATGGAGCTATATATACGTTATATGCACGGCATCCGAGGCTTGTGGTGTTTATTTCACTTATAAATCGGACGCCGTGCTTATAACATATTTATGACATCCAATCAGCCCGAGAAACTTACAATCAGTCATGAGTTTATGTTACCAATTAAATGTGTGGTCAGTCTTACAAACATGGTCCGGTGAATACCAATCAATCAATATATCAGAGCATCATCTCACTCAAGGCTAGAATTTGCGAAGAATAGGGTTAACTTTCATGGTTACCACATGCAGACAACCCAGAGTTGTGCGACATGAATAAGCGAGACCACTGAGTCGCTACCATAATGGATCCATCCAGCCCCGTTCCGCGCATTCAGTGCCACAGGTCAAAGTTCTGGGAATGTTACTCCAGAACTTTGACCTGTGGCACTTAAAGATGCAGTATCGGATTAAACACCCCTAAATTACTATTTCCTTGGCTTCGGGAATAAAACATTTGATTCGAGTCGAGGAACGCGCTCATCTAAGCTCAGGGTGATCAGATATCGATTCTTGAAATCCTTTATTTCTCGAGGTAGGCCTATGTACTTTTTTCCGCCAAATTCGTCAAACCAACAAATTGCGGAGGAAGATGGATAACTCTAAAATCTAGTGGTAATACGGCAAAATTTCTTGATAATCAAGTGACAAATACGGCCATATTTCGTTGAACAACACGTTGATAAATATCACGTTATGGGAAATGTTATACCATAGTTGACAGCGGTTAGCATTATTTTGTTGTAATTAATCGATTCTGATAACAAAAGCGTATTTTGAAGAAATGTTGTTGTTGTTGGAACTTGATGCTTTGGGTAGCGTCTGATCGGATTGAGTACCTTTAAAGGTACACAATCCGATTCGACGGTCCCCATATAATCAGATTCCAACAACAACAACAACAACAACAACATTATGAAATATGTCACGATGGCAGTTGATACCTGGCTACAGGCCGGAGTGCTCGTCTGATCATCATGAAATTTGTCGTGGATGTTAATATTGACATGCAATTATCCCCTCTCCAAATTGAGCTACAATATCATTGACACTTTAATTGTTATGGCTATGGATCTACATATCTAAATTTATAGTTATTCCCCTTCCATTGAAAGTAATAGACTTTGTGTAGAAATTTCAGCACAGAACAGACGTCTAGTCGGTTTTTCAGCAAAAATAACATGTTCACAGTTTATTGCATCGAATAAATTTAAAATACAATGTTTTGGAGCTTCATCTTTCAAATGGTATATAGTATGGCATATATTTTATATAATGTGATCTGGGGGTTCATGGTATATAGTATGGCATATATTTTATATAATGTGGTCTGGGGGCTCGAAATTAAGTGGACCTTTAAAGGCCCACTTAATTTTCGAGTCGCCAATTATTTTTGTATAGTGACTTGATATACGGTTTTAATAACAATATATGCCATAAAATATGATTAAAATGATATAATTCATCACTATTTGAAACATCTGTGTCTCTGAAGATGCCCACATGGAAATAGATGACTTCATCCCTTTGTCACCCAGAATGCAACAGAATTCAAACTTTTTCAATGGAAGGGGAAGAACTCTATCTTTAATATATAGAGTTATTCCCCCTGCATTGAAAAATAATACTGCTTTTTACTTAATTCTTGATGACAAAACGCATTGGCAACTCAACAAAAACAACATGTCCACAGTTTATTACACCGGATAAGTTGATAATACAATGTTTCGGAGCTTCTTCTTTCAAATGGTATATACATGGCATATATAATGTTATCTGGGGGTTCGAAAGTTAAGAGGGCCTTTAGTATACGAATAGTATAGTATAATGATAGTATGGATGAGATATAAACTACCAACACACTTCGTGTGCGAAATAATTCAGTTCGATTATGTTATGTTTTCGCGAAACTTGAGTACGTTGTTTGGTTTGTAATCAAAGCGTCACGAAGTTACCCGTAGATCTCCGGAAATCGTCGGCTATTTTCGCGAAACTTCCACATAAGCAACAACCAAGTGTTCGTACAACATCACTATTAATACAGGGCTTAAACCATCGCCAATCTGATTCGAGGCACAAATTTCGCTATTTATAGAACCAAATGGCAATTGTCACGTAGGTACACAGATGTATAATAATCATGAATAAACCGGGGGGGGGGGTCGGAAAAAAATTTCAGGCACGTATGCTGATTTTTTCCTTTCGACCCTTGTTGGGACCCACCCACCCCCGCGTCCAATTTTTTTCTTCCGTTTTCGGCAGTTTTTTCCGACCATTTTTGGACACCCATCCCCATTTAACACTAAAACAGAGATTTACGGGGGAATATTCACTGTAAACAGCTGTATATGAATTTCTGTGCATACTATTATGAAAAATGGAATTAGTCTCTGATGGAATATGCCTTTCTTTCTTTTTTCATCACCAGGATTGCAAGAAATGGTTGAATCAAGTTTGAACAAGATTTCAAAGGACAGTGCACCTTCATTACATTCGTTTAAATCAAAATTATGAAAAATTAACGCCGTTATAACGTCCCCCGAGTCACCACACCAAATTTGGTTGAAATCGGTCTATGGGTCTCGTAGAAAAATCCGAACAGACAGTCGGACAGACAGATCGCATATATGTACTCACTATACATTGAAGCTCCAGTATATATCTTCTATACTATATATTTTGAGACTTCCGTATGTGTGTACTTCATAGAATCCAAAACGCGTGTAAAGATTGAGCTCAAACTTCCTATGTAAGTGTCAAATCCCACCGACACGAACGTGGTCGCGGTTTAGCGAAGCTCAGAGCACCCGTTCTCCAATCTCAAATCACCGCAAAGGCACGGCGGGGGTTAATCAAGTGATTATTTAATGAGCGTTTGTTTTTGACGCATCTCTATAAAGAGCGTCTTTTTCCCATTCAACGTTATTCGCATCTGCAGAGTTATACGGTAACATTGACTGCATTTCCTATGCGGGGAGATTTATTGGATGTAGTACTCTTACAACATCATTGTTATAGTATGTATGACACTTAGGTCAGGGCTTAGGGGGGTAGTTATAGGCATAATGCTTCTCAGAAATCCCGGTTACAAACAAACACTCACAATTTCGTATTTACGCAAACGTTATCGCTCGAAAGCAGACAGAAAGTGCTTTCCTATTTTAGAACGCAACACATGTTTACGTCGCGTTGGGGTTCACCACGGGGACTATTGACCAACACTCACAATTTCGTCTTTTGCATCAGATACCAACACCTCGACCGATCGGATATATGTGTGTATGTGGGTACTTCATAGAATCGAAAACGCGTGTAGGAACGGGCATCCCCACGGCAATGTCGGCTTATAAGACATATTTACTACACATGACAGCCGATGGACAATTGGTCTCTTATATATGTACCAAAATTACGCCGCGTTGGTGACTGGGAAATTCCAGGGAATGCCGATTGAGCTCAAACTTGCTACCCACGGGAAGTGTCATATATATGAGTGTGTCCTTTATAGACTCGAACCGATTGAGCTCAAACTTGCTAAATATTGACTGGGAAATTACAGGGAATGCCGATTGAGCTCAAAATTGCTACCTACGGGAAGTGTCATATATATGTGTGTGTCCTTTATAGACTCGAACCGATTGAGCTCAAACTTGCTAAATACGGGAAGTGTCATGGACGGGTTCATTGAAAAACAACAAAAAATCGGGTAAAATTGAAAAACAAAATTAAAAAGGCACAATTAACTCCTTGAAAAACCAAAAAAAATCGGGTACAAACAAAAAATTCAATTGAAAAATTAAAAAGGCACAATTAACTCATTGAAAAACAAAATAATTAACTCATTGAAAAACAAAAAATTTAATTAAAATTTGTCATGTTTCTGACTATTGCCGAAATTTGCTGCAAATGCAGCACAAGTGTCTCGGAACCTGTTGCAATTGCTTTTTCGAACAAAGCCATGGGACGAATGCCGCCAGTGGCGGGCTAACCTGCTAGTATTGTATATATGCGCAATGATATGACCGAGATGCCGTTACCATTTCTGACTATGGTTTTCTTGTCTATATTGCACCGCTCATGTGTACTGAATTAATATATAAATAGAATGATCACATTTGCTAAAGAGTATTCAGAGTATGTGTATTGCAACTATGACTAATATATTGGATTCAAATGTGATTTATGGTATTTTCATGTACAAATTATTCTTGTGCCAATGAATTTCAATGGTTCGGCCTGTCGTATGAGAAATCTGAACCTGAAAAAGTTCAAAATACTCGCATCTGGGCTCGGTCTATATGTAATATCTCCATTCAAATTCAAGTCCACGTTATTTAATTGAGCAGTTTTGACTGGCCACCGAGGAGAATCCGAAACCCACCATACACACCATGTTCGGCCAGGTGAGAGTTCTTAAAACGTTTAAGTTATGAACCTGGAAACTGAAAACAAAATCCTAGCATCTAGACTGCATGGCATCAAGCTCCCCACTATGTTGGGGAAATTACCAACCTGACATCCCCATAATATAAGGTAGACAAAGTATTCTCGCCCCACAGCAGCTTGTTGACCGGGTACCGTCCCGTTACTCTTCTATAACATAATTTACACTCAGATTTGTATACGGGAGTTATATTGTTTGCAGGGTCCGCGCTGGCCCGAGTTTACTTTTGCCAAATGTTTTGCCAAATAAAAAATAATTTTTGCCAAATACTGTTATGAATTGCCAAATGCTATCAGTTTCTACAACATTATTTCTTTTATTTTGACTATTTCGACAATCGATCGCTGCTTGAGCAACGTTTGATATCGATATGAAAGCAGTTAGTTATTAATAGTTCTCGCCTCTGTATATACTTGTGTTTATCATAGAACAATAAACCAACAACATAACAATGCAATTGTAGAAGGGTTTCTTCATCAGAAAGGCACATCGAAACAAAGATGATTAGCTATGTAACACCACATCCAGACACACTAGCAATCCCTCCACCCGTCGACACTAATTATATCAGATTAATTGCATCTTGATAGAGGTGTTAAGTTAACTTTTCATAACCTGATACATGTGTAAATCACCACTAATACCATTAATAATGAAAGTGTTTCCTGAAATGAGTGGTATTGATTGACAAATATTAATAAACTTCCTTGAGGAATCAGAAGTGACTTGCCAAAATTGTTGCCAAATGAAAATATTTTTTGCCAAATGTGAATTATGTTTGCCATTGGCAAATTTGGCAAGTGGCAGCGCGAACCCTATTGTTTGGATGTCTTCGGATTATGCCAATGGGTTTAACGTATATGAACATAGAGGTAAGTCTTTCCCAAATATGATGATATCAAACATGTGTATATCAGAGGTCCGTTGAATGTGAAAGCAACGAGATTTATAAGATAAGACAACAAGGCGTTGTTTTCCAGAGAATTCGATTGTCGAGCTATCAGAAAATGTATGTAAACAATATATTAAACGATCATATAATCACCTTTTATTACTTTGACGGCAGATTAAAGGCACGTGAGGCCTTAGTTGTCGAAAATATTCATATTTGTTCCAATCACCGTAAACAGAAAAACATTAAAACGCATACAGTTTCGTTCATATATACTATGACCATCGCGTAAACAGCATGTTATCACAAAGACCTACTATATTTTACCTAAGAGCCTGATTGTGTGGCAGAAACAGCACAATGCTACTGGCTAATCACACACAAATGGCATAAACGCTCTTTATTAGTTCCATATCAGGAATTCACCAACAAAGAACGCTCTTTATGTTTACCATCATAATATAAACAAACATCAGAAAAGTAACTTTTTATGCTTTTGTTTACATAACAATGGTCAAACAGATGACAATAACATACTGTTTATGCGATATTTCTTATTTGTATACGGACAAAGTCTGTCTACATTTTGATGTTCTTTCTGTTTGTGGCTGTTTTTGACGGGTGGAAATATTTTCACAGGATACCCACCGCCAAGGCCAACCGTACCTGGCGCGGACATGCCAGATTACCAATCACAATCAGGGGTTCTCGTTAATGCCTGGGCTCCACGTGTAAATGTAGTACGTCTTTTCAATGAAAGTATGTTTTTGGAGAGTAACAGGACGGGACTCTATCTAAAACATGATCAAATAAACTAATATTCCAAGCTGTTATACGGACCGAGAAGACTTGGTCTACCCATCCAATTTAATCCTTTACCCAACAGAAGGGCCCTGTGCCAATGCATTCTCTTATATATGCGAGTCGACCATAGGTCGCCTCGCACATATAAGAGATTGCATTGGCTTAACACATTAAAAATTATAAAATTGTTAAAGAATGTTAGAAAAAATGGTAAAAAGTGTTAAAAAAAGAATATTTTTAGGCCAATGCATTCTCTTATATATGCGAGGCGACCTATGGTCGACTCGCATATATAAGAGAATGCATTGGCACAGGGCATAACTGTAACTATCACAATGTGGTCAAGGAGCCGGTTCCAATGATATCCACATTTGTATGGTTCTATTGAGACAGACCGAAGATATTTTAGGCTGTTGAAGCTTTATTAGGCCGGTTTTGGCCGGTTTGTTGGGTAAAGGGTTAATCTAGTAAGTCACCGCGTATATTCCTATTTCTTTCAATTTAAGCACGATGCCGTCGTGCCAATCCTTGTCAAACGCCTTACTTTTCCGAAGAAGGGAAGTCTAATATTGAACAATGGTTCACTTATTATATGTGTTGGGGTTGGTATTGTGCGTATATATCTCCCCAACTTTGGCCAAATTGTTCAACAGCTAAGATAACATACATGATATACATTTTATTTCGGAGGTCAAAACGCTATACAAACACAAGCTCTGAAGAGCCTTTGATCGCATGGGAACTCTTACACATAACACAGCACTATTTTGAAATTTCGATCGGTATTTAGTGTGAAGATTGTAGTCAAACTTTTCGACTTCTTCAGGGCAATCAGCTGAACATGTCCAAGCATAGGAGAGTTTGACGTATTAGTTGGGAAAAGCCAACCAATGCATGCAGGGGGTGGTGAAAATGTGGAAATGCTATTTCTCGGACTTCGAATTTTCTGTCTGCTTCAAATGGAGTAGGTGCAGTTGGAACTCTCAAATGGATATCCTATATAGCCATATCCCTTCATGGCTGCCAATAAAAGATAGTTCATCTCAGTCGTCGCACCCACCACCTCCTCCCCCACCACCTCCCCCACTATCGCCTCCCCCTCCCCCACCACTACTACACCCTCCCCCTCCTCCACTATCGCCTCCCCCTCCCCCACTGTACCCTCCACCATCATAGCCTCCCCCTCCAGCACTACTCCCCCCTCCTCCCCCACTATAGCCTCCCCCTCCACCACTACTTCCTCCCCCGGTGTCGCAGCCACTGGACCACGGATGATCGAAGCTGTCCCTATGATGTCCATCGTGCGATATGTAGACACCCCCACCACCACTCTTACTCCTACCTCCCTCGTAGCTAACGCCACTGGAAACACCAGAATATCCAACGGGTGCTCTGTATTTAGCATATGTAGCACTACCACCACCACCACCACCACCACCACCACCACGACCGCTATCACTATAATCACGCCCACCACAACAAACTCTAGTTTTTATGCAGCAGAATGTTATGGAACTTAACACAACAACCACCAGAACAATAATAACCCCAATTGCCAATGGGCTAAGACCCTGAGATTCTTCTTCAGTGTCGCCGGTACTACATCTTCTCGCCCGACCTTCATATGTACTCTGCACTATTTTCCTGAAGAAAAAAAAATAGATATTAAAGATGCATTCAGGGTTTCATACATGAACATGAACAATCTAATTTATCAACGCTTTCTGTTTTGTTCTGTTGGAAAAATTAATGTTGAAAATAAGATATGACATTTAAAGGCACGGGTGGCGTTCGTTGCAGAGATATTCATATTTGTTCAAATCGCCATAAACAGAAGGAATATTAAAATATATATAGGTCAAGACGTACGATGGTGTACGTAAACAAGAACCTGCTCGTGTTACAGAACTTTTGCTGCTGTTTACATAACACAGCGCAATTCTATTGGTTAATCACACACAAATGATACAAACGCTCTTTATAATTTCCATATTAGAAAAACAGTAACAAATAACGCTCTTTATGTTTACCATATCCGGATTTAAATAAAAGCCATGTTCTGTAACGTTTTTTGCTTTTGTTTACATAACAAAGGAAAAACATTTGACAATAGCATACTGTTTATGCCATATTTCTGATTGGTATAAGAACAAGGTCTGTCTATATTTTACTATTCTTTCTGTTTATGGGGGTGTTTGACGGAGGTGAATATTTTAACAGCAATACCATCCACCAACGCCGCCCGTATCTTTAAACTGCAACTATAAATACCAAAGAATATCATTTTATTGTTGAAAAAAAATAACAAAATAATTGTTGGTGTCCCTCTAAAACATCGAAACTGTATAAAATAATTTCATATAATATTCAATATCGAACAAATTACCGTTTTCCTTGTTGCCAATATTGTTCCGAGCATGTTATTTTATACAACAGATTCTAAATAAATATAAATAAGTTTCGTAAAAATCGATCTGGAACCTTGGATACACCCTTAAAGGCTCAGTTAAATTTGGAGTCATCGATTTTTTTATAGTGCCTTGATCTACGGTTTTAATAACAATCTTTGACATAAAATATGATTAAATACTATTATTCATCACCATTTGCAACGTGTTTCTCAGAAGCTGCCAATAGAGTTATTCCCCTTACATTGAAATTAAAATGAAAATGAGTTTATATCTCGAGTCATAAACTCATTTTCATTATAATTACCATGTTGTCTACATCGTTCATAAAGTAAATGAGTGTATTTTGCATTCACACATGGTTCAAATTCTTCATTTGTTGCATATATTCTGTTGAGTATAATAGGAGATGGTCCCATAAATGGTCGGATTTAGTTTACAGTCCCTCTTTAACGGCTAATTAAGCGAAGACAAATTATTTTACAGTATTCAGTGAATTCACAGCTTGTGATTATATTATGCTCACCTGGTTGTCTTTGATATGTAATCTATCAACCGGTAATACTCTCTATTACACAGATAGGGTAACGAATCCGTTATAATCTCATCCAAACACAGATCGTTCAGGTATTGATATGTTCCTTTTCCTGTTCTTATGTACAACTGAAATACAAAATATATATATATAAGAAGAGGTTGCACCGACTGGGATGGCACAGCTAGAAATAACCGAATTTGTTTGTTATGCCAAAATGACCGTTTAGGAGACGAATATCATTATATACCACATTGTCCATATTTTGACGAAGAAAGAAACATCAAGCATATATCGACAATGCCCGAGCATGTCTAAACTCAGAATTTTACTTTTAAATACAAATATGTCAATTAACAGGAAATGATGTAGTTTCATACAATATGTATGTAAAGAACTCCGAATTATATCCGCATAGCTAACTCATGTTGTTTTCAGGCACATATGCTGATTTTTTCTTTTCGACCCTTGTTGGGACCCATCCACCCCCGCGTCCAAAATTTGTTCCGTTTTCGACAGATTTTTTCGACCATTTATTGGACACCCACCCTGTTATTATAAGGTGTTTTAAGCTGATTCAATCTACCCGACAATCTTCCCATGAATGCTGACCACGATATTGAGTTTTATTGAAGTAAATTGTCCAATTAACCCTGAAACAGGTTTGACCGTTCAAACTTTGACGCGTTGTCATGAGGGGTTATTCCCACTTCGCCGATCTGCTTAAATAAACATCGCTGCGGCGGACGGGTTAGGGTACTGGTGAGGTGTGATTCTTAGCTAACAGTGTTAAGTTGAGCCCAAGTCACCGTCCGTTATGACATCCCATGCAGTTGTACCAACAAAATACTGTTCACTGAGTGTGTACCCATGAAGATATCACTTTACACCATGAAGTATAGAAAATCACGACATTCCACATACTCCATCACACACATGCATAACAAACACAAAACCACAACACAACAAAGAGATTCTTAAAAGAAACCTTAGAAATGCAGATTGGGACAGATTTAGGAAACACTTAAACATAAAGATCGACAATACAGAAATTAACACCCGAAATGACATCGAAATGGCAGCCAAATCAACATACAACATTATTAAGGATGCCATTGACACAGCATGCCCAAAAAAGAAAATAAAGAAAAACACATGGAGAGTTTCACGGGAAACATTAGAATTATTTCATCTCAAACGCAAAACATGCAGACTAATGCAAACACATTCTAAAGACATAGCTTGGGGAAAGGCAATTGGATGGGAAATTCTGGAAAACATTCAAAGTATTAACCGGCCAGGCTACCTCAAACAACAGCGACAAAGAAAAAGAAAAATACATCCAATTACCATCATTCATATGACACAATCAACGCAAAAAAACCACAAATGAATCCACCAGTTAACGTGGTTGATTAAATAGTATTTAAGATAGCACGGAACTGTTCTAAATCTGACCACGGGTTGGACACCCACCTTGAAAAAGTCAGCTGTAAATACATGGTCATTACACACCAGACTTCATATCGATGGGATGGTTCTGTACATTACTGTACATTATGTTATTCGTTATGTTCTATATATTATCTTAACTCTTAAAATAAATCAAAATGTTCAATTCAAAGTATCTAAAATTGTCGTATCTGAAACCACCGAAAACACAAATCAGCCCAAAAAACCCTAAACTACCCCAGCTACATAACCTCAACACATACTTTGCGGCATCTCTTTGAAGAACGGATTAGTCACACCTGACCCGAAATCCACGCCATCGGCGAAGTGGGAATCTCCCGTCATGAGCTCCATTCATATAAAGGTACATGGCCTGACTGTAATCTTATTATTATAAGTGGGGGTATTGGAACCTCAAATCATATATAGACCATCTACTGGGATCTAAATATGTTCTAAATGATATATTTATGTAGATAAGAGTCTATATAAGGTTAATAGTGGACAAACATGAGTAAATTTCAGTGCAGGAAAAAAAATGCATTACTCATTTTTTTTCCAGCCCCGACATACCCACCCATGCACTCCCGCCTTGTGTCTGGAATTAGTGGAAAAATCTGCAGACCCCTTCTCTGTCTTGAGCTCTTTTCGGCAACGTGCTCAGTGAATTAGGGGCATCGATAATGACTGAGAAAAATTACACCGGTGTAATCCTTTAAATATAATGGTAAATAATTATACTTTTATTGATTTTAATACCATTGGTGCCATCTATATAGTCCCACGTAACGTGAAGTTACACATATAACACAGACAGACAGACATGTAGGCACCAAATGTTGCGTATTTAACCCACACGAAGATGAACGTGTATTAATTTGGTGGACATTGGCGCTAAACAAAATTGTATCAGTTTTTGCTGACCCTCCCCTCACTATCCATGCCTCAAGTGGCGTCACATTTGACACCTTTAAACCACAAAGTTCGACTGAATATATATAAAATTGGTGGAAATCGGCGATTAAACAAATTGGTATACAATTTACTGCCCCCACCACTCACCCAAAACGGCACCCATTTGGCGTATTTAAAGCACAAGATTATATTTGTCGTATCACAGAGAAGAATATGTATCAATTTGGTGGAAATCGGCGCTAATTTTTTTTATTATCAATTTTGGTGTCCCCCCCCCCCCCCATGCATGCAGCCCATCGGAACGGCCCATTTTGACATCTTTAAACCACCCGATTAGATTCCTGATACCACGGAGATGATAATGTATACATTTGGTGGTAATCCGCGACTAACAAAAAATTCTTATCAAGCCTCATACCTCGCACCCAAACGGCACCCAATTTGCGTCTTTTAATCACACGATTATATTCCTCGTATCACTGAGAAGAACGTGTATTCAATTTTGTGGAAAAGCGGCGCAAATTTTTTTTTATCAATTATGGTGCCCCTCTCCCCTTCTGTGCACAACTGACTCGAACGGTGCCACTTTTGACATTATTAAACCGCACGATTAGATTCCTTCTATCATTTTTACTGAGTATGTATAAGTTTGGTGGTAATTGCCGACTAAACAAATTCTTATCAAATTTAGTGCCCCGCATCTCTCATCAAAACGGCACCAATTTTGCGTCTTTAAATCTCACGATAAGATTCCTTTATCATGGAGAAGAACGTGTATCAATTTGGTGGAAATCGGCACTAAAAATATTTTTTATCAATGTTTGTTAAAAGGATTATCTTACTGTATGACATGTGTAGGTAAATTGCCAGTCGATCGATTTGTGTGCCAAAATTGATTTTATTGTCTTGTTTTGTTCCTCTAAAGTCAGTGAATCCAAAAAAGTTGGTCTACAATTTTTTCGTCCAAAGGTTGCCATGGACACGGGCCTTTGTTTGTCATAGAGAGCGTTATGTGGTTATGTATATATATTTCGCGATAGGTGCAGATTGCTTGGCCCTATCTTTCCATAAAATGGATAAATATGACGAAGTCTGATGTTTCGATCGCCACAACAGTCGCATGTGATATAACACGATGTGTATATACTAAATGTTGTCAATTAATGAGGGTCGTGAGAGTAGCAATGTCGAACAGGTTTTCAAAGTTTGCCGTTTGTGTTGTAGAACACCACACCATTTTCCTCGCTTGTCTCAATGACAAAGCAGTTGAATTAAACAAGGAACCAAAACTGAGATAGATAATATCTGACAAAAGTGGGATTAAATGATATTGTGGAGAATTTATTACTAAAAAGCACAATAACGCCGTTATCTTTACGGGTTTCCGTACATTCATGACCGGTAAACGGGAGGTAACCCCAAATACAAAATTGTTGGTCACTGCTAGGTTTTACCGAGTGATAAACACAATTAAATGATTGAGTTAACTCATCAAACAATATTTTTGAATAGTCACTATCTATTTACTATCTATATACCACTATCTTATGGTGGTATATGTACGTATTGGCCACCGATATTCGTTTCGGGTAACACGACACTCAGCTGAAGGACGATATACAGAAGGTCATGATGTTTGCAATATGTCACATACTTCTCAAGTAGTTTGTATGCTTGACAAGTAGCCCCACCGACAAAGTGAGTGAACATTGACGTGCTATGTCACACACGAGATGGGTCGAAGATCTACATATTGTCCACCATTGTGGGTGTACCCAAGAGCGTGGTATCCTGTATGTCGTTAATCGCGAGACGCTCTTCTGATGACATTAAGACATTGGTTTCCTACACGTCAAGTGCTCCTCTTAAAAATCGCGACTTTGCAGAATCCCGGCCATAAGAAATACACACCACTTGAGTCTACGAAGACATTCTACTTAGTACGAAGACTACATCAACCAACACCACATAATCACTGGGTTATCGCGTAGCTTCCCAATAATTTCAGTTCACACGATCTCGTAAATAATTATATAGGTAAGTATAAACATGTACCATATATATGGCAGTTCCCATTGTAGCAAGGTACACAATCCGATTCGACGGTCCCCATATAATCAGATTCCAACAACAACAACAACATTATGAAATTTGTCACGATGGCAGTTGATACCATTAGCCCTGGCTACAGGCCGGAGTGCTCGTCTGATCATCATGAAATTTGTCGTGGATGTTAATATTGACATGCAATAATATCCCCTCTCCAAATTGAGCTACAATGTCATTGACACTTTAATTGTTATGGCTATGGATCTACATATCTAAATTTATAGTTATTCCCCTTCCATTGAAAGTAATAGACTTTGTGTAGAAATTTCAGCACAGAACAGACGACTAGTCGGTTTTTCAGCAAAAATAACATGTTCACAGTTTATTGCATCGAATAAATTTAAAATACAATGTTTTGGAGCTTCATCTTTCAAATGGTATATAGTATGGCATATATTTTATATAATGTGATCTGGGGGTTCGAAAATTAAGTGGACCTTTAAAGGCCCACTTAATTTTCGAGTCGCCAATTATTTTTGTATAGTGACTTGATATACGGTTTTAATAACAATATATGCCATAAAATATGATTAAAATGATATAATTCATCACTATTTGAAACATCTGTGTCTCAGAAGATGCCCACATGGAAATAGAAGACTTCATCCCTTTGTCACCCAGAATGCAACATAATTCAAACTTTTTCAATGGAAGGGGGAGAACTCTATCTTTAATATATAGAGTTATTCCCCCTGCATTGAAAAATAATACTGCTTTTTACTTAATTCTTGATGACAAAACGCGTTGGCAACTCAACAAAAACAACATGTCCACAGTTTATTACACCGGATAAGTTGATAATACAATGTTTTGGAGCTTCTTCTTTCAAATGGTATATACATGGCATATATAATGTTATCTGGGGGTTCGAAAGTTAAGAGGGCCTTTAGTATACGAATATTATAGTATAATGATAGTATGGATGAGATATAAACTACCAACACACTTCGTGTGCGAAACAATTCAGTTCGATTATGTTATGTTTTCGCGAAACTTGAGTACGTTGTTTGGTTTGTAATCAGAGCGTCACGAAGTTACCCGTAGATCTCCGGAAATCGTCGGCTATTGTCGCGAAACTTCCACATAAGCAACAATCAAGTGTTCGCACAACATCACTATTAATACAGGGCTTAAACCTTCGCCAATCTGATTCGAGGCACAAATTTCGCTATTTATAGAACCAAAAGGCAATTGTCACGTAGGTACACAGATGTATAATAATCATGAATAAACCGGGGGGGGGGGGGGGTCGGAAAAAATTTCAGGCACGTATGCTGATTTTTTTCCTTTCGACCCTTGTTGTGACCCACCCACCCCCGCGTCCAATATTTTTTTTCCGTTTTCGGCAGTTTTTTCCGACCATTTTTGGACACCCACCAGCTGTATATGAATTTCTGTGCATACTATTATGAAAAATGGAATTAGTCTCTGATGGAATATGCCTTTCTTTCTTTTTTCATCACCAGGATTGCAAGAAATGGTTGAATCAAGTTTGAACAAGATTTCAAAGGACAGTGCACCTTCATTACATTCGTTTAAATCAAAATTATGAAAAATTAACGCCGTTATAACATCCCCCGAGTCACCACACCAAATTTGGTTGAAATCGGTCTATGGGTCTCGGAGAAAAATCCGAACAGACAGTCGGACAGACAGACAGACATATCGCATATATGTAATCACTATACATTGAAGCTCCAGTATATATATTGTATATATGCGCAATGATATGACCGAGATGCCGTTACCATTTCTGACTATGGTTTTCTTGTCTATATTGCACCGCTCATGAGTACTGAATTAATATATAAATAGAATGATCACATTTGCTAAAGAGTATTCAGAGTATGTGTATTGCAGCTATGACTAATATATTGGGTTTAAATGTGATTTATGGTATTTTCATATACAAATTATTCTTGTGCCAATGAATTTCAATGGTTCGGCATGTCGTATGAGAAATCTGAACCTGAAAAAGTTCAAAATACTCGCATCTGGGCTCGGTCTATATGTAATATCTCCATTCAAATTCAAGTCCACGTTATTTAATTGAGCAGTTTTGACTGGCCACCGAGGAAAATCCGAAACCCACCATACACACCATGTTCGGCCAGGTGAGAGTTCTTAAAACGTTTAAGTTATGAACCTGGAAACTGAAAACAAAATCCTAGCATCTTGACTGCATGGCATCAAGCTCCCCACTATGTTGGGGAAATTACCAACCTGACATCCGCATAATATAAGGTAGACAAAGTCTTCTCGCCCCACAGCAGCTTGTTGGCCGGGTACCGTCCCGTTACTCTTCTATATAACATAATTTACACTCAGATTTGTAGACGGGAGTTATATTGTTTGCAGGGTCCGCCATGGTCCGAATTTACTTTTGCCAAATGTTTTGCCGAATAAAAAATAATTTTTGCCAAATACTGTTATGAATTGCCAAATGCTATCAGTTTCTACAACATTATTTCTTTTATTTTGACTATTTCGACAATCGATCGCTGCTTGAGCAACCTTTGATATCGATATGAAAGCAGTTAGTTATTAATAATTCTCGCCTCTATATATACTTGTGTTTATCATAGAACAATAAACCAACAACATAACAATGCAATTGTAGAAGGGTTTCTTCATCAGAAAGGCACATCGAAACAAAGATGATTAGCTATGTAACACCACATCCAGACACACTAGCAATCCCTCCACCCGTCGACACTAATTATATCAGATTAATTGCATCTTGATAGAGGTGTTAAGTTAACTTTTCATAACCTGATACATGTGTAAATCACCACTAATACCATTAATAATGAAAGTGTTTCCTGAAATGAGTGGTATTGATTGACAAATATTAATAAACTTCCTTGAGGAATCAGAAGTGACTTGCCAAAATTGTTGCCAAATGAAAATATTTTTTGCCAAATGTGAATTGTTTGCCATTGGCAAATTTGGCAAGTGGCAGCGCGAACCCTATTGTTTGGATGTCTTCGGATTATGCCAATGGGTTTAACGTATATGAAAATAGAGGTAAGTCTTTCCCAAATATGATGATATCAAACATGCGTATATCAGAGGTCCGTTGAATGTGAAAGCAACGATATTTATAAGATAAGACAACAAGGCGTTGTTTTCCAGAGAATTCGATTTGTCGAGCTATCAGAAAATGTATGTAAACAATATATTAAACGATCATATAATCACTTTACCTTTTATTACTTTGACGGCAGATTAAAGGCACGTGAGGCCTTAGTTGTCGAAAATATTCATATTTGTTCCAATCACCGTAAACAGAAAAACATTAAAACGCATACAGTTTCGTTCATATATACTATGACCATCGCGTAAACAGCATGTTATCACAAAGACCTACTATATTTTACCTAAGAACCTGATTGTGTGGCAGAAGACAGCACAATGCTACTGGCTAATCACACACAAATGGCATAAACGCTCTTTATTAGTTCCATATCAGGAATTCACCAACAAAGAACGCTCTTTATGTTTACCATCATAATATAAACAAACATCAGAAAAGTAACTTTTTATGCTTTTGTTTACATAACAATGGTCAAACAGATGACAATAACATACTGTTTATGCGATTTTTCTTATTTGTATACGGACAAAGTCTGTCTACATTTTGATGTTCTTTCTGTTTGTGGCGGTTTTTGACGGGTGGAAATATTTTCACAGGATACCCACCGCCAAGGCCAACCGTACCTGGCGCGGACATGCCAGATTACCAATCACAAGCGGGGGTTCTCTTGAATGCCTGGGCTCCACGTGTAAATGTAGTACGTCTTTTCAATGAAAGTATGTTTTTGGAGTGTAACAGGACGGGACTCTATCTAAAACATGATCAAATCAACTAATATTCCAAGCTGTTATACGGACCGAGAAGACTTGGTCTACCCATCCAATTTAATCCTTTACCCAACAGAAGGGCCCTGTGCCAATGCATTCTCTTATATATGCGAGTCGACCATAGGTCGCCTCGCATATATAAGAGAATGCATTGGCTTAACACATTAAAAATTATAAAATTGTTAAAGAATGTAAGAAAAAATGGTAAAAAGTGTTAAAAAAAGATTTTTTTTAGGCCAATGCATTCTCTTATATATGCGAGGCGACCTATGGTCGACTCGCATATATAAGAGAATGCATTGGCACAGGGCATAACTGTAACTATCATAATGTGGTCAAGGAGCCGATTCCAATGATATCCATATTTGTATGGTTCTATTGGGACAGACCGAAGATATTTTAGGCTGTTGAAGCTTTATTTGGCCGGTTTTGGCCGGTTTGTTGGGTAAAGGGTTAATCTAGTAAGTCACCGCGTATATTCCTATTTCTTTCAATTTAAGCACGATGCCGTCGTGCCAATCCTTGTCAAACGCCTTACTTTTCAGAAGAAGGGAAGTCTAATATTGAACAATGGTTCACTTATTATATGTGTTGGGGTTGGTATTGTGCGTATATATCTCCCCAACTTTGGCCAAACAGCTAAGATAACAAAACATGATATACAATTTATTTCGGATGTAAAACGTTATACAAACACAAGCTCTGAAGAGCTTTTGATCGCATGGGAACTCTTACACATAACAGTTAAGTTGGCCGGATTTTGAAATTCCGATCGGTATTTAGTGTGAAGTTTGTAGTCAAACTTTTAGACTTCATCAGGGCAATCAGCTGAACATGTCCAAGCATAGGAGAGTTTGACGTATTAGTTGGAAAAAGCCAACCCATGCATGCAGGGGGTGGTGAAAATGCTATTTCTCGGACATCGAATTTTCTGTCTGCTTCAAATGGAGTAGGTGCAGTTGGAACTCTCAAATGGATATCCTATATAGCCATATCCCTGCATGGCTGCCAATAAAGGATAGTTCATCTCAGTCGTCGCACCCACCACCACCACCTCCTCCCCCACCACCTCCCCCACTATCGCCTCCCCCTCCCCCACCACTACTATACCCTCCCCCTCCTCCACTATCGCCTCCCCCTCCTCCACTGTACCCTCCACCATCATAGCCTCCCCCTCCACCACTACTTCCCCCTCCTCCCCCACTATAGCCTCCCCCTCCACCACTACTTCCCCCCCCGGTGTCGCAGCTACTGGACCACGGATGATCGAAGCTGTCCCTATGATGTCCACCGTGCGATATGTAGACACCCCCACCACCACTCTTACTCCTACCTCCCCCGTAGCTAACGCCACTGGAAACACCAGAATATCCAACGGGTGCTCTGTATTTAGCATAGGTAGCACTACTACTACTACTACTACCACCACCACCACCACGACCGCTATCACTATAATCACGCCCACCACAACAAACTCTAGTTTTTATGCAGCAGAATGTTATGGAACTTAACACAACAACCACCAGAACAATAATAACCCCAATTGCCAATGGGCTAAGACCATGAGATTCTTCTTCAATGTCGCCAGTACTACATCTTCTCGCCCGACCTTCATATGTACTCTGCACTATTTTCCTGAAGAACAAAAATAGATATTAAAGATGCATTCAGGGTTTCATACATGAACATGAACAATCTAATTTATCAACGCTTTCCGTTTTGTTCTGTTGGAAAAAATAATGTTGAAAATAAGATATGCCATTTAAAGGCACGGGTGGCGTTCGTTGCAGAGATATTCATATTTGTTCAAATCGCCATAAACAGAAGGAATATTAAAATATATATAGGTCAAGACGTACGATGGTGTACGTAAACAAGAACCTGCTCGTGTTACAGAACTTTTGCTGCTGTTTACATAACACAGCGCAATTCTATTGGTTAATCACACACAAATGATATAAACGCTCTTTATAATTTCCATATCAGAAAAACAGTAACAAATAACGCACTTTATGTTTACCATATCCGGATTTAAATAAAAGCCATGTTCTGTAACGTTTTTTGCTTTTGTTTACATAACAAAGGAAAAACATTTGACAATAGCATACTGTTTATGCCATATTTCTGATTGGTATAAGAACAAGATCTGTCTATATTTTACTATTCTTTCTGTTTATGGGGGTGTTTGACGGAGGTGAATATTTTAACAACAATACCCACCATGCACCAACGCCGCCCGTATCTTTAAACTGCAACTATAAATACCAAAGAATATTATTTTATTGTTGAAAAAAAATTAACAAAATAATTGTTGGTGTCCCTCTAAAACATCGAAACTGTATAAAATAATTTCATATAATATTCAATATCGAACAAATTACCGTTTTCCTTGTTGGCAATATTGTTCTGAGCATGTTATTTTATACAACAGATTCTAAATAAATATAAATAAGTTTCGTAAAAATCGATCTGGAACCTTGGATACACCCTTAAAGGCTCAGTTAAATTTGGAGTCATCGATTTTTTTTATAGTGCCTTGATCTACGGTTTTAATAACAATCTTTGACATGAAATATGATTAAATACTATTATTCATCACCATTTGCAACGCGTTTCTCAGAAGCTGCCAATAGAGTTATTCCCCTTACATTGAAATTATAATGAAAATGAGTTTATATCTCGAGTCATAAAACTCATTTTCATTATAATTACCATGTTGTCCACATCGTTCATAAAGTAAATGAGTGTATTTTGCATTCACACATGGTTCAAATTCTTCATTTGTTGCATATATTCTGTTGAGTATAATAGGAGATGGTCCCATAAATGGTCGGATTTAGTTTACAGTCCCTCTTTAACGGCTAATTAAGCGAAGACAAATTATTTTACAGTATTCCGTGGATTCACAGCTTGTGATTATATTATGCTCACCTGGTTGTCTTTGATATGTAATCTATCAACCGGTAATACTCTCTATTACACAGATAGGGTAACGAATCCGTTATAATCTCATCCAAACACAGATCGTTCAGGTATTGATATGTTCCTTTTCCTGTTCTTATGTACAACTGAAATACAAAATATATATATAAGAAGAGGTTGCACCGACTGGGATGGCACAGCTAGAAATAACCGAATTTGTTTGTTATGCCAAAATGACCGTTTAGGAGACGAATATCATTATATACCACATTGTCCATATTTTGACGAAGAAAGAAACATCAAGCATATCGACAATGCCCGAGCATGTCTAAACTCAGAATTTTACTTTTAAATATAAATATGTCAATTAACAGGAAATGATGTAGATTCATACAATATGTATGTAAAGAACTCCGAATTATATCCGCATAGCTAACTCATGTTGTTTTCAGGCACATATGCTGATTTTTTCTTTTCGACCCTTGTTGGGACCCATCCACCCCCGCGTCCAGAATTTGTTCCGTTTTCGACAGTTTTTTTCGACCATTTTTGGACACCCACCCTGTTATTATAAGGTGTTTTAAGCTGATTCAATCTACCCGACAATCTTCGCATGAATGCTGACCACGATATTGAGTTTTATTGAAGTAAATTGTCCAATTAACCCTGAAACAGGTTTGACGCGTTGTCATGAGCTCCATTCATATAAAGGTACATGGCCTGACTGTAATCTTATTATTATAAGTGGGGGTATTGGAACCTCAAATCATATATAGACCATCTACTGGGATCTAAATATGTTCTAAATGATATATTTATGTAGATAAGAGTCTATATAAGGTTAATAGTGGACAAACATGAGTAAATTTCAGTGCAGGAAAAAAATTGCATTACTCATTTTTTTCCAGCCCCGACATACCCACCCATGCACTTCCGCCTTGTGTCTGGAATTAGTGGAAAAATGATCGGACGAGGGATGTGGTCTCTAGGGTCTTCAATTATTTTGTCATATTAATTTTTGTTGAAATGTGTTAATGAGTTGAGGTTGAGGTTCGACTTTTAGTCAAACACACCTATTTTCCCACTTTATTGTGGATGCACAATGTGTTCGGGCGATAACTTCAGTCTGAACAAACCAATTATAACCGAATTTGGTGGGATGAAATATCATGAACAGGGGTGGGGATATAACGCCAATTTCGTTTGATTTTCGCATATATTTGACTAATATGTGTCAATGCTTTCGATTTCCATTCATTGCCGATACTTATCGCTTCAACAATTTCAACGTCAATTATGTTATTGTTTATGCCCAGGAATGGCGTACATATTGGGGAAATTCAGACCCACCCCTTGAGACGGTTCACGGTATTTTTTGTGCTTTGCATCCGCTTTCACTGAGAGGCTCATGTATAGCAAACTGAGATGCCTCAATTTGCACTGGAAGGCTCATGTTAGAACACAGAGGCCCCAGATTGTACTGAGAGGCTCATGTATAGAACTACGAGGGACCTCAATTTGCACTGAGAGACTATTGTATAAACCACAGAGATGCCCCAAACTAGCACTGATGAGGCTATTGTAAAGACAACAAACTAGTAGATGCCACAGCTTGCAATGAGAGGCTATTGTATAGACAACAGAGATGCCTCAACTAGCACCGAGAGGCTATTGTATAGACCACATAGATGCATCAACTGGCACTGATATGCTATTTATAGACCACATACTAGTAGATGCCACAACTTACAATGAGAGGCTATTGTATAGACCACAGCTATGTCTCAACTAGCACTGAGATGCTATTGTATAGACCGCAGAGATGCCTCAATTAGCACTGAGAGGATATTGTATACACCACAAACTAGTAGATGCCACAGCTTGCAATGAGAGGCTATTGTATAGACAACAGAGATGCCTCAACTAGCACTGAGATGCTATTGTGTAGACCACAGAGATTCGTCAACTTGCACTGAGAGGCTATTGTATAGACCACAGAGATACCTCAATTAGCACTGAGAGGCTATTGTATAGTCCACAGAGATGCATCAACTGGCACTGATATGCTATTTATAGACCACATACTAGTAGATGCCACAACTTACAATGAGAGGCTATTGTATAGACCACAGCTATGTCTCAACTAGCACTGAGATGCTATTGTATAGACCACAGAGATGCCTCAACATGCACTGAGATGCTATTCTATAGACCACAGATTTGCATCAATTAGCACTGATATGCTATTGTATAGACCACAGCGATGCCTCGATTAGCTCTGAGAGGCTATTGTATAGATCACAGAGATGCCTCAACTGGCATTGAGAGGCTATTGTATAAACCACAGAGATGCCTCAATTTGCACCGGGAGACCACGAATTTGGTGGGCAGAGTGAACAAAACGCTTTTAAAGATGAACAATCTGAATTATCGCTCCTAAATTACTATTTTATTTGGCTGGGGTGGGGGTAAAATATAGCTTATTCGGCCAGGAACCCACCCATCAAAGCTCAGAGTTATCAGATATGGATAATATTTTTAAATCTATTTTTTTTCACCCCCCCCCCTGGAATATTTGGCGTCCTGGAAAATATGCGACGAATGCCGACCAACATACTCTAGATACAAAATTGTGTTGAACAAAATGCTGATATAAAACACGTTTTGTGCAATTTTTTACTTACTATAGTTGACAGTGGTTAGTATTATTTTAGTTAGTCAATCTATTTGATAACTGAAGCGGCATTTCAAGGAATAAATAACGAAACAAAACAAGCCTTACGAAGTTCAGAACGCGAATACAAAACGGCCCTTAATAAAGCGAGCAATGACTATGAATCAAAATCCGGAGCGAAATGGACTTATGCATTAAAAATGACCCCCGAAAGTTCTGGCAAGACATTAGAGGTAACAAATCGAATAAAAGGTACGAAACATGTATATCAATAGACACATTAACTGAACATTTTAAAACTATGAATTGTTCAATCCCAAACTGCCCACCCATCAATATAGCAACTGAGAATGAATAACCGGATGGTGTCAACGAATTAAACCAGTTAAATTATCAAATATCTGAAACTGAAATATTTCGTTGCATTCACAAATTAAAGATATGTAAAGCCTCATCAGATGACGGAATAATAAATGAATATTTAAAAGCATCAGCGAGTAAACTAATGCCACTATATGTTTCACTATTTAATGCTGTCTTTGACAGCGGCATTATCCCTGATTCGTGGAAAACAGGCTCGATTGTGCCAATATACAACAATAAAGGGTCTACTGATGACCCAAATAATTACAGGGGAATAACTATCCTCAGTTGTATGGGCAAGTTATTCACGTCAATTTTAAATACGAGATTAAATCAATACTCTGATAAATGTAACATAATTCACGAAAACCAAAGTGGATTTCGACAAAACCACTCTACAGTCGACAACGTCTTCATACTACAGTCTCTAATAGAATTAACACAATTTAAAACAAAGAAATTATATTGCGCTTTTATAGACCTCGAAAAGTCATTCGATACTGTATGTATAGAGAGGCGATGTGGCACAAACTTATTTTGAATAACATTAATGGTAAAATGCATAGAATTATTCTTGACATATACACCAGTATCAAGTCAAAAGTTGTCCACAACGGACAATCGTCCGAGTATTTCCCTTCATATACGGGCCTAAAACAAGGAGACAATGTATCACCATTTTTATTTTGTTTATACCTTAACGACCTGCACGATTTTCTAGGGAGTACTGACATCAAAGGGGTAGAATCAATATCTCAAGAGTGTGAAGATAGACTCGATCGATACTTGAAACTTTTCGCGCTACTGTATGCTGATGACACGGTGCTATTCTCAGAATCTGAAGCAGATTTGCAATTACAAATTAATTATTTTGAAGATTACTGTACAACCTGGATGCTTAGGGTTAATATACCAAAAATCTAAAATTATTTGTTTCTCAAAACGGAACACAGATGACACAGTGAGTGGTTTGATCATTATTTTCACAGTAAAATCGAATTTGCCTACCTTTTTATCATAATCTGATACGACGACGTACAATCCATCATCACACCAAGCAAACTGCCATCCTACATTCTCGAGGTACGTTACGAAGTCTTTCATGAGACCAATAACATCATCCGAAACCCTACACAAAAAGCAACATACTATAATGGCGTAGATCAGGGACGTGGCGACAAAATTGTGAACAGTTGGAAATTTCATGCCTGGCACAACATTAGTTGGAAATTTTACACTACATATCAGGGGGGTCTTTTTTCCGTGCACGTATGCCGGGGTGGGTGGGTGGTTGGTCGATGGGACCAACAATAATTTTTTTCTGCAAGTTTTTGGACTGTTTTTGCAATGGGTATGGCTTAAAACAACTTTGAATAAGATAAATAATGTAATTCTAACTGCTAAACTGACTGCAGGCAGTTATCGTGTTGTATTTTGTTGCAATTTTTTTTTAGACAAATAGCAGCATATTTTTCTTCTTTTGTTAAAACTTTTGGTCAGAAATGGCCATCAGTTGATGATTTTCCAACCTTATGGGTGTGTCAGGTTGGAAATTTCGAGCAATTTGAAAGTTTGAGGTACCAGTTGGAAAATTAATTCGCGGGGGAGGGTGTCAATAGAATTTCACGAACAAGGGATTTGGTCTGGTTCAATGTGGGGGGGGGGGGGGGGGGTCATGTAAATTTTGACACCCCCGACGGAGATCATTTAGCCATGTCCCTGGTGTAGCCATATGTGACAGAAGCGCGGGTACACGCAGGGACGTCGTTAGAAATTACCAACTGCACCCCCTGATACAGACATTTCCATTTGCACCCCTTGGGTTGGAACTTGCCAACTGGTGTGGTACAAGCCTGAATTTAATGTGTCTGACATTTGCAGAACGAGGTCCACAGAGGGTGAATTTAGTGACGCTATCCCGAACAGCGGGCTGGCGTCACCAAATTCGCCCTCTGGGGATCTCATTCTGCTCCTCAAGTGCTATGGGAGACCTAGGATCAGATTGAAGTTCCCCAGTTGAAGTTGGTGATGTTCACCCATTAGTCACCTTTTTATCTTCTGCAAATTAGGGGACATAGAAACTTCCCAGAAGGGAAAAAGTAACTAAAAACAATGTTAATTTGAGACGATACTTCCCAGAAGATGGGGCCTATGCAGAATGAGGTTCCAGAGGGTGAATTTGGTGATGCTAGCCCCCTGTGCGTTTATTAACCATTCCTTGACTGTCCTCAGAGCTTCCTGAAATTTTGCGAAAACCCTGTGCCAATGCATTCTCTTATATATGCGAGTCTACCTATATATGAGAGACTCGCATATTTGAGAATACACTGGCACATGATATTTATGCTGCACCAGCACAGCTCCCGTCAGGATCGTTAGTACCACGCATTCAAAATGGCTGAGGCTAGTGCAAACACACAGAAACAATATATGAGGAACTGACACAAAAATAGCATTTTGACTATTACGGGCATATGCTGGTTTATTTTAAAAAGTTGATACCTCATATGTTCGGTACTACTGAGTAGTTTTCTCTAACATTCTGACCAAGGTTGTCAGTCGGAGGTTCGTGAAGTACACAATTCCATACATCTAGGAGAATCCTTCCATCGACAACTTTGGTCAGAATGCCAGAGCAAACGACTTGGACGCACATGATGTAATAGTATGTATATATATATATGCTCATAACTTCCAAAATACTACGTAATATATCATTATCCTATTGTTTATCGTGGAGCTCCGTGGTCCGGTGGTTAGCGTGTCGGACTTGTATTCGCTGTAAACACATCGATATGAGTTCGCACCGCGTCGCCTGTTATTGAATGGCCACATAGCAGTGGCTTGGCCGCTTTGATCGACGTGCAATTGTCGGATTGCTCGCTGTTCCAAAATCCGCGCCAAGCTGTGACCCTTGAGCAAGGTCACTCGTACTGTGTCGGTTTCGCATCACTCACGTGTTAAAAGAGTACCAGTCAGAGCATGTTCTGATCAAACTAGAGCAGCGCATTGGTTGCAGATTGGTTGGCTTGTACAAATGACTGGGATAATATTGTACCAAGCGTGTTAGAGCAAGTAATTGGTTAATCGCTATATAAAACTGGTCCTTATTATTTATTTATTATTATCACACTTTCCTCGTTTCTGGTCGCGTTTGCCTCAGGCCCCCACCCCTACCCCCCGTGGAATACGGAATACCACTTAACACAGATGGTGGAATACCAGTTAACAGCCATATGGAATACATAAAAATATATGAAAATTCCATTTTTTCGAAGGTCGGCGTACGAATACCTGTATTTTTGGAATACCGAATACCTCCTAACAGAGGGCCGGAATACGGCGTACCGCACAACAGGGCATGGAATACGGCGTACGAAAAGAGGGGGTGGGGGCCTCCCATCGCCTCAGCCATATTGAATGCATGATACTCCGCACCGTGAGTACAAGGAATAACGTGGTCGAGGGTCTCTGTTGTGGTAGAAGGTGTCCATCTTGGAATTTCCAAACTAACCGACCAAACTAAAATTCAACTGACTGAAAATATTCAACCTTCTCTGCAATACAGCAAATATGTAATTTCATCAAAGACACCCTAGATATATTACGTAACTCAAGCATTCCCTATAATTAATATATTCTAATTCACTGAATAGCTATATAGCTCATATCAAATACAAATAAATATTAGCACGATATTGGTAACCAACACATTAAACCTATATATATACAACTATAGGCAGCGCGCGCATGAAGTAGGAATATTTAAGTCAACCATAATAGTCTTAATTTACTAATGATTATATAAAAGATGATATTCATTTATTAGTATTTATTTCTTTATTTTAAAGAAATAAATACTAATAAATGAATATCATCTTATATATATTTTGAAGACCTCTGTTTGTCTGTCTGTCCTTTATAGAATCGAAAACGGGTTGACCGATCGAGACCAAACTTCCTATCCAAAGGTAAAATCACACGGACACCGTCGGCGTCGCGTTTTGGAGAAGCTCAGAGCACCCGTTCTCCAACCTCAGTCACAAAAAACGGCACTGCGGTGGTTAATCAAGTGATAATTTAATGAGCGTTTGTTTTTTGACGCATCGCTATAAAGAGCGTTTGTTTACCATTCAACGTTATTAGCATCTGCAAAGAGATATACGGGAACATCTAATATATAGAAACGGGTTGAGCTATCGACTTGAAATTTGGTATGTGAATGTATCTTGCCCCGGATACGAATTTTATCGGGTCGCAGAGCCCGTGCGACGCCAGCTTCGCGCATGCGCAGACCAGATCTCGGAAACGGGTGGAGCTATCGACTTGAAATTTGCTATGTGAATGTATCTTGCCCCGGATACGAATTTTATCGGGTCGCCGAGCCCGTGCGACGCCAGCTTCGCGCATGCGCAGACCAGATCTCGGAAACGGGTAGAGCTATCGACTTGAAATTTGGTTTTTGAATAGCCCGGACAACGTCGGGCTCATCGGCTAGTCTCATATATATTTCGAAGACCTCTGTCTGTCTGTATGTTTGTCTGTATGTCATTGATACAAATCTACGATTCTCGACCGATCGGGACGAAACTTGGTACGTGTGTGTAGTTTGACCAGGCGGTCGTCAACGTCGTATTGGCGATCCCGTGCGGCGCCCGCTTCGCGCATGCGCAGACGAGATCTCGGAAACGGGTGGAGCTATCGACTTGAAATTTGCTATGTGAATGTATCTTGCCCCGGATACGAATTTTATCGGGTCGCCGAGCCCGTGCGACGCCAGCTTCGCGCATGCGCAGACCAGATCTCGGAAACGGGTGGAGCTATCGACTTGAAATTTGCTATGTGAATGTATCTTGCCCCGGATACGAATTTTATCGGGTCGCCGAGCCCGTGAGACGCCAGCTTCGCGCATGCGCAGACCAGATCTCGGAAACGGGTAGAGCTATCGACTTGAAATTTGGTTTTTGAATAGCCCGGACAACGTCGGGCTCATCGGCTAGTCTCATATATATTTTGAAGACCTCTGTCTGTCTGTATGTTTGTCTGTATGTCATTGATACAAATCTACGATTCTCGACCGATCGGGACGAAACTTGGTACGTGTGTGTAGTTTGACCAGGCGGTCGTCAACGTCGTATTGGCGATCCCGTGCGGCGCCCGCTTCGCGCATGCGCAGACGAGATCTCGGAAACGGGTGGAGCTATCGACTTGAAATTTGCTATGTGAATGTATCTTGCCCCGGATACGAATTTTATCGGGTCGCCGAGCCCGTGCGACGCCAGCTTCGCGCATGCGCAGACCAGATCTCGGAAACGGGTGGAGCTATCGACTTGAAATTTGCTATGTGAATGTATCTTGCCCCGGATACGAATTTTATCGGGTCGCCGAGCCCGTGAGACGCCAGCTTCGCGCATGCGCAGACCAGATCTCGGAAACGGGTAGAGCTATCGACTTGAAATTTGGTTTTTGAATAGCCCGGACAACGTCGGGCTCATCGGCTAGTCTCATATATATTTTGAAGACCTCTGTCTGTCTGTATGTTTGTCTGTATGTCATTGATACAAATCTATGATTCTCGACCGATCGGGACGAAACTTGGTACGTGTTTGTAGTTTGACCAGGCGGTCATCAACGTCGTATTGGCGAGCCCGTGCGGCGCCCGCTTCGCGCATGCGCAGACGAGATCTCGGAAACGGGTGGAGCTATCGACTTGAAATTTGCTATGTGAATGTATCTTGCCCCGGATACGATTTTTATCGGGTCGCCGAGCTCGCGCGACGCCAGCTTCACGCATGCGCAGACCAGATATCGGAAACGGGTGGAGCTATCGACTTGAAATTTTGTTTTTGAATAGCCCGGACAACGTCGGGCTCATCGGCTAGTCTTATATATAATCATTAGGAAATTAAGACTATTATGGTTGACTTAAATATTCCTACTTCATGCGCGCGCTGCCTATAGTTGTATATATATAGGTTTAATGTGTTGGTTACCAATATCGTGCTAATATTTATTTGTACTTGATATGAACTATATAGCTATTCGGTGAATTAGTCAATAAAGAATTTGAATTTGAAAATATCAGGGAAATTCAATTTGCACCCGGAAAATTCCAAGTGATGGTCATTTCAGTCCAAACAGTGCCCCAAAATAGGACAATATTAGACTTTTGCACGTTAGGTCCAAATCATTTACACTAAATACTGGTTGGAAATACAACTATCAAAACAATAATTGATACCTATTTTGGTCTGAATTTGCCAACCAATATTGTGACAGGCATGAATTTGGCTTGGCCAAAATTTGGGGTCAGACACACCAACAATCGCTGTCCAACATGCATGTATGGTTGTGGCGACATGGTGGGGGTTGTGGATGTCTCATTCCCAACTTTTGGCAATAGCTGAATAGTTTGCCTGATATATTAGGTGTATCTTCCAGACCAAAAGTAGGTTGAATCTGTTTACATTGTATTGACCCTTCCATGACTGGAGCTTCCTGAAATTTTGCGAAAATCTTGTGCGAATGCATTCTCTTATATATATGCGAGTCTGCCATAGGAGCCTCGCATGCATGTTTAAGAAAATACAGTGGCCTAACAATACTTACCTTGGCCTTGCAAGTCAGTGCATTCTCGTCTATATGGGAGACTCGCATACAAAAGAGTGTGCACTGGCACATGACATTTAATGCTGCACCAGCGCGACCCCCGTCATGAAAGGGTTAATATTACAGCCGGATTATGTGAATGTTGTTGGTTATAGAAGAAAAGTAAATATATTTTCAATTTTTCATGCTTTCGGACAATTTAATTGAAAGACGTAATTTATATAATTGGAAATTTCCAACCGCATGGGTGTTAGATTTAAAATTTCAAACAGTTGTAAAGCCTGAGGTACCAATTGGAATATTCAAACTGGGGGTGCAAATGGAATAAATCGGACTTGGGACAATTTGGTCTGGTTTGGGGGAGGGGGCCGGGTGCATGTGTATCAAAAGAGATCGCAGCCAATTTACCGACACACGACCGTTATTCCTATATGGAATTATATTCAGTAATGCTTTTGTCGGAAACATTTTCCTGCGTTTTTGACATTAAATATACCAGTTTATAGAACATAAATTAAGTCACGACGCGGTGAATGGAACATAACTTACGATGTATCTATCTTGCCCACAAGAGCCACAGCTATTTTGATTCCTTCTAAACATCTATTCGACTTTGTCGAGCAGAGGCACGGTCCATCCTTTCGACCTTTCTCTAGTGACCTCTCTAAATCATGTGCTGTTAAAACAAAAATATGAAAAGAAACAAAACAAAAATAAGAAAGGAAAACTAAAGGTGAAAGTACATCTAAAGTCCAATATTTTCTTGATGTATGTATATGATGCGTTTCAGAATTACATTTGGGGCCCACCCTTAACACCTGGTGTAGTATAGCAGAGCCATCACCCGCCCCTGTTTTGTGATTCCAGAGTGCTTATTATCTTTTATTGCCTCCTTTCGGGAAAGTTTATATTTACACATATATATGATTACATTTAAATAACATATAATATACAGTAAGGTGGGTGACAAACTATGTCTTATTCGTACTGGCAATCATCGAGTAGACGAACGATAAAGATGTATATACAATAGTATATATCTTAGTTACTGCCTGCCTGTTTCCTGACAGCTGGGCTGTTAAGAAATGGTTTTGGCTTCGCCGTGGTCTTTCGGTCTACGTACGGTTTGAATATGTTGTATTTTGGCTCTGCTTCTTCCTCTTGGTGCCGCGCTGGGTGGGTTCTCAGTTTCTCAGGGGTTTATTTTCGGTCGTGTGTGTGTTGTGTGTGTTGTGGGCGTGATTCTGCTGTGTCACAGCATAATCGGTGGCGCAATCGTGCCCACAATTGATATTGTTATCTTTGTCCCATTTTCCTCTCTTCTGATTGGCTGAGGTTGCATCACATGGCGGGCCGCAAATCACTTGTTACCCTCGAGGGTAACATTTCGGCAGTTGTTGACCGCTCAGTTGTTACCAGTAAACATATAGAACTACGAAGAACTCAACGCGCAGAGATTACATCACAGCTCTCTAATAATTTCCGAAAACACGCATTTTATAAACCCCACTGTTTCGTAACAGTTGCTAATTTGCATAATTGTTGTCTTTAATTTGCAATTAAAGCACGCTATGTATAAATGGTGTTATCACGGACATAAATCCCGTATAAGGTGTAAATTGTAATGTTTCTATTGGACCTTTTTATATTAATAATGAATACCGTGGAACAAATAGATGAAACCTTATTAAGCAGGTGGTATGTACTGTAGACAATTGCACACACGATGTACATACGTCACAAATATGTTTCTGTATTAAAGGTACTCAATCCGATCAAACTCCTCTCAATTACTATTTCCATGGCTTCGGGGGTCAAAAATATTTGATTCGAGTCGAGGAAGCCACCCATCAAAGCTCAGATTTATTAGATATCGATTTTAGAAATCAATTATTTTTCATTATCGGGAATTACTTTCTGTCCCAGAAGTTTACCGAAAAAGCCGACCGACATACTCTCGATATTAAATTACATTGAACAAAATGTTGCTATATACAACACATTTTGGGCAGTTATATACGATAGTTCACAGTCGTTAGCATTATTTTTGGATAATGAATCGATTCTGATAACTAAAGTGACCTTTGATAAAATTTTGTTGTTGTTGGAATCTGTTGAAATGGGGACCCTCTGATCGGATTGAGTACCTTTAAGCTCTAAATATCAAATAGTCACTCTTTACTATTTGTCAATCGACAATTTTGCTTCGGTTATACATTCCTCCGACTTCACAGGAATACCTTATGTTGCGTAACAGTCTGTAACAGTTGTCAATTTCTTTGGCACCACTACAACGTGTAAGTTTCACATTTTAGCGTTCTCGAAATTAACACGTTTACCTGCGCCTTCACGATAATTTAAAACGACACCGAACATTTCGCCGCATGGCTACTCTACTTCGAAATTACTCCTCCTTCCGTGAACCGATTCTCACCATGCGACCAGCAAACTAACCGGACAATAGCTCCGCATATGATGGGTGTATCAATTGATCCAAAATGTGAACGTTTTATTTTCTAAAAGGCGAGGATTCCAACTTAAAATTAACTCTTCGAGTTGGATTAATTAATATACGCGCGTACTTAGGCATGCCATTAAGAAGGTTCGTGTGTACTCCTTTGTCAGATAACAAAACAGTTGTCACCCTTGTTTTCGTGAGACACGGGGATTTGTCGCCGCTCGAGACCTGGAATGTCACCCTCTGGTCTGGCGGCCCTCGGGTGACATTCCAGGTCTCGAGCGGGCGACAAATCCCCGTGTCTCACTCAATCGCGGGCGTATAATGTATAACGATTAGTGGGTAGTAATCAGTGTTCTCGCTGTCGGTAGCCAAATTAGCCAATGACCAAACTTTGTTCAAATTTGGCTACTAGTAATAAAGCTAACCATATCGCATAGCAAGTCTAGTCAATATAACATCCTAGTGGGGGCTCTCTTGATAAATTACCAATTCAACCACACTTTGGTTGGTTTTATCAAGAGAGACCTCTTCATTTTAAATGTAAACAAACAGAGACCGGTATATAAAAGAATTGATCGTATTTTACTTCCTGTTTGGAGCGAATGTGGTCAGTGCTATATTTCGCATCAACCATATCCGCCATTGCATAGAAATTTAAGTTGAAATCTTTTTATCGATAGTAGAATTTTTGCCCCCTCCCATCTCCGCCTTTAATAATTGCTAAGTTATATCCATGTTTTGCTTTTTTGTTCCGGTCATTTGCTATCTTTTTGTTTGCTCAGCTTTTTTCCTACCCAGCACCACTTATTTTTATATTGCACTAGTTCATGGTTGTTATATTGCCTTTGTATTATGTCTATTTGCCAGCTGTATTCAAATTTCTTGCATTTGTGAGGCGCAATAGTGCCCACAATGTATGCTTCTGTATAATGATTATAGTCGGTATAGGAAGAAATCTGACCATATCGCATAACAAGTATAGTCAATATCCTTCAAATTATTACAACAACTATACGGCTTATCACGTAAGGTTTCTCATTTACAACACCAGAAAGGCCTCTAAATTTCGGACAAAAAATATACTATTCGGATTAAATACACCCCCGATACTTCGCAATACGACCTTTAGTCTACATTCCAACTGAGACATAATTCAGCAGTGTAACCTGTTATATTATGCATTGTATTCCCGCAATAAAATCTTCAAGAGTGCCCCAGCCATTGTACACACCTAGATATCGAAAGCAATTAACGCGGTCATAAAAGTTACGTATATATACTGCAACAATGAGACGTCCGCGAAGACACATCCGCGAATACATACATCCTGCCAAAAGTCTAACCGGTACGTACATAATTAATCATATTTACTCCATAGCTCCTATTACGCCGCCAGATCAGCCTCGCAGTATACACCTTATATAGAGGGCGTAATAAGTCTCACCTTCGTTGTAGGTTAGCAGACCATCCGGGTCGCAGATATAAGACGACGAGTTTCTCCCGCAGGCGGTCGGGTTAGTCCTGGGGTTCGGGTAATTCGATGTTGACCACTGCCTTCCTGGAAGCGTTCTGTTCATACAATTCCCGCAAATAACGGACGGAATAATCACAGTCCACACCACGGCTGCCCAGACTTCACGCTGGAGCGCCATAGTTACCGGATTGTATGTGAACTACCTGGTTGTTGGATCGACGACCTGCAGATATCACCCGGTGTCTGTGGTCAACTATACTCTATCCTTGAATAATTCGGAGAGCACCCAGTCACGTGCTTCTTATATATAATGCTTTTGATTGCAGAGATTGAGCACCGATTTATATATGACTATTGTTAAATGTCGGGTATAAGCTTGACGTAAATGCACATTACTATTCTGTCTGAGGGCAGCCATAATAATACTTAAGTGGTAATTTTGACATGACGATTATTAGCCTTGAATACCTTTCGTGTATAGCTACATTGCGGTTTCGATCAATGCGTATACAACCAGTCCATTGGGTCCTCGTTGGTCTTATCCAGTGACTGGTTTACCCTGCCCCTGATAGATTACAGCCAGAACAATATATTTGTATTGAATTGATATATTCCTTATTCGCCCAACACTGCCTCTGATATTATGTATACATATGTAAACATGTTTTCTTTCAACCATTGATGTATGGTATAAGAAATAAATCTATCTACAATCTAACCATGCATGCAAAACAATCACAATGCAATAATAATCACACACCAGTGTTATAGTAATAGACTGTGATACAAAATATGATTGTCGGGACAGCAGCAGTCTATGTAAACATACACTCAGATTCATACTGATACCACTATTTTTTATATGTGGGTATGTAGTTTACTCCAGACTGGGACAGCAGTATCATAAAATAAACAGTATTACCAGCAGGCGCGTATATATGTTGGGAGATTGATTATTCTAAAAACAGTGCCAGGCAACTTAATGGAACCAAGTTGTACATGTTTTTTTCGTCGTATGTTCGAAACACTATACACCAGTACCATGCGTACATTCTCATGAATATCAACAATGCCAGTGATTTCTTGTTGTGGAGCGGAGATTCAATCGTCTCTGAGACAATGGTTATAATATCTTATATATATATTTTTGAAATTAAGAAATGTTATAAGCTGTTTTGAGATTAAAGGCTCACCTAATTTTCGAGTCACCGATTATTTTGTTTTTATAGTGCCCTTATATACGGTTTTAATCTATGCAGGATCTATGCCATACAATATGATTAAAATACTACAATTCATCACCATTTGAAACGTCTGTGTCTCAGAAGATGCTCATAGAGAAATAGAAAACAGCTGAAATCATAACAAGATCCACCTGTTATGGCCAGCAGAATGCAACAGAATTCAAACTAAAAATCTATTTTCCATTGAAACTAATACACTTTGCACAACAAAACCGGATGAAACTTAAGCACAAGTACACGTCGGTAACTCAACAAAACAACATCTTCACAGTTTATTACACCGGATAAGTTGATATAAGTTCTCACCCCTATATGTTAACTGGTACTCGGGATTTATACATGTATGCTCATTTAGCCGGTATTCAGGACTCAACAACAATGCTGGTACGCAGCTTTTATATCACCATTTGCTCAAAATTTGATTGTTTCTTAGCCAAAATGGCATATTTTGATGTAATTCAGGATCATACATCTTGATATGTTGAAAGTATGACCTTCAGCAAATGTGTGAAAATTATCATATTAGTGTCGAATAACTATGACTTGTATTGTATAGTTTCTTATCTGGTACTGTACGCAGGATTCACCCCTCTATTTTATCTGGTACGCAGGATTCACCCCTCTATTTTATCTGATATTCAGGTTCAGGGGCTATAATAGGGGTGACACCTACAATACTTATTCAGCACATTCTCCACTGGGTCGTTGCACAACGAACAATGACTACCATGGGGTGGCCCCGACCATACAATAAAAATGACACCAACAATTCGGATCAAATTAGGGGCCAAAATGTTTACGTAGTTTTGGCCCAATTATGACCGCGGATATACACTGCCGTGTGGTGCACCGCGACCATAAAAGTAAAATGACACCAAAAAGTTGTGCCAAAATTTCGACAAATTATGGCCCAAAAATCGGATTTTCCAGTTATCGTACTGTTTAGCATGATTTTGACCGGATTAAGACTACCGTATGGTGGCCGACCATACAAGCAAAATGACCCCAAAATTTCGACAAAATTAGGGGTCAAAACCGAATTTTGCAGTTTTCGTAGTTTTTTTTACGGGAATTTGGCTACTGTTCCTGTTTTTGACATAGCTCTCGACTACGACGAGCCTCGTTCGAGATATGGGCATAAAACATGTTCGACATACTATACATCTAATTTATTCATAAAAGAATAATAACGAAATAATAACAAATAAATGATATAATGATATTATAATTTGACAACAAAATGTTCATCTGTTTAACAAAAAATTTACTAAAAATGTATAAGATAGCCGGCACCTGAGTATATTGGGGCGTTAGTTTAAAAACACAAATAAGTGAAATTCTGGTTAAATTTGGTTCCAACTTGATCATGACCTGTGTGTTCTGACATGTAAACCACACACCAAATATCAACAGATTCTTTTATCATCCAAACAAACATAAATTTATGATTTCTAAATCAAAATAAATAACTTAAATCAACTCCGCCAACAATCTGACCATGACAATTCTTGAAATCGAATTTGACCTGCATGTGTTTTCTCAAACGTGACATACAGTAATGCACTAATTAATCGACCTCTTAACCACAGCAGAATTATGGGTAACTTTTCAGGATTTAGTCGGAAATATGGCTTGTTGCCATTCATCGGAAAGCTCTCGGTTAAGAAGTCGATTCATTAGAGCATTACTGTAGCTACATAGCGAAAATCAAGATTTTTGTGTTGAATATTGTTCATGTTATCATCTGTACAAACCAAAAAATAGCGATTTTCAAGTCGTAAAAAGAGGCATAACTCCAGCTGAAAGTTGAAAGTTCAAAATCATCGGACCGTGATTAAATTGCATCTTGACCTAGTTGCGCATTCTCTGGAATTATAGCCATCTAAGACTCTTTAGACACGTCCCCAAATAACATAGGGTATGTTTGGTATCTTTATATAAATCTAAGACTCTTTAGACACGTCCCCAAATAACACAGGTTATGTTTGGTATCTTTATAGCCATCTAAGACTCTTTAGACACGTCCCCAAATAATACAGGGTATGTTTGGTATCTTTATACCATCTAAGACTCTTTAGAAACGTCCCCAAATAATACAGGGTATGTTTGGTATCTTTATAGCCATCTAAGACTCTTTAGACACGTCCCCAAATAACACAGGTTATGTTTGGTATCTTTATACCATCTAAGACTCTTTAGACACGTCCCCAAATAACACAGGTTATGTCTGGTATCTTTATAGCCATCTAAGACTCTTTAGACACGTCCCCAAATAACACAGGTTATGTTTGGTATCTTTATAGCCATCTAAGACTCTTTAGACACGTCCCCAAATAACATAGGGTATGTGTCTGGTATCTTTATGCAATGGTCCCATGATATTTTTAATATAATAATTTCAATTTCCAATACATGATTTGGACTTGATAATACTCAGCCAACAGTTGGCCTTTGATCAAAGGCCAACTGTAGGCTGAGTATTAGCTGCCATTGGACCAGTCTGAGAGAACCCATAATGTTGAACAACTATTCAATAGTCTGGGTTCATATAAACTGCCTCAATTGGAATCCGCGAAATCCGACATCAAATACACACGACAGTTTGCCAGAAAAAAGTCGTCATTGTTTTGGTTCAGTATATTATTTCATATCCATATCTGCGAAATTTATTCAAAGTTCCTCTGAGAGTGGGTGTCTCTAGTTGCAGAATTTTGTATTGAACAATATCGATTGTCTTTTATATGTTTTTTAGACTGAAACATTGTCAAAGCATCCAATTATTTCCATGATTGTAAAAAAAAAAGAAAAAAAGTTTGTTTTCTTATATAAAAAACTCAGAAAGCTCAACTCGGATTTTAGCGGACTTTTTGTGACGCATCCACGATTTATGACCTAAATAATATAAAAAAACCCAGCTTTCTCCGATTTATTTCATTACTTCCCCCCTTTCACATCTAATGTGCTTGGACTATATAGTTTAAACATGTTTTATTGTCCTAAAATTGGAATTGGGGCACAAGTTGTAATAACTTATATCGCTCCTCTCCCCAATCTGGAAAAACATATACCCCACCGACGAGGACGAACTTGAGTCCAAATAAGAGTCTTATTTTTTATTTTCCTTTCAAACTTAACATGGAACCAGACCAATATTCACAACTCGGGAATATTTCACTTCATTCTGTTATTCGCAGGGAGTTTTCTGGTACTTCAAGATCTCCAAGGGAATTTAATGTAAAAATAATCTCGATCATTTTCCGCTTGACCAAGGTGGGGGAACGATCAGATGAGGGATGTGGCCTGTAGGTTGTGCCAAAGGATTTAGTGATGCAAAGAGAAAAATACCCGATGGCTGCCATCGGCCATGTTTTTGTCATCGGAAATCGTTCAAATTCAATAGCTCCCATCTAGATGTGTCCCAAACATGCCTGTAGATTTTCAAAACATTTCGGCAATAATTGTGGGCAGCATAGTGTGCCGATGGATCCAAATTGCCAACGGCCATGTTTTTAAACATAATTCGGAACAAACAGTAAGCTTCCATTTAAAGGTAATCCCGAAGATCCATATAAAGTTTTGTGACAATCTGATGAGGGATGCGGCCTGTAGGGTGTGCCGAAGGATAAAGTGTTGCAAAAACTAAAATCCAAGATGGCTACCGGCGGCCATGTTTATCTTTGAAAATCGGAAAAAAAATTGGTAAGCTCCCATCTAGAGGTCACCCTGATGATCCAATTTCAAAATTCAAATTATAATATTATTAGTATAAATCCAACAAACGGATTATCATCAAATGTGTAACAGACAGTAACATATGAATTTTGGTGACGATCAGGTGAGGGATTAAGGATTAAGTCATACAAAGAATAAAATCCAAGATGATCGCTGGCAGTGTTGTTTTTAACATAATTCGGAATATGGTAAGCTCCCATCTAGAGGTCACCCCAAGGATCCATATGAAATTTGGTGACGATCGGATGAGGAATGTGGCCTGTGTAGGGTGTGCAACGGATTTAGTGACACAAAGACTAAACTCCAAGATGGCTACCGGCGGCCATGTTGTTCATGGCAAATCTGAAAAATTGGTAAGCTATCTAGAGGTCACATCGACGATCCTTATGAAGTTTGGTGAATGTCAGGTGAGGGATGTGGCCTGTAGGGAGAGCTAATGGATTCAGAACTGAAATCCAAGATGGCCGTTGGTGGCCATGTTTTTCAACGAAAATCGGAAAAAAACTGGTACGCTCCCATCTAGAGGTCATCCCGAAGATCCCTATGCAGTTTGGTGTTGATCGGATGAGGGATGTGGCATGTATGATGTGCCAAAGGATATTGTTGACGGACGACGTACACGCACACACACGCACCCTCCCACACACACACGCACCCTCGTGAGCACGCACACACGCACGAACGCGCACGGGCGACCAACTGAGAGGCCGATGTTTAACACATACCTTAAAATAAGAAACCACATCAGTAGGCCAATATAAAAATAAATGCTAGATTAACATTCCCTCCCGACCCCAGCTGCTACTTTTACGTCCCTCAATAAATTTGGTTTTATTTGGATAATTTTGATGTAAACCTTGTTCTTATACCGTAACCGTCAAAGTAAGTTTCGATGATCCATTAATCAGTCTATTTTGAACAAACTGGACAAGCTAAATACTGTAAGATAGGGTACTGTTTCAATGTCTACAACTGACTATATGACCAAATAAATACGGAAGAATAAAATATAAAAAATAAAGTTTGGCCTCCTGCCCCATTTTCTGAAAATTTTTGATGTAAATCTAGCAATTTGTTTATATTTCCCATATAAACTTTATTTATTTCTCTGGCTTCTGTTACTTTGAATATAGGGTGGTTATTCCTGTGGCTTGATTCCAGTCTTCACTGATTTTATTTACGAAAAATGTATAAAATACTTTGTTTTATGGTGCCCACATCTGAATGAGCAATGGGGGATGATGCGACATTGTCCTGGACCAAAATAAAAATAGTATGTATAAAATTGAAGAGAACCCTGAATCTACTGAATTGCTTACACCATGGAGTCCACTTACAAAGCACAACATGTGCAACTTTAAATTCCACACACAGTCGTGGCCAGGTTATTTTGTTTATATAATCATCGAAGGTGTCGTTGTTGTCAGCGAGAGGTACCGGATTCCTCCGAGATCGCGGTGCGCAGCACGAATTACTATAATTTACAGATTCCCGCGTTATCATAACAGCTACGTTTATATCTCCGATATGACATTTTAGCATTATATGCATATCACAAAAAATCCCGGACTATGTATATAGGTTATATCAATCAATAATGATCTCTTCGACCGAAGAATCATAGTTGTCGTATGTCCAAGACAGGGTACCTTGTTCGCGGGCCCAGGACACTGTGGCATCCCCCATTGCTCATTCTGATGTTGGCACCATAAAAAAAAATTGTTTCTCTGGCTTCTGTTACTTTGAATAGGGTGGACTGTTATTCCCGTGGCCTGATTCCAGTCTTCACTGATTTTATTTACGAAAAAATGTTTAAAATACATTTAAACATAACTATGTCTTCGAAATGTCACGCCATTGAACTTATAGACTCTGTCTGAATAAAACACGGTATTCTTATTATATATTTATTGTATGCCTCCAATGTGGAGAAGAATATTTATAAAACATGGTTATCATATATACATGATTGTCACAAAAAATTAGATGTATACACAAGAAGTGTATTATGCGTTAAGATCGTTTTGATTTTCCGAGAATACAACGGCACATGATGAACAGGTATAGTATAGGATGAGTCAAGAATAATGTGGTCCATGTCTTGAATTACCACGTCGGGAGGCGTCATGACCACAGTTCCAAGCAAGAAGGCACATAGGATGGATTCATCAATCGCGTCAAGGTAGAGGTATGTTGTCACTCCATATTTATTCAGTATGTGGTCCAAGTAGCTATTCCGAAGGTTTACCATGTGGTCTGAGGTACAATAACGTATCGCATGAAGGAGCTCATTGTCATAGTTTTTAAAACAAGCATGACACACGGTATATATTTACATACGACGTTTTGTTTAGCAGCAGTGCAAGATTCTTCAATTGTTCGCCATAATCAGGGTATTTCCGCAGTAGAGACCATATGCTCCAACTTGTTGAAGGGTCGTTGTGTATTTTATGGAAGATGTTAAGGCTAGCATCTCCCGAAACTGAAGCCGACCACTGTTGCACATATGTTTGCCAAACTGCATGCTGAAATATCGTTTTCCATGAAAACTTTGAGGGAAAAGTACCATTTTTCACGAATGAGTCGAGGTAAGAATAAAGGCCATAGATTTGCAATATCTCAATGATGTCTGGTACGAAGCCTGTAGTCCTGCGATCGAACAGCGTAAGTTGGAATAGTTTCAGTAGGAATATTCGGAGGGGTGTCTGGCGATCCTGTGGTAGGTGAATTAAATTATATAGAAATGCAAGTTTCTTCAAATGTATTTCCCTCTCAAGTGGCAGGAGACCAAGCAGACTCAGCGAAATAGTAGTCGGTGTGCGCGATGGAAGAGACTGAATATGTTTTACACACGTCCGATATGACTTCTCAATTGTGTACGTAGCTGTAATGTTCGGAAGCTCCAATAGTTCACAGCCATACAAGGCTTTTGGTAACGATACTGATTTGAGTAGAGTTGCTTTCGTTATCGGTGTGCACATATTGAGTAGGTTTTTTCCAGCTAAGCTGAAATATGACTTTCTCAATTTATCAGCGACCTGAGAACATCGAGTTGACATGGACTGAAATTTGCACTGCTTAATGCCAAGGTGTAGACATTCCGCGCTTTCGTCTAATTGTTTATCACAGTCGTGGCCAGGTTATTTTGTTTATATAATCATCGAAGGTGTCGTTGTTGTCAGCGAGAGGTACCGGATTCCTCCGAGATCGCGGTGCGCAGCACGAATTACTATAATTTACAGATTCCCGCGTTATCATAACAGCTACGTTTATATCTCCGATATGACATTTTAGCATTATATGCATATCACAAAAATTCCCGGACTATGTATATAGGTTATATCAATCAATAATGATCTCTTCGACCGAAGAATCATAGTTGTCGTATGTCCAAGACAGGGTACCTTGTTCGCGGGCCCAGGACACTGTGGCACCCCCCATTGCTCATTCTGATGTTGGCACCATAAAAAAAAAATTGTTTCTCTGGCTTCTGTTACTTTGAATAGGGTGGACTGTTATTCCCGTGGCCTGATTCCAGTCTTCACTGATTTTATTTACGAAAAAATGTTTAAAATACATTTAAACATAACTATGTCTTCTAAATGTCACGCCATTGAACTTATAGACTCTGTCTGAATAAAACACGGTATTCTTATTAACATTTAGCGTACTCCGCAAGTAATTAAACTCTATTTGGGTTTGGGGCTATATGTTATTTTCTGTTATGAAATTGTGTATACGTGGGAATTTACTAACACAACTACAGGTCGTATGTGCATCATCGCCTTATATTTGCGGTGATGTGACGAAGGGGTCGTGACTGCGAGTGCCTCCTTGAGTATGTATATCGACTGGACAGTCCCGAAAAGTCCAGCAAGTGTCAGCTTCGAGTTGCACCTCTTGGGTTGAAATTTTCCGACACAGACTGACAGACAAACGATTGGAGAAAATTATCCCCAAACCCCACCCTGCCCATTGGTAGTTCGACTTAGATTCATATTGAAAAACCAAAACAATGGGGGGGGGTAGACAGCGCTCCAACATCACAAGTCCCTGGGTACAGCACTATTTATACATGCCCACATTTTAGACAAAACATGGACGTATTTTGTCCAGACCCACCGGTGATTTTTAAATATTTTTAAATTATTTGTGTGTCCCAAACATTTGCTGGCATTTTTACTCGAAATTTTACATTAACCTTCAACATTTCCAGTAAAACTGCCAGAAAATATTGATAACAAAGTAGCAAATTAAAGGAATAGCATCGTTAATCGTACTAAACACCTAAACAAAAATGTAAGTCCCCCTCATATAATACCCTATATCTCCTGTGTTATTCGTCCGATTTACCCATCAACACACGTTTCCGTTATGGGTCAAAGTTGAAAGTGTGATTTTTGAAAATGGCAAATTTTCCAATCAAACAACAATAAGAAGGTTAGAAAACCATCGGGATAATTAATAACCGCAAAGTATACTGTATTTACCATATGACAAATTAGTTTCAAAATTTCAACACGATCAGATTAATAACACAGGAGATATATGGTATTATAGTGAGGGGAGACTTACTTTTTTGAGGTGTTAGTATTGTGACATAACTACCCATGCCCCATGACATAACTACCCATGCCCCATGACATAACTACCCATGCCCCATTATATTCGTATAGTTGTATATTATACCCGTGCTACGTATAGTAGAACCCAAACTCGAATATCAGTGCTCTGTTCCTTACAGAAACCTCACACATCTTAATCACAGCCCAGACCTGCCCCCAAATATGATCATAGGGAATGACCATATATAATGGCAGAGCCAATATCGATGTGTATTACCAAATACCTCATCTAATATTCATCCCAGACGCTGTATATTCTGCCCAGATGGAGATGATCACAAAGAAATCCATAAATAGCCCGGACGAAGTCGGGCACATCAGCTAGTATATGCTATACCAACGACAAGGTCAATCAATCAGCAAGCCGGTCAAAATTAACTGCCAGCCGCAGACACGTCTTGTTTCTGGAATTCGTTTGACGAATAACGTTGAAAAATTGGGCACAAACACATCGGACGGCTTGCGGAACATATATGAGCATTTATAGGTTATGTCATCGCGTTTAAGTACACGTTCGCGACAAAAATTATTGCTCGAAAATATTGATTTTATAACTATATAGGTCAAATGCCTCTGAGCTGACAGGGAGATTGAAGACCCGATTTCTTCGTTAGATTTGGTTAGTTTCCGATATGATAACTCGACTTCGATTCGTTCAATTTCGCCGAGTTATATGTCAAATGAAAGGGAAATTTATTGCCAAAAAGACACACCTGATGAAATTTGGTGCAATTATCGATTTCTTGAATTTATTAGCTAGGGTTTTGCTAGTTGGTGTGGTTTTCTCCAAAATCGACCATTGGAACCTTTACACTGGTATAGTCTGTATCGGTATTTTAGTAATTTTCCCTAGGAGCCTGTGTTTGGTACTATATATCTTGTTTGCAAGATTAAATATATCCTAGAACTCGAGTCGCATAATTTAGGGGTGATTAGACGGACAATCCTGTTGCCGGTATGGTCTGAGTCAACCTCTGCCGCTGTGCACCTATCCCCATTGACAGCAGCATACCAGCAATTGAGTTGGCATGGGTTTCATGGTATTGAGTCTACTGTATTCCCGCCAACTTTTCATTTCTCGGAAGACTTGCGGTATTCCCCCGAATTAATGGAATTATGTCACATCGCGTTACGTTATCGTTTTGATTGGACCTCTATTATCTTGGTGCTACAATAGCGAATAATAGTAGGCACCAGCTGCTGACGTGGAATGGGTGGGAAATGAAACTCTACGAAATGTCATCAGACTCACTATACATGTGGTATGCATATGTTGTTTACTCCAGACTGGGTTTTCATGTCGATACGCAGAAAAAGAGAAAAAACCCGGAAGTTAGAGAGGTATTTCTTAGTCGAAAATCTACGGGATACTAAAGATATCCCGTCGAAATTTCCCCCATGCCTGGCAACGGAGCGTTTTCTTCAAGTCCGGAAAGGAAGAATATGACGCAAGATACGACCAAACCGCGATGTTCCCCGGGTAATACATGTGCTAATGCGTCACCATGACTTACCTTTCATCTTCCTTTTCCAGAAAAGAGACATTTATCGAGCATTTTTGATGAGAAGCGACCAATTTTCAAACATTGGGTTATGTTCGATCGAACTTCCGGTCACACCGCACTCGCTGTCGTGGGAACAAGTCATTTCGCACCCTGACCAGCTCGTACCCTCCGAAAAAAGTCAACTCGTACCCTATTCTGAGTCAACTAAGGCGTGCGTTCAGTTTCTCATCTAATAACTTTGCTTATCTTATTTTTTCACTGGGATTGAACGTACTATGGAACCCACAGTGATCTCTTGAACGTAAAAATATATATATGGGTCATAATTGGATTAAGTTTACTTGGAGGGCACGAGTGTGCGTATATAAGCATGCTGGAGTGGGTGGGATGGGTAATAATGCGATTAGTGGGCGGGATGGGTAATAATGCGTGTTTTTTAGTAGGAACATACATGTATACACAACGGGGTTAAGTTTGTTTGGCGGTCACGGGCTTATATACAAGCATGCAGTTCAAATGGGAGGATGATATTGCGTGTTTGGTCTATAATTGGGAAGGGGTGCATATGTTGTCTATAATGATATATTTGAACATGATATTGCGTGTTTGGCTTTTCTAATGGGGGGGGGGGGGTGTTGCTCATTTATGATATATCTTGAGTGATATTCCTAGCTAAACGCCTAATCCAGACCAGTGGTCTGGTGTCAAGGGGGGGGGGGGGGGGGGGGTTAATGGTTGCTTGTAAATTTTTCTAGTAATAGCAGCTGGTAATAGGCGATGTATTTATGAGATTCGGTTTCGATTTTGGTCATCCGGGAACCGCACATTGTTTGTACTGTGATTTAAGTGTGGGAATATAATTAATTTTTCGCACATCTGTGAGTGCTTATCGGTTCAAGATCGCTCAAGAAATATAATATTTTTGTTGTAGTACATCATTCATCACAGTGTTAAAGGTACTCAACCCGTAAAGAGGGTCCCCATCTCAACAGATTCCAACAACAACAATCCGATCAGAGGGTCCTATATTACTATTTCTTTGGCTTTGGGGGTAAAAAATATTTGATTCGAGTCGAGGAACCCATCAAACAAAGCTCAGAGTTATTAGATATTGATTTTTCAAATTTGTTATGTTCTCGAGATGAGTACCAATAACTGCCGTAATCTGCTCTGGATGTGTACTCCAAATCTATTCAAACAGACAAGGATGAATAACTCTAAAATCAAGTGGTAATTTTTACGCAATTTTGACTGAGTTCTGGGCCAGATAGTATTCCCGATAATGAAAAATAATAGATTTCTAAAATCGATATCTAACAAATCTGAGCTTTGATGGGTGACTTCCTCGACTCGAATCAAATATTTTTGACCCCCGAAGCCATTGAAATAGTAATTGAGAGGAGTTTTATCGGGTTGAGTATCTTTAAGTACATATATATTCCCATATTTGATTCTTAGATATGGACTTTGTTTTCTTGGACCATTGCCTGTAAATTTTATTTTTTTAAATCTCAATAAAGTTCACATTTTGTATTTCTAACATAATCCACCATGAAGTATACTCTTAAAATGTTGCATAAACTGGCAAGGTTTCTATGATTACTAATACACATGGACAGACTCCTTAATTTGGAAAAATTGGGTCCACAAAGCCCTTAACCCTAACGCTGTCGCCTATGGGAAATATTTAGTTGATTGTAACCATGTTAGTATCGGATATCGTCCGCTAATACGACTTTGACAATTATATGAGTTGTGGTATTTGAGTGGGTTTGTGACATAATATTACATTGGATAGTGAAGCGAACCATATGGTTTGTTCATGCGTGGGTTGGTGCATAAACCCCTTTGATGATTGGAATTGGGGAATCGGATATCATGTGGTAACGGCGTATTATTTTTGCCTTGGGACCGCCAGCATTAATGTATTCTATTACGTAATTGTTTTTATATTTTTGGACAGGATTTGGAGGAAAAATGATGTTTGGGTTTGATAGTACTCACCATTTCATTGAATATATATCTAAGCCGCATGGAACGTTCCAGTGAGTAGAAATCCTTCATTAATTGAGCACGGTTGGGAGTCGTAGTCGAACTGAATTTAATCCAAGGCTGAGAACATGAATTTGATTGTCACTTAGTATGAAGTCTGAAAGGTTCCGAATTTAGCCCTCTCTAGTCGGATGACAGGATCCTTGACTATAGCTTGATGGAATTTCATCTGGTCACATACCAAATTTCAAGTCGATAGCTCCACCCGTTTCCGAGATCTCGTCTGCGCATGCGCTACACGGGCGTCGCACGGGCTCGCCAATACGACAACGACCACCGCCTGGTCAAACTACACACACGTACCAAGTTTCGTCCCGATCGGTCGAGAATCGTAGATTTGTATTAATGACAAACAGACAGACAGACAGACAGAGGTCTTCAAAAATATATATGAGACTAGAAGGTGACCGGGCTTTGACCTTGAATTGACCATTTTGAAGGTCAAGGTTAGGTGGGGTCAAACACCAACACCCCAAAACTGGTGGAAATCGGCCCAGCGGATACCGGGAAATCGGCCCAGCGGATACCGAGATACCCTATCCATAAAATTTCGTCCGTAAAAATCCGCCAGTTTAACCCGATTTGATTTCCACTCAAGTATATAAACGCGCCTCATATACACACGCTCATTAATTATCAAGTTTCAACGTAAAGATAAATTACCATCGGTGCCCGAGATATCGCCAAGACGTCTGAAACAGTCAAATGCATCGGCCGGTTAAGCGTTAACGTGATCTAACGTTATGACCTCTAACGACGTCATAGAAGTTACGCATTGTTTTTATCCCGATGGAAGATAGTACCACTTCTTCTTGATAATTGAGTTAGATAACTAAAACGGATACATACGCATTATATATCGTTGGAAAGAGGAAACACGAAAGATTCTCACAGTGTCATTATTATGACTGGCATTTTATTATTCGCGCTGTTTCGAATCGATTTGTAATACCCGTTTCCGAGATCTCGTCTGCGCATGCGCGAAGCTGGCGTCGCACGGGCTCGGCGACCCGATAAAATTCGTATCCGGTAGAGCCCGAAGCCGCCATCGCACGCCGCCGCCGCCAGCCATATTGGCCACAAGCCGCCGCCAGCCATATTATTTCTAACGCCAGCCACATTTAAAAATCTCCGCCGCCGGAATTGTAAAATGGCTGAGCCGTGTGCATAGGCTTATATGTCAAACACAACTGTACTGTGAATCGCAAAGAACTGAACCGCATTGCCTAATATTGGCATACTCGCATGGACACGGCATGGTTGTTATATTATCAGAACACCTGGCCCCTTAATGTGGAATAGACTCCCAATGCATGCTTTCATATAACTAAATGGGCGCATCCATTCGGGATTGAAAGGGTTAAAATATAAATTGTTTATATTGATAACACCCAGTCTCAGACACCACTGGCATTTGTCAATATATACACATAAGAATAGAAAATAGTTTGAAATATTATATATCATTACTATCGGGTTCATCATTCAATGATGCATGCATATATCGCAAGATGGCAGTCTGAAGTAGACAGAAGTCCCAATGTAACTACTTATACCGATTAGATGGGAAACTACATAGTATATCCATGCCAGTCCTTCTTGAATTTTCGCTATAATGGAAAAGCCCAACATCAAAAGATTACGTGTGATCTGGAATTCTACAAACGCAAAAAAAAACCGGCGTCTATAACCGGTAACAGGGGATTAGGAACATTTCGGAAACGAAAATACGCTGAATGATAACATCTCAGCCGGCTGAGCCGCCATATTTCGTCAGCCACGAACGTCGTGACTGAGCCGGCTTAGCTAGCTAACCAGCCACGAAAATCGGTTGAGCCAGCCATGAAAACTATTTGTCGTGGCTTCGGGGTCTACTATCCGGGGCAAGATACATTCACAAACCAAATTTCAAGTCGATAGCTCCACCCGTTTCCGAGATCTCGTCTGCGCATGCGCGAAGCTGGCGTCGCACGGGCTCGGCGACCCAATAAAATTCGTATCCGGGGCAAGATACATTCACATAGCAAATTTCAAGTCGATAGCTCCACCCGTTTCCGAGATCTCGCAAATACGACAACGTCCACCACCTGGTCAAACTACACACACGTACCAAGTTTCGTCCCGATCGGTCGAGAATCGTAGATTTGTATTAATGACAGACAAACAAACAGACAGACAAACAGACAGACAGAGGTCTTCAAAATATATATGAGACTAGCCGATGAGCCCGACGTTGTCCGGGCTATTCAAAAACCAAATTTCAAGTCGATAGCTCTACCCAGCCCGACGTCCGGGCTATTCAAAAACCAAATTTCAAGTCGATGAGCCCGACGTTGTCCGGGCTATTCAAAAACCAAATTTCAAGTCGATAGCTCCACCCGTTTCCGAGATCTGGTCTGCGCATGCGCGAAGCTGGCGTCACACGGGCTCGGCGACCCGATAAAATTCGTATCCGGGGCAAGATACATTCACATACCAAATTTCAAGCCGATAGCTCCACCCGTTTCCGAGATCCGGTCTGCGCATGCGTGAAGCTGGCGTCGCACGGACTCGGCGACCCGATAAAATTCGTATCCGGGGCAAGATACATTCACATAGCAAATTTCAAGTCGATAGCTCTACCCGTTTCCGAGATCTCGTCTGCGCATGCGCGAAGCTGGCGTCGCACGGGCTCGGCGACCCGATAAAATTCGTATCCTGGGCAAGACACATTCACATAGCAAATTTCAAGTCGATAGCTCCTTCCGTTTCCGAGATCTCGTCTGCGCATGCGCGAAGCGGGCGCCGCACGGGCTCGCCAATACGACAACGTCCACCGCCTGTTCAAACTACACACACGTACCAAGTTTCGTCCCGATCGGTCAAGAATCGTAGATTTGTATTAATGTCATACAAACATACAGATAAACAGACAAACAGAGGTCTTCAAAATATATATGAGACAAGCCAATGAGCCCGACGTTGTCCGGGCTATTCAAAAACCAAATTTCAAGTCGATAGCTCTACCCAGCCCGACGTTGTCCGGGCTATTCAAAAACCAAATTTCAAGTCGATAGCTCTACCTGTTTCCGAGATCTGGTCTGCGCATGCGCGAAGCTGGGGTCGCACGAGCTCGGCGACCCGATAAAATTCGTATCCGGGGCAAGATACATTCACATACCAAATTTCAAGTCGATAGCTCCACCCGTTTCCGAGATCTCGTCTGCGCATGCGCGAAGCTGGTGTCGCACGGGCTCGGCGACCCGATAAAATTCGTATCCGGGGCAAGATACATTCACATAGCAAATTTCAAGTCGATAGCTCCACCCGTTTCCGAGATCTCGTCTGCGCATGCTCGAAGCGGGCGCCGCACGGGCTCGCCAATACGACAACGTCCACCGTCTGGTCAAACTACACACACCTACCAAGTTTCGTCCCGATCGGTCGAGAATCGTAGATTTGTATTAATGACAGACAAACATACAGACAGACAAACAGACAGACAGACAGAGGTCTTCAAAATATATATGAGACTAGCCGATGAGCCCGACGTTGTCCGGGCTATTCAAAAACCAAATTTCAAGTCGATAGCTCTACCCAGCCCGACGTCCGGTATTCAAAAACCAAATTTCAAGTCGATGATCCCGACGTTGTCCGGCTATTCATAAACAAAATTTCAAGTCGATAGCTCCACCCGTTTCCGAGATCTGGTCTGCGCATGCGCGAAGCTGGCGTCGCACGGGCTCGGCGTCCCGATAAAATTCGTATCCGGGGCAAGATACATTCACATACCAAATTTCAAGCCGATAGCTCCACCCGTTTCCGAGATCCGGTCTGCGCATGCGCGAAGCTGGCGTCGCACGGGCTCGGCGACCCGATAAAATTCGTATCCGGGGCAAGATACATTCAGAAACCAAATTTCAAGTCGATAGCTCCACCCGTTTCCGAGATCTCGTCTGCGCATGCGCGAAGCTGGTGTCGGACGGGCTCGGCGACCCAATAAAATTCGTATCCGGGGTAAGATACATTCACATAGCAAATTTCAAGTCGATAGTTCCACCCGTTTCCGAGATCTCGTCTGCGATTGCGCGAAGCGGGCGCCGCACGGGCTCGCAAATACGACAACGTCCACCACCTGGTCAAACTACACACACGTACCAAGTTTCGTCCCGATCGGTCGAGAATCGTAGATTTGTATTAATGACAGACAAACAAACAGACAGACAAACAGACAGACAGAGGTCTTCAAAATATATATGAGACTAGCCGATGAGCCCGACGTTGTCCGGGCTATTCAAAAACCAAATTTCAAGTCGATAGCTCCACCCGTTTCCGAGATCTGGTCTGCGCATGCGCGAAGCTGGCGTCGCACGGGCTCGGCGACCCGATAAAATTCGTATCCGGGGCAAGATACATTCACATAGCAAATTTCAAGTAGATAGCTCCACCCGTTTCCGAGATCTCGTCTGCTCATGCGCGAAGCGGGCGCCGCACGGGCTCGCAAATACGACAACGTCCACCGCCTGGTCAAACTACACACACATACCAAGTTTCGTCCCGATCGGTCGAGAATCGTAGATTTGTATTAATGACAGACAAACATACAGACAGACAAACAGACAGACAGAGGTCTTCAAAATATATATGAGACTAGCCGATGAGCCCGACGTTGTCCGGGCTATTCAAAAACCAAATTTCAAGTCGATAGCTCCACCCGTTGCCGAGATCTGGTCTGGGCATGCGCGAAGCTGGCGTCGCACGGGCTCGGCGACCCGATTAAATTCGTATCCGGGGCAAGACACATTCACATAGCAAATTTCAAGTCGATAGCTCCACCCGTTTCCGAGATCTCGTCTGCGCATGCGCGAAGCGGGCGCCGCACGGGCTCGCCAATACGACAACGCCGATCGCCTGGTCAAACTACACACACGTACCAAGTTTCGTCCCGATCGATCGAGAATCGTAGATTTGTATAAATAACATACATACAGACAGACAGACAAACAAACAGAGGTCTTCAAAATATATATGAGACTAGCCGATGAGCCCGACGTTGTCCGGGCTATTCAAAAACCAAATTTCAAGTCGATAGCTCTACCCGTTTCCGAGATCTGGTCTGCGCATGCGCGAAGCTGGCGTGGCACGGCTCGGCGACCCGATAAAATTCGTATCCGGGGCAAGATACATTCACATAGCAAATTTCAAGTCGATAGCTCTACCCGTTTCCGAGATCTCGTCTGCGCATGCGCGAAGCTGGCGTCGCACGGGCTCGGCGACCCGATAAAATTCGTATCCGGGGCAAGACACATTCACATAGCAAATTTCAAGTCGATAGCTCCTTCCGTTTCCGAGATCTCGTCTGCGCATGCGCGAAGCGGGCGCCGCACGGGCTCGCCAATACGACAACGTCCACCGCCTGTTCAAACTACACACACGTACCAAGTTTCGTCCCGATCGGTCAAGAATCGTAGATTTGTATTAATGTCATACAAACATACAGATAAACAGACAAACAGAGGTCTTCAAAATATATATGAGACAAGCCAATGAGCCCGACGTTGTCCGGGCTATTCAAAAACCAAATTTCAAGTCGATAGCTCTACCCAGCCCGACGTTGTCCGGGCTATTCAAAAACCAAATTTCAAGTCGATAGCTCTACCTGTTTCCGAGATCTGGTCTGCGCATGCGCGAAGCTGGGGTCGCACGAGCTCGGCGACCCGATAAAATTCGTATCCGGGGCAAGATACATTCACATACCAAATTTCAAGTCGATAGCTCCACCCGTTTCCGAGATCTCGTCTGCGCATGCGCGAAGCGGGCGCCGCACGGGCTCGCCAATACGACAAACGACGACCGCCTGGTCAAACTACACACACGTACCAAGTTTCGTCCCGATCGGTCGAGAATCGTAGATTTGTATAAATGACATACAGACATACAGACAGACAGACAGAGGTCTTCAAAAATATATATGAGACTAGCCAATGAGCCCGACGTTGTCCGGGCTATTCAAAAACCAAATTTCAAGTCGATAGCTCCACCCGTTTCCGAGATCTGGTCTGCGCATGCGCGAAGCTGGCGTCGCACGGGCACGGCGACCCGATAAAATTCGTATCCAGGGCAAGATGCAATCACATACCAAATTTCAAGTCGATGTCCGGCTATTAAAAAAACAAATTTCAAGTCGATAGCTCTACCCGTTTCCGAGATCTGGTCTGCGCATGCGCGAAGCTGGCGTCGCACGGGCTCGGCGACCCGATCAAATTCGTATCCCGGGCAAGATACATTCACATAGCAAATTTCAAGTCGATAGCTCCACCCGTTTCCGAGATCTTGTCTGCGCATGCGCGAATCGGGTGCCGCACGGGCTCGCCAATACGACAACGTCCACCGCCTGTTCAAACTACATACACGTACCAAGTTTCGTCCCGATCGGTCAAGAATCGTACATTTGTATTAATGACATACAAACATACAGACAAACAGACAAACTGACAAACAGAGGTCTTCAAAATATATATGAGACTAGCCGATGAGCCCGACGTGTCCGGGCTATTCAAAAACCAAATTTCAAGTCGATAGCTCTACCCAGCCCGACGTTGTCCGGGCTATTCAAAAACCAAATTTGAAGTCGATAGCTCCACCCGTTTCCGAGATCTCGTCTGCGCATGCGCGAAGCTGACGTCGCACGGGCTCGGCGACCCGATAAAATTCGTATCCGGAGCAAGACACATTCACATACAAAATTTCAAGTCGATAGCTCCACCCGTTTCCGAGATCTCGTCTGCGCATGCGCGAAGCTGGCGTCGCACGGGCTCGGCGACCCGATAAAATTCGCATCCGGGGCAAGATACATTCACATACCAAATATCAAGTCGATAGCTCTACCCGTTTCCGAGATCTCGTCTGCGCATGCGCGAAGCGGGCGCCGCACGGGCTCGCCAATACGACAACGTTCACCGCCTGGTCAAACTACACACACGTACCAAGTTTCGTCCCGATCGGTCGAGAATCGTAGATTTGTATAAATGACAGACAGACAGACAGACAAACAAACAAACATACATACAGACAGAGGTCTTCAAAATATATATGAGACTAGCCGATGAGCCCGACGTTGTCCGGGCTATTCAAAAACGAAATTTCAAGTCGATAGCTCTACCCAGCCCGACGTTGTCCGGGCTATTCAAAAACCAAATTTCAAGTCGATAGCTCTACCCGTTTCCGAGATCTGGTCTGCGCATGCGCGAAGTTGGGGTCGCACGGGCTCGGCGACTCGATAAAATTCGTATCCGGGGCAAGATACATTCACATACCAAATTTCAAGTCGATAGCTCCACCCGTTTCCGAGATCTCGTCTGCGCATGCGCGAAGCGGGCGCCGCACGGGCTCGCCAAAACGACAAACGACGACCGCCTGGTCAAACTACACACACGTACCAAGTTTCGTCCCGATCGGTCGAGAATCGTAGATTTGTATAAATGACATACAGACATACAGACAGACAGACAGAGGTCTTCAAAATATATATGAGACTAGCCGATGAGCCCGACGTTGTCCGGGCTATTCAAAAACCAAATTTCAAGGCGAAAGCTCCACCCGTTTCCGAGACCTGGTCTGCGCATGCGCGAAGCTGGCGTCGCACGGGCTCGGCGACCCGATAACATTCGTATCCGGGGCAAGATACATTCACATAGAAAATTTTAAGTCGATAGCTCCACCGTTTCCGAGATCTCGTCTGCGCATGCGCGAAGCGGGCGCCGCACGGGCTCGCAAATACGACAACGTCTACCGCCTGGTCAAACTACACACACGTACCAAGTTTCGTCCCGATCGGTCAAGAATCGTAGATTTGTATTAATGACAGACAAACATACAGACAGACAAACAGACAAACAGAGGTCTTCAAAATATATATGAGACTAGCCGATGAGCCCGACGTTGTCCGGGCTATTCAAAAACCAAATTTCAAGTCGATAGCTCTACCCAGCCCGACGTTGTCCGGGCTATTCAAAAACCAAATTTCAAGTCGATAGCTCTACCCGTTTCCGAGATCTGGTCTGCGCATTCGCGAAGCTGGGGTCGCACGGGCTCGGCGACTCGATAAAATTCGTATCCGGGGCAAGATACATTCACATACCAAATTTCAATTCGATAGCTCCACCCGTTTCCGAGATCTCGTCTGCGCATGCGCGAAGCGGGCGCCGCACGGGCTCGCCAAATACGACAAACGACGACCGCCTGGTCAAACTACACACACGTACCAAGTTTCGTCCCGATCGGTCGAGAATCGTAGATTTGTATAAATGACATACCGACATACAGACAGACAGACAGAGGTCTTCAAAATATATATGAGACTAGCCGATGAGCCCGACGTTGTCCGGGCTATTCAAAAACCAAATTTCAAGTCGATAGCTCCACCCGTTTCCGAGATCTGGTTTGCGCATGCGCGAAGCTGGCGTCGCACGGGCTCGGCGACCCGATAAAATTCGTATCCGGGGCAAGATACATTCACATACCAAATTTCAAGTCGATAGCTCCACCCGTTGCCGAGATCTCGTCTGCGCATGCGCGAAGCTGGCGTCGCACGGCTCGGCGACCCGATAAAATTTGCATCCGGGGCAAGATACATTCACATACCAAATATCAAGTCGATAGCTCCACCCGTTTCCGAGATCTCGTCTGCGCATGCGCGAAGCTGGCGTCGCACGGCTCGGCGACCCGATAAAATTTGCATCCGGGGCAAGATACATTCACATACCAAATATCAAGTCGATAGCTCCACCCGTTTCCGAGATCTGGTCTGGGCATGCGCGAAGCTGCCGTCGCACGGGCTCGGCGACCCGATAAAATTCGTATCCGGCGCAAGATACATTCAAATGCCAAATTTCAAGTCGATAGCTCCACCCGTTTCCGAGATCTCGTCTGCGCATGCGCGTAGCTGGCGTCGCACGGGCTCGGCGACCCGATAAAATATGTATCCGGGGCAAGATACATTCACATAGCAAATTTCAAGTCGATAGCTCAGCCCGTTTCCGAGATCTCGTCTGCGTATGCGCGAAGCGGGCACCGCACGGGCTCGACAATACGACAACGTCCACCGCCTGGTCAAACTACTCACACGTACCAAGTTTCGTCCCGATCGGTCGAGAATCGTAGATTTGTATTAATGACAGACAAACATACAGACAGACAAACAGACAGACAGAGGTCTTCAAAATATATATGAGACTAGCCGATGAGCCCGACGTTGTCCGGGCTATTCAAAAACCAAATTTCAAGTCGATAGCTCTACCCGTTTCCGAGATCTCGTCTGCGCATGCGCGAAGCTGGTGTCGCACGGGCTCGGCGACCCGATAAAATTCGTATCCGGGGCAAGATACATTCACATAGCAAATTTCAAGTCGATAGCTCCACCCGTTTCCGAGATCTCGTCTGCGCATGCTCGAAGCGGGCGCCGCACGGGCTCGCCAATACGACAACGTCCACCGTCTGGTCAAACTACACACACCTACCAAGTTTCGTCCCGATCGGTCGAGAATCGTAGATTTGTATTAATGACAGACAAACATACAGACAGACAAACAGACAGACAGACAGAGGTCTTCAAAATATATATGAGACTAGCCGATGAGCCCGACGTTGTCCGGGCTATTCAAAAACCAAATTTCAAGTCGATAGCTCTACCCAGCCCGACGTCCGGTATTCAAAAACCAAATTTCAAGTCGATGATCCCGACGTTGTCCGGCTATTCATAAACAAAATTTCAAGTCTATAGCTCCACCCGTTTCCGAGATCTGGTCTGCGCATGCGCGAAGCTGGCGTCGCACGGGCTCGGCGTCCCGATAAAATTCGTATCCGGGGCAAGATACATTCACATACCAAATTTCAAGCCGATAGCTCCACCCGTTTCCGAGATCCGGTCTGCGCATGCGCGAAGCTGGCGTCGCACGGGCTCGGCGACCCGATAAAATTCGTATCCGGGGCAAGATACATTCAGAAACCAAATTTCAAGTCGATAGCTCCACCCGTTTCCGAGATCTCGTCTGCGCATGCGCGAAGCTGGTGTCGCACGGGCTCGGCGACCCAATAAAATTCGTATCCGGGGTAAGATACATTCACATAGCAAATTTCAAGTCGATAGCTCCACCCGTTTCCGAGATCTCGTCTGCGATTGCGCGAAGCGGGCGCCGCATGGGCTCGCAAATACGACAACGTCCACCACCTGGTCAAACTACACACACGTACCAAGTTTCGTCCCGATCGGTCGAGAATCGTAGATTTGTATTAATGACAGACAAACAAACAGACAGACAAACAGACAGACAGAGGTCTTCAAAATATATATGAGACTAGCCGATGAGCCCGACGTTGTCCGGGCTATTCAAAAACCAAATTTCAAGTCGATAGCTCCACCCGTTTCCGAGATCTGGTCTGCGCATGCGCGAAGCTGGCGTCGCACGGGCTCGGCGACCCGATAAAATTCGTATCCGGGGCAGGATACATTCACATAGCAAATTTCAAGTAGATAGCTCCACCCGTTTCCGAGATCTCGTCTGCGCATGCGCGAAGCGGGCGCCGCACGGGCTCGCAAATACGACAACGTCCACCGCCTGGTCAAACTACACACACGTACCAAGTTTCGACCCGAACGGTCGAGAATCGTAGATTTGTATTAATGACAGACAAACATACAGACAGACAAACAGACAGACAGAGGTCTTCAAAATATATATGAGACTAGCCGATGAGCCCGACGTTGTCCGGGCTATTCAAAAACCAAATTTCAAGTCGATAGCTCCACCCGTTTCCGAGATCTGGTCTGCGCATGCGCGAAGCTGGCGTCGCACGGGCTCGGCGACCCGATTAAATTCGTATCCGGGGCAAGACACATTCACATAGCAAATTTCAAGTCGATAGCTCCACCCGTTTCCGAGATCTCGTCTGCGCATGCGCGAAGCGGGCGCCGCACGGGCTCGCCAATACGACAACGCCGATCGCCTGGTCAAACTACACACACGTACCAAGTTTCGTCCCGATCGGTCGAGAATCGTAGATTTGTATAAATGACATACAGACATACAGACAGACAGAGGTCTTCAAAATATATATGAGACTAGCCGATGAGCCCGACGTTGTCCGGGCTATTCAAAAACCAAATTTCAAGGCGAAAGCTCCACCCGTTTCCGAGACCTGGTCTGCGCATGCGCGAAGCTGGCGTCGCACGGGCTCGGCGACCCGATAAAATTCGTATCCGGGGCAAGATACATTCAGAAACCAAATTTCAAGTCGATAGCTCCACCCGTTTCCGAGATCTCGTCTGCGCATGCGCGAAGCTGGCGTCGCACGGGCTCGGCGACCCGATAACATTCGTATCCGGGGCAAGATACATTCACATAGAAAATTTCAAGTCGATAGCTCCACCGTTTCCGAGATCTCGTCTGCGCATGCGCGAAGCGGGCGCCGCACGGGCTCGCAAATACGACAACGTCTACCGCCTGGTCAAACTACACACACGTACCAAGTTTCGTCCCGATCGGTCAAGAATCGTAGATTTGTATTAATGACAGACAAACATACAGACAGACAAACAGACAAACAGAGGTCTTCAAAATATATATGAGACTAGCCGATGAGCCCGACGTTGTCCGGGCTATTCAAAAACCAAATTTCAAGTCGATAGCTCTACCCAGCCCGACGTTGTCCGGGCTATTCAAAAACCAAATTTCAAGTCGATAGCTCTACCCGTTTCCGAGATCTGGTCTGCGCATTCGCGAAGCTGGGGTCGCACGGGCTCGGCGACTCGATAAAATTCGTATCCGGGGCAAGATACATTCACATACCAAATTTCAATTCGATAGCTCCACCCGTTTCCGAGATCTCGTCTGCGCATGCGCGAAGCGGGCGCCGCACGGGCTCGCCAAATACGACAAACGACGACCGCCTGGTCAAACTACACACACGTACCAAGTTTCGTCCCGATCGGTCGAGAATCGTAGATTTGTATAAATGACATACCGACATACAGACAGACAGACAGAGGTCTTCAAAATATATATGAGACTAGCCGATGAGCCCGACGTTGTCCGGGCTATTCAAAAACCAAATTTCAAGTCGATAGCTCCACCCGTTTCCGAGATCTGGTTTGCCCATGCGCGAAGCTGGCGTCGCACGGGCTCGGCGACCCGATAAAATTCGTATCCGGGGCAAGATACATTCACATACCAAATTTCAAGTCGATAGCTCCACCCGTTGCCGAGATCTCGTCTGCGCATGCGCGAAGCTGGCGTCGCACGGCTCGGCGACCCGATAAAATTTGCATCCGGGGCAAGATACATTCACATACCAAATATCAAGTCGATAGCTCCACCCGTTTCCGAGATCTCGTCTGCGCATGCGCGAAGCTGGCGTCGCACGGCTCGGCGACCCGATAAAATTTGCATCCGGGGCAAGATACATTCACATACCAAATATCAAGTCGATAGCTCCACCCGTTTCCGAGATCTGGTCTGGGCATGCGCGAAGCTGGCGTCGCACGGGCTCGGCGACCCGATAAAATTCGTATCCGGCGCAAACTACATTCAAATGCCAAATTTCAAGTCGATAGCTCCACCCGTTTCCGAGATCTCGTCTGCGCATGCGCGTAGCTGGCGTCACACGGGCTCGGCGACCCGATAAAATTCGTATCCGGGGCAAGATACATTCACATAGCAAATTTCAAGTCGATAGCTCCGCCCGTTTCCGAGATCTCGTCTGCGTATGCGCGAAGCGGGCACCGCACGGGCTCGACAATACGACAACGTCCACCGCCTGGTCAAACTACACACACGTACCAAGTTTCGTCCCGATCGGTCGAGAATCGTAGATTTGTATTAATGGCAGACAAACATACAGACAGACAAACAGACAGACAGAGGTCTTCAAAATATATATGAGACTAGCCGATGAGCCCGACGTTGTCCGGGCTATTCAAAAACCAAATTTCAAGTCGATAGCTCCACCCGTTTCCGAGATCTCGTCTGCGCATGCGCGAAGCTGGTGTCGCACGGGCTCGGCGACCCGATAAAATACGTATCCGGGGCAAGATACATTCACATAGCAAATTTCAAGTCGATAGCTCCACCCGTTTCCGAGATCTCGTCTGCGCATGCTCGAAGCGGGCGCCGCACGGGCTCGCCAATACGACAACGTTCACCGCCTGGTCAAACTACACACACGTACCAAGTTTCGTCCCGATCGGTCGAGAATCGTAGATTTGTATAAATGACAGACAGACAGACAGACAAACAAACAAACATACATACAGACAGAGGTCTTCAAAATATATATGAGACTAGCCGATGAGCCCGACGTTGTCCGGGCTATTCAAAAACGAAATTTCAAGTCGATAGCTCTACCCAGCCCGACGTTGTCCGGGCTATTCAAAAACCAAATTTCAAGTCGATAGCTCTACCCGTTTCCGAGATATGGTCTGCGCATGCGCGAAGTTGGGGTCGCACGGGCTCGGCGACTCGATAAAATTCGTATCCGGGGCAAGATACATTCACATACCAAATTTCAAGTCGATAGCTCCACCCGTTTCCGAGATCTCGTCTGCGCATGCGCGAAGCGGGCGCCGCACGGGCTCGCCAAAACGACAAACGACGACCGCCTGGTCAAACTACACACACGTACCAAGTTTCGTCCCGATCGGTCGAGAATCGTAGATTTGTATAAATGACATACAGACATACAGACAGACAGACAGAGGTCTTCAATATATATATGAGACTAGCCGATGAGCCCGACGTTGTCCGGGCTATTCAAAAACCAAATTTCAAGGCGAAAGCTCCACCCGTTTCCGAGACCTGGTCTGCGCATGCGCGAAGCTGGCGTCGCACGGGCTCGGCGACCCGATAACATTCGTATCCGGGGCAAGATACATTCACATAGAAAATTTTAAGTCGATAGCTCCACCGTTTCCGAGATCTCGTCTGCGCATGCGCGAAGCGGGCGCCGCACGGGCTCGCCAATACGACAACGTCCACCGTCTGGTCAAACTACACACACCTACCAAGTTTCGTCCCGATCGGTCGAGAATCGTAGATTTGTATTAATGACAGACAAACATACAGACAGACAAACAGACAGACAGACAGAGGTCTTCAATATATATATGAGACTAGCCGATGAGCCCGACGTTGTCCGGGCTATTCAAAAACCAAATTTCAAGTCGATAGCTCTACCCAGCCCGACGTCCGGTATTCAAAAACCAAATTTCAAGTCGATGATCCCGACGTTGTCCGGCTATTCATAAACAAAATTTCAAGTCGATAGCTCCACCCGTTTCCGAGATCTGGTCTGCGCATGCGCGAAGCTGGCGTCGCACGGGCTCGGCGACCCGATAAAATTCGTATCCGGGGCAAGATACATTCACATACCAAATTTCAAGTCGATAGCTCCACCCGTTTCCGAGATCTCGTCTGCGCATGCGCGAAGCTGGTGTCGCACGGGCTCGGCGACCCAATAAAATTCGTATCCGGGGTAAGATACATTCACATAGCAAATTTCAAGTCGATAGCTCCACCCGTTTCCGAGATCTCGTCTGCGATTGCGCGAAGCGGGCGCCGCACGGGCTCGCAAATACGACAACGTCCACCACCTGGTCAAACTACACACACGTACCAAGTTTCGTCCCGATCGGTCGAGAATCGTAGATTTGTATTAATGACAGACAAACAAACAGACAGACAAACAGACAGACAGAGGTCTTCAAAATATATATGAGACTAGCCGATGAGCCCGACGTTGTCCGGGCTATTCAAAAACCAAATTTCAAGTCGATAGCTCCACCCGTTTCCGAGATCTGGTCTGCGCATGCGCGAAGCTGGCGTCGCATGGGCTCGGCGACCCGATAAAATTCGTATCCGGGGCAAGATACATTCACATAGCAAATTTCAAGTAGATAGCTCCACCCGTTTCCGAGATCTCGTCTGCGCATGCGCGAAGCGGGCGCCGCACGGGCTCGCAAATACGACAACGTCCACCGCCTGGTCAAACTACACACACGTACCAAGTTTCGTCCCGATCGGTCGAGAATCGTAGATTTGTATTAATGACAGACAAACATACAGACAGACAAACAGACAGACAGAGGTCTTCAAAATATATATGAGACTAGCCGATGAGCCCGACGTTGTCCGGGCTATTCAAAAACCAAATTTCAAGTCGATAGCTCCACCCGTTTCCGAGATCTCGTCTGCGCATGCGCGAAGCGGGCGCCGCACGGGCTCGCCAATACGACAACGCCGATCGCCTGGTCAAACTACACACACGTACCAAGTTTCGTCCCGATCGGTCGAGAATCGTAGATTTGTATAAATAACATACATACAGACAGACAGACAAACAAACAGAGGTCTTCAAAATATATATGAGACTAGCCGATGAGCCCGACGTTGTCCGGGCTATTCAAAAACCAAATTTCAAGTCGATAGCTCTACCCGTTTCCGAGATCTGGTCTGCGCATGCGCGAAGCTGGCGTGGCACGGCTCGGCGACCCGATAAAATTCGTATCCGGGGCAGGATACATTCACATAGCAAATTTCAAGTCGATAGCTCTACCCGTTTCCGAGATCTCGTCTGCGCATGCGCGAAGCTGGCGTCGCACGGGCTCGGCGACCCGATAAAATTCGTATCCGGGGCAAGACACATTCACATAGCAAATTTCAAGTCGATAGCTCCTTCCGTTTCCGAGATCTCGTCTGCGCATGCGCGAAGCGGGCGCCGCACGGGCTCGCCAATACGACAACGTCCACCGCCTGTTCAAACTACACACACGTACCAAGTTTCGTCCCGATCGGTCAAGAATCGTAGATTTGTATTAATGACATACAAACATACAGATAAACAGACAAACAGAGGTCTTCAAAATATATATGAGACTAGCCAATGAGCCCGACGTTGTCCGGGCTATTCAAAAACCAAATTTCAAGTCGATAGCTCTACCCAGCCCGACGTTGTCCGGGCTATTCAAAAACCAAATTTCAAGTCGATAGCTCTACCCGTTTCCGAGATCTCGTCTGCGCATGCGCGAAGCTGGTGTCGCACGGGCTCGGCGACCCGATAAAATTCGTATCCGGGGCAAGATACATTCACATAGCAAATTTCAAGTCGATAGCTCCACCCGTTTCCGAGATCTCGTCTGCGCATGCTCGAAGCGGGCGCCGCACGGGCTCGCCAATACGACAACGTCCACCGTCTGGTCAAACTACACACACCTACCAAGTTTCGTCCCGTTCGGTCGAGAATCGTAGATTTGTATTAATGACAGACAAACATACAGACAGACAAACAGACAGACAGACAGAGGTCTTCAAAATATATATGAGACTAGCCAATGAGCCCGACGTTGTCCGGGCTATTCAAAAACCAAATTTCAAGTCGATAGCTCTACCCAGCCCGACGTCCGGTATTCAAAAACCAAATTTCAAGTCGATGATCCCGACGTTGTCCGGCTATTCATAAACAAAATTTCAAGTCGATAGCTCCACCCGTTTCCGAGATCTGGTCTGCGCATGCGCGAAGCTGGCGTCGCACGGGCTCGGCGACCCGATAAAATTCGTATCCGGGGCAAGATACATTCACATACCAAATTTCAAGCCGATAGCTCCACCCGTTTCCGAGATCCGGTCTGCGCATGCGCGAAGCTGGCGTCGCACGGGCTCGGCGACCCGATAAAATTCGTATCCGGGGCAAGATACATTCAGAAACCAAATTTCAAGTCGATAGCTCCACCCGTTTCCGAGATCTCGTCTGCGCATGCGCGAAGCTGGTGTCGCACGGGCTCGGCGACCCAATAAAATTCGTATCCGGGGTAAGATACATTCACATAGCAAATTTCAAGTCAATAGCTCCACCCGTTTCCGAGATCTCGTCTGCGATTGCGCGAAGCGGGCGCCGCACGGGCTCGCAAATACGACAACGTCCACCACCTGGTCAAACTACACACACGTACCAAGTTTCGTCCCGATCGGTCGAGAATCGTAGATTTGTATTAATGACAGACAAACAAACAGACAGACAAACAGACAGACAGAGGTCTTCAAAATATATATGAGACTAGCCGATGAGCCCGACGTTGTCCGGGCTATTCAAAAACCAAATTTCAAGTCGATAGCTCCACCCGTTTCCGAGATCTGGTCTGCGCATGCGCGAAGCTGGCGTCGCACGGGCTAGGCGACCCGATAAAATTCGTATCCGGGGCAAGATACATTCACATAGCAAATTTCAAGTCGATAGCTCCACCCGTTTCCGAGATCTCGTCTGCGCATGCGCGAAGCGGGCGCCGCACGGGCTCGCCAATACGACAACGCCGATCGCCTGTTCAAACTACACACACGTACCAAGTTTCGTCCCGATCGGTCGAGAATCGTAGATTTGTATAAATAACATACATACAGACAGACAGACAAACAAACAGAGGTCTTCAAAATATATATGAGACTAGCCGATGAGCCCGACGTTGTCCGGGCTATTCAAAAACCAAATTTCAAGTCGATAGCTCTACCCGTTTCCGAGATCTGGTCTGCGCATGCGCGAAGCTGGCGTGGCACGGCTCGGCGACTCGATAAAATTCGTATCCGGGGCAAGATACATTCACATAGCAAATTTCAAGTCGATAGCTCTACCCGTTTCCGAGATCTCGTCTGCGCATGCGCGAAGCTGGCGTCGCACGGGCTCGGCGACCCGATAAAATTCGTATCCGGGGCAAGACACATTCACATAGCAAATTTCAAGTCGATAGCTCCTTCCGTTTCCGAGATCTCGTCTGCGCATGCGCGAAGCGGGCGCCGCACGGGCTCGCCAATACGACTACGTCCACCGCCTGTTCAAACTACACACACGTACCAAGTTTCGTCCCGATCGGTCAAGAATCGTAGATTTGTATTAATGACATACAAACATACAGATAAACAGACAAACAGAGGTCTTCAAAATATATATGAGACTAGCCAATGAGCCCGACGTTGTCCGGGCTATTCAAAAACCAAATTTCAAGTCGATAGCTCTACCCAGCCCGACGTTGTCCGGGCTATTCAAAAACCAAATTTCAAGTCGATAGCTCTACCCGTTTCCGAGATCTGGTCTGCGCATGCGCGAAGCTGGGGTCGCACGAGCTCGGCGACCCGATAAAATTCGTATCCGGGGCAAGATACATTCACATACCAAATTTCAAGTCGATAGCTCCACCCGTTTCCGAGATCTCGTCTGCGCATGCGCGAAGCGGGCGCGGCACGGGCTCGCCAATACGACAAACGACGACCGCCTGGTCAAACTACACACACGTACCAAGTTTCGTCCCGATCGGTCGAGAATCGTAGATTTGTATAAATGACATACAGACATACAGACAGACAGACAGAGGTCTTCAAAATATATATGAGACAAGCCGATGAGCCCGACGTTGTCCGGGCTATTCAAAAACCAAATTTCAAGGCGATAGCTCCACCCGTTTCCGAGATCTGGTCTGCGCATGCGCGAAGCTGGCGTCGCACGGGCTCGGCGACCCGATAACATTCGTATCCGGGGCAAGATACATTCAGAAACCAAATTTCAAGTCGATAGCTCCACCCGTTTCCGAGATCTCGTCTGCGCATGCGCGAAGCTGGCGTCGCACGGGCTCGGCGACCCGATAAAATTCGTATCCGGGGCTAGGTACATTCACATAGAAAATTTCAAGTCGATAGCTCCACCCGTTTCCGAGATCTCGTCTGCGCATGCGCGAAGCTGGCGTCGCACGGGCTCGGCAACCCGATAAAATTCCTATCCGGGGCAAGATACATTCACATAGCAATTTCAAGTCGATAGCTCCACCCGTTTCCGAGATCTCGTCTGCGCATGCGCGAAGCGGGCGCCGCACGGGCTCGCCATTACGACAACGTCCACCGCCTGGTCAAGCTACACACACGTACCAAGTTTCGTCCCGATCGGTCGAGAATCGTAGATTTGTATTAATGACAGACAAACATACAGACAGACAAACAGACAGACAGAGGTCTTCAAAAATATATATGAGACTAGCCGTTGAGCCCGACGTTGTCCGGGCTATTCAAAAACCAAATTTCAAGTCGATAGCTCTACCCAGCCCGACGTTGTCCGGGCTATTCAAAAACCAAATTTCAAGTCGATAGCTCCACCCGTTTCCGAGATCTGGTCTGCGTATGCGCGAAGCTGGCGTCGCACTGGCTCGGCGACCCGATAAAATTCGTATCCGGGGGTAGATACATTCACATACCAAATTTCAAGTCGATAGCTCCACCCGTTTCCGAGGTCTGCGCATGCGTGAAGCGGGCGCCGCACGGGCTCGCCAATACGACAACGTCCACCGCCTGGTCAAACTACACACACGTACCAAGTTTCGTCCCGATCGGTCGAGAATCCTAGATTTGTATAAATGACATACAGACAGACAGACATACAGACAGACAAACAGAGGTCTTCAAAATATATATGAGACTAGAAGGTGACCCGACTTCGTCCGGGCTTTGACCTTGAATTGTCCATTTTGAAGGTCAAGGTCAAGTGGTGTCACGATTTGACCATTCCAAAACACTGCCCGGACAAAAGTACCCGACAAACGTGCCCGTCGAAATCCATCCGGTTTTACCCGATTTGACCTTGAATTGATAATTTTGAAGGTCAAGGTCAGGTCGGGGTCACGACTCGACCCGTACAAAACACTCAGTGGACAAAAGTAACCCCACGTATCAAATTTCGTCGAAATCCCATCAAAATTCGCGATTTGACCTTGAATTGACCCGATTTCAAGGTCAAGGTCACGTCACACGGGCAAATGAATATGCTTATGAGACTCCCCATACGAAAGTATCCCCACATATCAAGTTTCATCGAAATCCGATGATTTCGGCCGTTCGACCTGATATTCGGGCGTTCGACCTTGAAATGACCCGATTTCAAGGTCAAGGTCACGTCGCACGGGCAAATTAATAGGTTTATGCCACTCCCCGGCCGAGGGTACCCTCACATACCAAGTTTCATCGAAATCCCGAGATATTCGGGCGTTTGACCTTGAAATTACCCGATTTCAAGGTCAAGGTCACACCACACGAGCAAATTAATAGGTCCATGCCCGTCCCTGGCCGAAAATACCCCCACATACGAAGTTTCATCGAAATCGGCTCGGCCGTTTTCGAGTCCATCGCGAACACACACACAGACAAACACACACACACACAGACAGATCTTCCAAAATATATAATAGACTAGCAGGTTAGCCCGCCACTGGCGGCATTCGTCCCATGGCTTTGTTTCAGAAACATGACATTTTTGAATATGAATTTAATGTTTTTTAAATTTAATATATTTTGTTTCTGAATTGTTTTTTTATTGTTAATTTTTTTAATTTTTTTTGTTTCTGGCGGAAAAATTTACCCGTAGAAATCCCACCTTCCTAGGAACGACAGACAACGCATTCTTTGTTTCGTGAAATCTCTCTACGATAACATTGCATTGAATTTAAAACAAACGCTTCCCGTCGGGAAATCTGTCTGCATAATATTTTGAGTCTGCCGTACCCGTCGTAATGTCGTGAAATCTCTCTGCATAATAGATAACATTGCATTGAATCTGTTGTTGGCATTCAGGGCTACGGGTCGTTGTTGTTGGCATCACGGCTCCCCGAAAACTCTCACATTGCCGAAAACGTGTATTTAGTAATATCGTTGTTGATATTTACGGCTTGGGGGCTATTTTCTTATTTAGCAAGTTTGAGCTCAATCGGTTCGAGTCTATAAAGGACACACTCATATATATGACACTTCCCGTGGGTAGCAAGTTTGAGCTCAATCGGCATTCCCTGGAATTTCCCGTAGATTGGCAGATTCCAGTAGCTTTATAACGGTATATCTGGGGAGAAATCTGATGCTATATTCGTGATTATCTGGGATGATTTCGGTATATAACTATATACTGTAAAAACAAAGCGCGCCATCCGTGCTCACAGGGTTGGTCAGAAACAAATGTTTTTTAAATTTAATGTATGTTCCGTATATCTCTCTGCTGAATTGTTTTTTTATTGTTAATTTTTTTTAATTTTAAATTGTTTTAATTAAATTGTAAATTGTTTTAATTAATTTTTTTGTTTCTGGCGGAAAAAATTACCCGTAGAAATCCCCCCTTCCTAGGAACGACAGACAACGCATTTTTTGTTTCGTGAAATCTCTCTACGATAACATTGCATTGAATTTAAAACAAACGCTTCCCGTCGGGAAATCTGTCTGTATAATATTTTGAGTCTGCCGTACCCGTCGTAATGTCGTGAAATCTCTCTGCATAATAGATAACATTGCATTGAATCTGTTGTTGGCATTCAGGGCTTCGGGTCGTTGTTGTTGGCATCACGGCTCCCCGAAAAATCTCACATTGCCGAAAACGTGTATTTAGTAATATCGTTGTTGTTGATATTTACGGCTTGGGGGCTATTTTCTTATTTAGCAAGTTTGAGCTCAATCGGTTCGAGTCTATAAAGGACACACTCATATATATGACACTTCCCGTGGGTAGCAAGTTTGAGCTCAATCGGCATTCCCTGGAATTTCCCGTAGATTGGCAGATTCCAGTAGCTTTATAACGGTATATCTGGGGAGAAAGCTGATGCTATATTCGTGATTATCTGGGATGATTTCTGTTTATACCGATACTGTAAAAACAGAGCGCGCCATCCGTGCTCGCAGGGAATACATTTCGAGCGATAACGTTTGCGTTCCCGTATAACTCTGCAGATGCGAATAACGTTGAATGGGAAACAGACGCTCTTTATAGAGATGCGCCAAAAACAAACGCTCATTAAAATAATCACTTGATTAACCCCCGCCGTGCCTTTGCGGTGATTTGAGATTGGAGAACGGGTGCTCTGAGCTTCGCTAAACCGCGACCACGGTCGTGTCGGTGGGATTTGACACTTACATAGGAAGTTTGAGCTCAATCTGTACACGCGTTTTGGATTCTATGAAGTACACACACACACACACACATATATACGAAGTCTCAAAATATATAGTATAGATATACTAGCCGATGAGCCCGACGTTGTCCGGGCTATTCAAAAACCAAATTTCAAGTCGATAGCTCCACCCGTTTCCGAGATCTGGTCTGCGCATGCGCGAAGCTGGCGTCGCACGGGCTCGACGATCCGATAAAATTCGTATCCGGGGCAAGATACATTCACATAGCAAATTTCAAGTCGATAGCTCAGCCCGTTTCCGAGATCTCGTCTGCGCATGCGCGAAGCGGGCGCCGCACGGGCCCGCCAATACGACAACGTCCACCGCCGGGTCAATCTACACACACGTACCAAGTTTCGTCCCGATCGGTCGAGAATCGTAGATTTGTATTAATGACAGACAAACATACAGACAGACAAACAGACAAACAGAGGTCTTCAAAATATATATGAGACTAGCCGATGAGCCCGACGTTGTCCGGGCTATTCAAAAACCAAATTTCAAGTCGATAGCTCTACCCAGCCCGACGTTGTCCGGGCTATTCAAAAACCAAATTTGAAGTCGATAGCTCCACCCGTTTCCGAGATCTCGTCTGCGCATGCGCGAAGCTGACGTCGCACGGGTTCGGCGACCCGATAAAATTCGTATCCGGGGCAAGACACATTCACATACAAAATTTCAAGTCGATAGCTCCACCCGTTGCCGAGATCTCGTCTGAGCATGCGCGAAGCTGGCGTCGCACGGGCTCGGCGACCCGATAAAATTCGCATCCGGGGCAAGATACATTCACATACCAAATATCAAGTCGATAGCTCCACCCGTTTCCGAGATCTCGTCTGCGCATGCGCGAAGCGGGCGCCGCACGGGCTCGCCAATACGACAACGTTCACCGCCTGGTCAAACTACACACACGTACCAAGTTTCGTCCCGATCGGTCGAGAATCGTAGATTTGTATAAATGACAGACAGACAGACAGACAAACAAACAAACATACATACAGACAGACAGAGGTCTTCAAAATATATATGAGACTAGCCGATGAGCCCGACGTTGTCCGGGCTATTCAAAAACCAAATTTCAAGTCGATAGCTCTACACAGCCCGACGTTGTCCGGGCTATTCAAAAACCAAATTTCAAGTCGATAGCTCTACCCGTTTCCGAGATCTGGTCTGCGCATGCGCGAAGTTGGGGTCGCACGGGCTCGGCGACTCGATAAAATTCGTATCCGGGGCAAGATACATTCACATACCAAATTTCAAGTCGATAGCTCCACCCGTTTCCGAGATCTCGTCTGCGCATGCGCGAAGCGGGCGCCGCACGGGCTCGCCAAAACGACAAACGACGACCGCCTGGTCAAACTACACACACGTACCAAGTTTCGTCCCGATCGGTCGAGAATCGTAGATTTGTATAAATGACATACAGACATACAGACAGACAGACAGAGGTCTTCAAAATATATATGAGACTAGCCGATGAGCCCGACGTTGTCCGGGCTATTCAAAAACCAAATTTCAAGGCGAAAGCTCCACCCGTTTCCGAGACCTGGTCTGCGCATGCGCGAAGCTGGCGTCGCACGGGCTCGGCGACCCGATAACATTCGTATCCGGGGCAAGATACATTCACATAGAAAATTTTAAGTCGATAGCTCCACCGTTTCCGAGATCTCGTCTGCGCATGCGCGAAGCGGGCGCCGCACGGGCTCGCAAATACGACAACGTCTACCGCCTGGTCAAACTACACACACGTACCAAGTTTCGTCCCGATCGGTCAAGAATCGTAGATTTGTATTAATGACAGACAAACATACAGACAGACAAACAGACAAACAGAGGTCTTCAAAATATATATGAGACTAGCCGATGAGCCCGACGTTGTCCGGGCTATTCAAAAACCAAATTTCAAGTCGATAGCTCTACCCAGCCCGACGTTGTCCGGGCTATTCAAAAACCAAATTTCAAGTCGATAGCTCTACCCGTTTCCGAGATCTGGTCTGCGCATTCGCGAAGCTGGGGTCGCACGGGCTCGGCGACTCGATAAAATTCGTATCCGGGGCAAGATACATTCACATACCAAATTTCAATTCGATAGCTCCACCCGTTTCCGAGATCTCGTCTGCGCATGCGCGAAGCGGGCGCCGCACGGGCTCGCCAAATACGACAAACGACGACCGCCTGGTCAAACTACACACACGTACCAAGTTTCGTCCCGATCGGTCGAGAATCGTAGATTTGTATTAATGACATACAAACATACAGACAAACAGAGGTCTTCAAAATATATATGAGACTAGCCAATGAGCCCGACGTTGTCCGGGCTATTCAAAAACCAAATTTCAAGTCGATAGCTCCACCCGTTTCCGAGATCTGGTTTGCGCATGCGCGAAGCTGGCGTCGCACGGGCTCGGCGACCCGATAAAATTCGTATCCGGGGCAAGATACATTCACATACCAAATTTCAAGTCGATAGCTCCACCCGTTGCCGAGATCTCGTCTGCGCATGCGCGAAGCTGGCGTCGCACGGCTCGGCGACCCGATAAAATTTGCATCCGGGGCAAGATACATTCACATACCAAATATCAAGTCGATAGCTCCACCCGTTTCCGAGATCTCGTCTGCGCATGCGCGAAGCTGGCGTCGCACGGCTCGGCGACCCGATAAAATTTGCATCCGGGGCAAGATACATTCACATACCAAATATCAAGTCGATAGCTCCACCCGTTTCCGAGATCTGGTCTGGGCATGCGCGAAGCTGCCGTCGCACGGGCTCGGCGACCCGATAAAATTCGTATCCGGCGCAAGATACATTCAAATGCCAAATTTCAAGTCGATAGCTCCACCCGTTTCCGAGATCTCGTCTGCGCATGCGCGTAGCTGGCGTCGCACGGGCTCGGCGACCCGATAAAATATGTATCCGGGGCAAGATACATTCACATAGCAAATTTCAAGTCGATAGCTCAGCCCGTTTCCGAGATCTCGTCTGCGTATGCGCGAAGCGGGCACCGCACGGGCTCGACAATACGACAACGTCCACCGCCTGGTCAAACTACTCACACGTACCAAGTTTCGTCCCGATCGGTCGAGAATCGTAGATTTGTATTAATGACAGACAAACATACAGACAGACAAACAGACAGACAGAGGTCTTCAAAATATATATGAGACTAGCCGATGAGCCCGACGTTGTCCGGGCTATTCAAAAACCAAATTTCAAGTCGATAGCTCTACCCGTTTCCGAGATCTCGTCTGCGCATGCGCGAAGCTGGTGTCGCACGGGCTCGGCGACCCGATAAAATTCGTATCCGGGGCAAGATACATTCACATAGCAAATTTCAAGTCGATAGCTCCACCCGTTTCCGAGATCTCGTCTGCGCATGCTCGAAGCGGGCGCCGCACGGGCTCGCCAATACGACAACGTCCACCGTCTGGTCAAACTACACACACCTACCAAGTTTCGTCCCGATCGGTCGAGAATCGTAGATTTGTATTAATGACAGACAAACATACAGACAGACAAACAGACAGACAGACAGAGGTCTTCAAAATATATATGAGACTAGCCGATGAGCCCGACGTTGTCCGGGCTATTCAAAAACCAAATTTCAAGTCGATAGCTCTACCCAGCCCGACGTCCGGTATTCAAAAACCAAATTTCAAGTCGATGATCCCGACGTTGTCCGGCTATTCATAAACAAAATTTCAAGTCTATAGCTCCACCCGTTTCCGAGATCTGGTCTGCGCATGCGCGAAGCTGGCGTCGCACGGGCTCGGCGTCCCGATAAAATTCGTATCCGGGGCAAGATACATTCACATACCAAATTTCAAGCCGATAGCTCCACCCGTTTCCGAGATCCGGTCTGCGCATGCGCGAAGCTGGCGTCGCACGGGCTCGGCGACCCGATAAAATTCGTATCCGGGGCAAGATACATTCAGAAACCAAATTTCAAGTCGATAGCTCCACCCGTTTCCGAGATCTCGTCTGCGCATGCGCGAAGCTGGTGTCGCACGGGCTCGGCGACCCAATAAAATTCGTATCCGGGGTAAGATACATTCACATAGCAAATTTCAAGTCGATAGCTCCACCCGTTTCCGAGATCTCGTCTGCGATTGCGCGAAGCGGGCGCCGCATGGGCTCGCAAATACGACAACGTCCACCACCTGGTCAAACTACACACACGTACCAAGTTTCGTCCCGATCGGTCGAGAATCGTAGATTTGTATTAATGACAGACAAACAAACAGACAGACAAACAGACAGACAGAGGTCTTCAAAATATATATGAGACTAGCCGATGAGCCCGACGTTGTCCGGGCTATTCAAAAACCAAATTTCAAGTCGATAGCTCCACCCGTTTCCGAGATCTGGTCTGCGCATGCGCGAAGCTGGCGTCGCACGGGCTCGGCGACCCGATAAAATTCGTATCCGGGGCAGGATACATTCACATAGCAAATTTCAAGTAGATAGCTCCACCCGTTTCCGAGATCTCGTCTGCGCATGCGCGAAGCGGGCGCCGCACGGGCTCGCAAATACGACAACGTCCACCGCCTGGTCAAACTACACACACGTACCAAGTTTCGACCCGAACGGTCGAGAATCGTAGATTTGTATTAATGACAGACAAACATACAGACAGACAAACAGACAGACAGAGGTCTTCAAAATATATATGAGACTAGCCGATGAGCCCGACGTTGTCCGGGCTATTCAAAAACCAAATTTCAAGTCGATAGCTCCACCCGTTTCCGAGATCTGGTCTGCGCATGCGCGAAGCTGGCGTCGCACGGGCTCGGCGACCCGATTAAATTCGTATCCGGGGCAAGACACATTCACATAGCAAATTTCAAGTCGATAGCTCCACCCGTTTCCGAGATCTCGTCTGCGCATGCGCGAAGCGGGCGCCGCACGGGCTCGCCAATACGACAACGCCGATCGCCTGGTCAAACTACACACACGTACCAAGTTTCGTCCCGATCGGTCGAGAATCGTAGATTTGTATAAATGACATACAGACATACAGACAGACAGAGGTCTTCAAAATATATATGAGACTAGCCGATGAGCCCGACGTTGTCCGGGCTATTCAAAAACCAAATTTCAAGGCGAAAGCTCCACCCGTTTCCGAGACCTGGTCTGCGCATGCGCGAAGCTGGCGTCGCACGGGCTCGGCGACCCGATAAAATTCGTATCCGGGGCAAGATACATTCAGAAACCAAATTTCAAGTCGATAGCTCCACCCGTTTCCGAGATCTCGTCTGCGCATGCGCGAAGCTGGCGTCGCACGGGCTCGGCGACCCGATAACATTCGTATCCGGGGCAAGATACATTCACATAGAAAATTTCAAGTCGATAGCTCCACCGTTTCCGAGATCTCGTCTGCGCATGCGCGAAGCGGGCGCCGCACGGGCTCGCAAATACGACAACGTCTACCGCCTGGTCAAACTACACACACGTACCAAGTTTCGTCCCGATCGGTCAAGAATCGTAGATTTGTATTAATGACAGACAAACATACAGACAGACAAACAGACAAACAGAGGTCTTCAAAATATATATGAGACTAGCCGATGAGCCCGACGTTGTCCGGGCTATTCAAAAACCAAATTTCAAGTCGATAGCTCTACCCAGCCCGACGTTGTCCGGGCTATTCAAAAACCAAATTTCAAGTCGATAGCTCTACCCGTTTCCGAGATCTGGTCTGCGCATTCGCGAAGCTGGGGTCGCACGGGCTCGGCGACTCGATAAAATTCGTATCCGGGGCAAGATACATTCACATACCAAATTTCAATTCGATAGCTCCACCCGTTTCCGAGATCTCGTCTGCGCATGCGCGAAGCGGGCGCCGCACGGGCTCGCCAAATACGACAAACGACGACCGCCTGGTCAAACTACACACACGTACCAAGTTTCGTCCCGATCGGTCGAGAATCGTAGATTTGTATAAATGACATACCGACATACAGACAGACAGACAGAGGTCTTCAAAATATATATGAGACTAGCCGATGAGCCCGACGTTGTCCGGGCTATTCAAAAACCAAATTTCAAGTCGATAGCTCCACCCGTTTCCGAGATCTGGTTTGCCCATGCGCGAAGCTGGCGTCGCACGGGCTCGGCGACCCGATAAAATTCGTATCCGGGGCAAGATACATTCACATACCAAATTTCAAGTCGATAGCTCCACCCGTTGCCGAGATCTCGTCTGCGCATGCGCGAAGCTGGCGTCGCACGGCTCGGCGACCCGATAAAATTTGCATCCGGGGCAAGATACATTCACATACCAAATATCAAGTCGATAGCTCCACCCGTTTCCGAGATCTCGTCTGCGCATGCGCGAAGCTGGCGTCGCACGGCTCGGCGACCCGATAAAATTTGCATCCGGGGCAAGATACATTCACATACCAAATATCAAGTCGATAGCTCCACCCGTTTCCGAGATCTGGTCTGGGCATGCGCGAAGCTGGCGTCGCACGGGCTCGGCGACCCGATAAAATTCGTATCCGGCGCAAACTACATTCAAATGCCAAATTTCAAGTCGATAGCTCCACCCGTTTCCGAGATCTCGTCTGCGCATGCGCGTAGCTGGCGTCACACGGGCTCGGCGACCCGATAAAATTCGTATCCGGGGCAAGATACATTCACATAGCAAATTTCAAGTCGATAGCTCCGCCCGTTTCCGAGATCTCGTCTGCGTATGCGCGAAGCGGGCACCGCACGGGCTCGACAATACGACAACGTCCACCGCCTGGTCAAACTACACACACGTACCAAGTTTCGTCCCGATCGGTCGAGAATCGTAGATTTGTATTAATGGCAGACAAACATACAGACAGACAAACAGACAGACAGAGGTCTTCAAAATATATATGAGACTAGCCGATGAGCCCGACGTTGTCCGGGCTATTCAAAAACCAAATTTCAAGTCGATAGCTCCACCCGTTTCCGAGATCTCGTCTGCGCATGCGCGAAGCTGGTGTCGCACGGGCTCGGCGACCCGATAAAATACGTATCCGGGGCAAGATACATTCACATAGCAAATTTCAAGTCGATAGCTCCACCCGTTTCCGAGATCTCGTCTGCGCATGCTCGAAGCGGGCGCCGCACGGGCTCGCCAATACGACAACGTTCACCGCCTGGTCAAACTACACACACGTACCAAGTTTCGTCCCGATCGGTCGAGAATCGTAGATTTGTATAAATGACAGACAGACAGACAGACAAACAAACAAACATACATACAGACAGAGGTCTTCAAAATATATATGAGACTAGCCGATGAGCCCGACGTTGTCCGGGCTATTCAAAAACGAAATTTCAAGTCGATAGCTCTACCCAGCCCGACGTTGTCCGGGCTATTCAAAAACCAAATTTCAAGTCGATAGCTCTACCCGTTTCCGAGATATGGTCTGCGCATGCGCGAAGTTGGGGTCGCACGGGCTCGGCGACTCGATAAAATTCGTATCCGGGGCAAGATACATTCACATACCAAATTTCAAGTCGATAGCTCCACCCGTTTCCGAGATCTCGTCTGCGCATGCGCGAAGCGGGCGCCGCACGGGCTCGCCAAAACGACAAACGACGACCGCCTGGTCAAACTACACACACGTACCAAGTTTCGTCCCGATCGGTCGAGAATCGTAGATTTGTATAAATGACATACAGACATACAGACAGACAGACAGAGGTCTTCAATATATATATGAGACTAGCCGATGAGCCCGACGTTGTCCGGGCTATTCAAAAACCAAATTTCAAGGCGAAAGCTCCACCCGTTTCCGAGACCTGGTCTGCGCATGCGCGAAGCTGGCGTCGCACGGGCTCGGCGACCCGATAACATTCGTATCCGGGGCAAGATACATTCACATAGAAAATTTTAAGTCGATAGCTCCACCGTTTCCGAGATCTCGTCTGCGCATGCGCGAAGCGGGCGCCGCACGGGCTCGCCAATACGACAACGTCCACCGTCTGGTCAAACTACACACACCTACCAAGTTTCGTCCCGATCGGTCGAGAATCGTAGATTTGTATTAATGACAGACAAACATACAGACAGACAAACAGACAGACAGACAGAGGTCTTCAATATATATATGAGACTAGCCGATGAGCCCGACGTTGTCCGGGCTATTCAAAAACCAAATTTCAAGTCGATAGCTCTACCCAGCCCGACGTCCGGTATTCAAAAACCAAATTTCAAGTCGATGATCCCGACGTTGTCCGGCTATTCATAAACAAAATTTCAAGTCGATAGCTCCACCCGTTTCCGAGATCTGGTCTGCGCATGCGCGAAGCTGGCGTCGCACGGGCTCGGCGACCCGATAAAATTCGTATCCGGGGCAAGATACATTCACATACCAAATTTCAAGTCGATAGCTCCACCCGTTTCCGAGATCTCGTCTGCGCATGCGCGAAGCTGGTGTCGCACGGGCTCGGCGACCCAATAAAATTCGTATCCGGGGTAAGATACATTCACATAGCAAATTTCAAGTCGATAGCTCCACCCGTTTCCGAGATCTCGTCTGCGATTGCGCGAAGCGGGCGCCGCACGGGCTCGCAAATACGACAACGTCCACCACCTGGTCAAACTACACACACGTACCAAGTTTCGTCCCGATCGGTCGAGAATCGTAGATTTGTATTAATGACAGACAAACAAACAGACAGACAAACAGACAGACAGAGGTCTTCAAAATATATATGAGACTAGCCGATGAGCCCGACGTTGTCCGGGCTATTCAAAAACCAAATTTCAAGTCGATAGCTCCACCCGTTTCCGAGATCTGGTCTGCGCATGCGCGAAGCTGGCGTCGCATGGGCTCGGCGACCCGATAAAATTCGTATCCGGGGCAAGATACATTCACATAGCAAATTTCAAGTAGATAGCTCCACCCGTTTCCGAGATCTCGTCTGCGCATGCGCGAAGCGGGCGCCGCACGGGCTCGCAAATACGACAACGTCCACCGCCTGGTCAAACTACACACACGTACCAAGTTTCGTCCCGATCGGTCGAGAATCGTAGATTTGTATTAATGACAGACAAACATACAGACAGACAAACAGACAGACAGAGGTCTTCAAAATATATATGAGACTAGCCGATGAGCCCGACGTTGTCCGGGCTATTCAAAAACCAAATTTCAAGTCGATAGCTCCACCCGTTTCCGAGATCTCGTCTGCGCATGCGCGAAGCGGGCGCCGCACGGGCTCGCCAATACGACAACGCCGATCGCCTGGTCAAACTACACACACGTACCAAGTTTCGTCCCGATCGGTCGAGAATCGTAGATTTGTATAAATAACATACATACAGACAGACAGACAAACAAACAGAGGTCTTCAAAATATATATGAGACTAGCCGATGAGCCCGACGTTGTCCGGGCTATTCAAAAACCAAATTTCAAGTCGATAGCTCTACCCGTTTCCGAGATCTGGTCTGCGCATGCGCGAAGCTGGCGTGGCACGGCTCGGCGACCCGATAAAATTCGTATCCGGGGCAGGATACATTCACATAGCAAATTTCAAGTCGATAGCTCTACCCGTTTCCGAGATCTCGTCTGCGCATGCGCGAAGCTGGCGTCGCACGGGCTCGGCGACCCGATAAAATTCGTATCCGGGGCAAGACACATTCACATAGCAAATTTCAAGTCGATAGCTCCTTCCGTTTCCGAGATCTCGTCTGCGCATGCGCGAAGCGGGCGCCGCACGGGCTCGCCAATACGACAACGTCCACCGCCTGTTCAAACTACACACACGTACCAAGTTTCGTCCCGATCGGTCAAGAATCGTAGATTTGTATTAATGACATACAAACATACAGATAAACAGACAAACAGAGGTCTTCAAAATATATATGAGACTAGCCAATGAGCCCGACGTTGTCCGGGCTATTCAAAAACCAAATTTCAAGTCGATAGCTCTACCCAGCCCGACGTTGTCCGGGCTATTCAAAAACCAAATTTCAAGTCGATAGCTCTACCCGTTTCCGAGATCTCGTCTGCGCATGCGCGAAGCTGGTGTCGCACGGGCTCGGCGACCCGATAAAATTCGTATCCGGGGCAAGATACATTCACATAGCAAATTTCAAGTCGATAGCTCCACCCGTTTCCGAGATCTCGTCTGCGCATGCTCGAAGCGGGCGCCGCACGGGCTCGCCAATACGACAACGTCCACCGTCTGGTCAAACTACACACACCTACCAAGTTTCGTCCCGTTCGGTCGAGAATCGTAGATTTGTATTAATGACAGACAAACATACAGACAGACAAACAGACAGACAGACAGAGGTCTTCAAAATATATATGAGACTAGCCAATGAGCCCGACGTTGTCCGGGCTATTCAAAAACCAAATTTCAAGTCGATAGCTCTACCCAGCCCGACGTCCGGTATTCAAAAACCAAATTTCAAGTCGATGATCCCGACGTTGTCCGGCTATTCATAAACAAAATTTCAAGTCGATAGCTCCACCCGTTTCCGAGATCTGGTCTGCGCATGCGCGAAGCTGGCGTCGCACGGGCTCGGCGACCCGATAAAATTCGTATCCGGGGCAAGATACATTCACATACCAAATTTCAAGCCGATAGCTCCACCCGTTTCCGAGATCCGGTCTGCGCATGCGCGAAGCTGGCGTCGCACGGGCTCGGCGACCCGATAAAATTCGTATCCGGGGCAAGATACATTCAGAAACCAAATTTCAAGTCGATAGCTCCACCCGTTTCCGAGATCTCGTCTGCGCATGCGCGAAGCTGGTGTCGCACGGGCTCGGCGACCCAATAAAATTCGTATCCGGGGTAAGATACATTCACATAGCAAATTTCAAGTCAATAGCTCCACCCGTTTCCGAGATCTCGTCTGCGATTGCGCGAAGCGGGCGCCGCACGGGCTCGCAAATACGACAACGTCCACCACCTGGTCAAACTACACACACGTACCAAGTTTCGTCCCGATCGGTCGAGAATCGTAGATTTGTATTAATGACAGACAAACAAACAGACAGACAAACAGACAGACAGAGGTCTTCAAAATATATATGAGACTAGCCGATGAGCCCGACGTTGTCCGGGCTATTCAAAAACCAAATTTCAAGTCGATAGCTCCACCCGTTTCCGAGATCTGGTCTGCGCATGCGCGAAGCTGGCGTCGCACGGGCTAGGCGACCCGATAAAATTCGTATCCGGGGCAAGATACATTCACATAGCAAATTTCAAGTCGATAGCTCCACCCGTTTCCGAGATCTCGTCTGCGCATGCGCGAAGCGGGCGCCGCACGGGCTCGCCAATACGACAACGCCGATCGCCTGTTCAAACTACACACACGTACCAAGTTTCGTCCCGATCGGTCGAGAATCGTAGATTTGTATAAATAACATACATACAGACAGACAGACAAACAAACAGAGGTCTTCAAAATATATATGAGACTAGCCGATGAGCCCGACGTTGTCCGGGCTATTCAAAAACCAAATTTCAAGTCGATAGCTCTACCCGTTTCCGAGATCTGGTCTGCGCATGCGCGAAGCTGGCGTGGCACGGCTCGGCGACTCGATAAAATTCGTATCCGGGGCAAGATACATTCACATAGCAAATTTCAAGTCGATAGCTCTACCCGTTTCCGAGATCTCGTCTGCGCATGCGCGAAGCTGGCGTCGCACGGGCTCGGCGACCCGATAAAATTCGTATCCGGGGCAAGACACATTCACATAGCAAATTTCAAGTCGATAGCTCCTTCCGTTTCCGAGATCTCGTCTGCGCATGCGCGAAGCGGGCGCCGCACGGGCTCGCCAATACGACTACGTCCACCGCCTGTTCAAACTACACACACGTACCAAGTTTCGTCCCGATCGGTCAAGAATCGTAGATTTGTATTAATGACATACAAACATACAGATAAACAGACAAACAGAGGTCTTCAAAATATATATGAGACTAGCCAATGAGCCCGACGTTGTCCGGGCTATTCAAAAACCAAATTTCAAGTCGATAGCTCTACCCAGCCCGACGTTGTCCGGGCTATTCAAAAACCAAATTTCAAGTCGATAGCTCTACCCGTTTCCGAGATCTGGTCTGCGCATGCGCGAAGCTGGGGTCGCACGAGCTCGGCGACCCGATAAAATTCGTATCCGGGGCAAGATACATTCACATACCAAATTTCAAGTCGATAGCTCCACCCGTTTCCGAGATCTCGTCTGCGCATGCGCGAAGCGGGCGCGGCACGGGCTCGCCAATACGACAAACGACGACCGCCTGGTCAAACTACACACACGTACCAAGTTTCGTCCCGATCGGTCGAGAATCGTAGATTTGTATAAATGACATACAGACATACAGACAGACAGACAGAGGTCTTCAAAATATATATGAGACAAGCCGATGAGCCCGACGTTGTCCGGGCTATTCAAAAACCAAATTTCAAGGCGATAGCTCCACCCGTTTCCGAGATCTGGTCTGCGCATGCGCGAAGCTGGCGTCGCACGGGCTCGGCGACCCGATAACATTCGTATCCGGGGCAAGATACATTCAGAAACCAAATTTCAAGTCGATAGCTCCACCCGTTTCCGAGATCTCGTCTGCGCATGCGCGAAGCTGGCGTCGCACGGGCTCGGCGACCCGATAAAATTCGTATCCGGGGCTAGGTACATTCACATAGAAAATTTCAAGTCGATAGCTCCACCCGTTTCCGAGATCTCGTCTGCGCATGCGCGAAGCTGGCGTCGCACGGGCTCGGCAACCCGATAAAATTCCTATCCGGGGCAAGATACATTCACATAGCAATTTCAAGTCGATAGCTCCACCCGTTTCCGAGATCTCGTCTGCGCATGCGCGAAGCGGGCGCCGCACGGGCTCGCCATTACGACAACGTCCACCGCCTGGTCAAGCTACACACACGTACCAAGTTTCGTCCCGATCGGTCGAGAATCGTAGATTTGTATTAATGACAGACAAACATACAGACAGACAAACAGACAGACAGAGGTCTTCAAAAATATATATGAGACTAGCCGTTGAGCCCGACGTTGTCCGGGCTATTCAAAAACCAAATTTCAAGTCGATAGCTCTACCCAGCCCGACGTTGTCCGGGCTATTCAAAAACCAAATTTCAAGTCGATAGCTCCACCCGTTTCCGAGATCTGGTCTGCGTATGCGCGAAGCTGGCGTCGCACTGGCTCGGCGACCCGATAAAATTCGTATCCGGGGGTAGATACATTCACATACCAAATTTCAAGTCGATAGCTCCACCCGTTTCCGAGGTCTGCGCATGCGTGAAGCGGGCGCCGCACGGGCTCGCCAATACGACAACGTCCACCGCCTGGTCAAACTACACACACGTACCAAGTTTCGTCCCGATCGGTCGAGAATCCTAGATTTGTATAAATGACATACAGACAGACAGACATACAGACAGACAAACAGAGGTCTTCAAAATATATATGAGACTAGAAGGTGACCCGACTTCGTCCGGGCTTTGACCTTGAATTGTCCATTTTGAAGGTCAAGGTCAAGTGGTGTCACGATTTGACCATTCCAAAACACTGCCCGGACAAAAGTACCCGACAAACGTGCCCGTCGAAATCCATCCGGTTTTACCCGATTTGACCTTGAATTGATAATTTTGAAGGTCAAGGTCAGGTCGGGGTCACGACTCGACCCGTACAAAACACTCAGTGGACAAAAGTAACCCCACGTATCAAATTTCGTCGAAATCCCATCAAAATTCGCGATTTGACCTTGAATTGACCCGATTTCAAGGTCAAGGTCACGTCACACGGGCAAATGAATATGCTTATGAGACTCCCCATACGAAAGTATCCCCACATATCAAGTTTCATCGAAATCCGATGATTTCGGCCGTTCGACCTGATATTCGGGCGTTCGACCTTGAAATGACCCGATTTCAAGGTCAAGGTCACGTCGCACGGGCAAATTAATAGGTTTATGCCACTCCCCGGCCGAGGGTACCCTCACATACCAAGTTTCATCGAAATCCCGAGATATTCGGGCGTTTGACCTTGAAATTACCCGATTTCAAGGTCAAGGTCACACCACACGAGCAAATTAATAGGTCCATGCCCGTCCCTGGCCGAAAATACCCCCACATACGAAGTTTCATCGAAATCGGCTCGGCCGTTTTCGAGTCCATCGCGAACACACACACAGACAAACACACACACACACAGACAGATCTTCCAAAATATATAATAGACTAGCAGGTTAGCCCGCCACTGGCGGCATTCGTCCCATGGCTTTGTTTCAGAAACATGACATTTTTGAATATGAATTTAATGTTTTTTAAATTTAATATATTTTGTTTCTGAATTGTTTTTTTATTGTTAATTTTTTTAATTTTTTTTGTTTCTGGCGGAAAAATTTACCCGTAGAAATCCCACCTTCCTAGGAACGACAGACAACGCATTCTTTGTTTCGTGAAATCTCTCTACGATAACATTGCATTGAATTTAAAACAAACGCTTCCCGTCGGGAAATCTGTCTGCATAATATTTTGAGTCTGCCGTACCCGTCGTAATGTCGTGAAATCTCTCTGCATAATAGATAACATTGCATTGAATCTGTTGTTGGCATTCAGGGCTACGGGTCGTTGTTGTTGGCATCACGGCTCCCCGAAAACTCTCACATTGCCGAAAACGTGTATTTAGTAATATCGTTGTTGATATTTACGGCTTGGGGGCTATTTTCTTATTTAGCAAGTTTGAGCTCAATCGGTTCGAGTCTATAAAGGACACACTCATATATATGACACTTCCCGTGGGTAGCAAGTTTGAGCTCAATCGGCATTCCCTGGAATTTCCCGTAGATTGGCAGATTCCAGTAGCTTTATAACGGTATATCTGGGGAGAAATCTGATGCTATATTCGTGATTATCTGGGATGATTTCGGTATATAACTATATACTGTAAAAACAAAGCGCGCCATCCGTGCTCACAGGGTTGGTCAGAAACAAATGTTTTTTAAATTTAATGTATGTTCCGTATATCTCTCTGCTGAATTGTTTTTTTATTGTTAATTTTTTTTAATTTTAAATTGTTTTAATTAAATTGTAAATTGTTTTAATTAATTTTTTTGTTTCTGGCGGAAAAAATTACCCGTAGAAATCCCCCCTTCCTAGGAACGACAGACAACGCATTTTTTGTTTCGTGAAATCTCTCTACGATAACATTGCATTGAATTTAAAACAAACGCTTCCCGTCGGGAAATCTGTCTGTATAATATTTTGAGTCTGCCGTACCCGTCGTAATGTCGTGAAATCTCTCTGCATAATAGATAACATTGCATTGAATCTGTTGTTGGCATTCAGGGCTTCGGGTCGTTGTTGTTGGCATCACGGCTCCCCGAAAAATCTCACATTGCCGAAAACGTGTATTTAGTAATATCGTTGTTGTTGATATTTACGGCTTGGGGGCTATTTTCTTATTTAGCAAGTTTGAGCTCAATCGGTTCGAGTCTATAAAGGACACACTCATATATATGACACTTCCCGTGGGTAGCAAGTTTGAGCTCAATCGGCATTCCCTGGAATTTCCCGTAGATTGGCAGATTCCAGTAGCTTTATAACGGTATATCTGGGGAGAAAGCTGATGCTATATTCGTGATTATCTGGGATGATTTCTGTTTATACCGATACTGTAAAAACAGAGCGCGCCATCCGTGCTCGCAGGGAATACATTTCGAGCGATAACGTTTGCGTTCCCGTATAACTCTGCAGATGCGAATAACGTTGAATGGGAAACAGACGCTCTTTATAGAGATGCGCCAAAAACAAACGCTCATTAAAATAATCACTTGATTAACCCCCGCCGTGCCTTTGCGGTGATTTGAGATTGGAGAACGGGTGCTCTGAGCTTCGCTAAACCGCGACCACGGTCGTGTCGGTGGGATTTGACACTTACATAGGAAGTTTGAGCTCAATCTGTACACGCGTTTTGGATTCTATGAAGTACACACACACACACACACATATATACGAAGTCTCAAAATATATAGTATAGATATACTAGCCGATGAGCCCGACGTTGTCCGGGCTATTCAAAAACCAAATTTCAAGTCGATAGCTCCACCCGTTTCCGAGATCTGGTCTGCGCATGCGCGAAGCTGGCGTCGCACGGGCTCGACGATCCGATAAAATTCGTATCCGGGGCAAGATACATTCACATAGCAAATTTCAACTCGATAGCTCCACCCGTTTCCGAGATCTCGTCTGCGCATGCGCGAAGCTGGCGTCGCACGGGCTCGGCGACCCGATAAAATTCGTATCCGGGGGCAAGATACATTCACATAGCAAATTTCAAGTCGATAGCTCCACCCGTTTCCGAGATCTCGTCTGCGCATGCGCGAAGCGGGCGCCGCACGGGCTCGCCAATACGACAACGTCCATCGCCTGTTCAAACTACACACACGTACCAAGTTTTGTCCCGATCGGTCAAGAATCGTAGATTTGTATTAATGACATACAAACATACAGACAAACAGACAAACAGACAAACAGAGGTCTTCAAAATATATATAAGACTAGCCAATGAGCCCGACGTTGTCCGGGCTATTCAAAAACCAAATTTCAAGTCGATAGCTCTACCCAGCCCGACGTTGTCCGGGCTATTCAAAAACCAAATTTCAAGTCGATAGCTCTACCCGTTTCCTAGATCTGGTCTGCGCATGCGCGAAGCTGGGGTCGCACGGGCTCGGCGACCCGATACAATTCGTATCCGGGGAAAGACACATTCACATAGCAAATTTCAAGTCGATAGCTCCACCCGTTTCCGAGATCTCGTCTGCGCATGCGCGAAGCGGGCGCCGCACGGGCCCGCCAATACGACAACGTCCACCGCCGGGTCGATCTACACACACGTACCAAGTTTCGTCCCGATCGGTCGAGAATCGTAGATTTGTATTAATGACAGACAAACATACAGACAGACAAACAGACAGACAGAGGTCTTCAAAAATATATATGAGACTAGCCGATGAGCCCGACGTTGTCCGGGCTATTCAAAAACCAAATTTCAAGTCGATAGCTACACCCGTTTCCGAGATCTCGTCTGCGCATGCGCGAAGCTGGCGTCGCACGGGCTCGGCGACCCGATTAAATTCGTATCCGGGGCAAGACACATTCACATAGCTAATTTCAAGTCGATAGCTCCACCCGTTTCCGAGATCTCGTCTGCGCATGCGCGAAGCGGGCTCCGCACGGGCTCGCCAATACGACAACGCCGATCGCCTGGTCAAACTACACACACGTACCAAGTTTCGTCCCGATCGGTCGAGAATCGTAGATTTGTATAAATAACATACATACAGACAGACAGATAAACAAACAGAGGTCTTCAAAATATATATGAGATTAGCCGATGAGCCCGACGTTGTCCGGGCTATTCAAAAATAAAATTTCAAGTCGATAGCTCTACCCAGCCCGACGTTGTCCGGGCTATTCAAAAAACAAATTTCAAGTCGATAGCTCTACCCGTTTCCGAGATCTGGTCTGCGCATGCGCGAAGTTGGGGTCGCACGAGCTCGGCGACCCGATAAAATTTGTATCCGGGGCAAGATACATTCACATAGCAAATTTCAAGTCGATAGCTCTACCCAGCCCGACGTTGTCCGGGCTATTCAAAAACCAAATTTTAAGTCGATAGCTCCACCCGTTTCCGAGATCTCGTCTGCGCATGCGCGAAGCTGACGTCGCACGGGTTCGGCGACCCGATAAAATTCGTATCCGGGGCAAGACACATTCACATACAAAATTTCAAGTCGATAGCTCCACCCGTTGCCGAGATCTCGTCTGCGCATGCGCGAAGCTGGCGTTGCACGGGCTCGGCGACCCGATAAAATTCGCATCCGGGCCAAGATACATTCACATACCAAATATCAAGTCGATAGCTCCACCCGTTTCCGAGATCTCGTCTGCGCATGCGCGAAGCGGGCGCCGCACGGGTTCGCCAATACGACAACGTTCACCGCCTGGTCAAACTACACACACGTACCAAGTTTCGTCCCGATCGGTCGAGAATCGTAGATTTGTATAAATGACAGACAGACAGACAGACAAACAAACAAACATACATACAGACAGACAGATGTCTTCAAAATATATATGAGACTAGCCGATGAGCCCGACGTTGTCCGGGCTATTCAAAAACCAAATTTCAAGTCGATAGCTCTACCCAGCCCGACGTTGTCCGGGCTATTCAAAAACCAAATTTCAAGTCGATAGCTCTACCCGTTTCCGAGATCTGGTCTGCGCATGCGCGAAGTTGGGGTCGCACGGCCTCGGCGACTCGATAAAATTCGTATCCGGGGCAAGATACATTCACATACCAAATTTCAAGTCGATAGCTCCACCCGTTTCCGAGATCTCGTCTGCGCATGCGCGAAGTGGGCGCCGCACGGGCTCGCCATTACGACAAACGACGACCGCCTGGTCAAACTACACACACGTACCAAGTTTCGTCCCGATCGGTCGAGAATCGTAGATTTGTATAAATGACATACAGACATACAGACAGACAGACAGAGGTCTTCAAAATATATATGAGACTAGCCGATGAGCCCGACGTTGTCCGGGCTATTCAAAAACCAAATTTCAAGGCGATAGCTCCACCCGTTTCCGAGATCTGGTCTGCGCATGCGCGAAGCTGGGGTCGCACGGGCTCGGCGACCCGATAAAATTCGTATCCGGGGAAAGACACATTCACATAGCAAATTTCAAGTCGATAGCTCCACCCATTTCCGAGATCTCGTCTGCGCATGCGCGAAGCGGGCGCCGCACGGGCCCGCCAATACGACAACGTCCACCGCCGGGTCAATCTACACACACGTACCAAGTTTCGTCCCGATCGGTCGAGAATCGTAGATTTGTATTAATGACAGACAAACATACAGACAGACAAACAGACAGACAGAGGTCTTCAAAAATATATATGAGACTAGCCGATGAGCCCGACGTTGTCCGGGCTATTCAAAAACCAAATTTCAAGTCGATAGCTACACCCGTTTCCGAGATCTCGTCTGCGCATGCGCGAAGCTGGCGTCGCACGGGCTCGCCAATACGACAAACGACGACCGCCTGGTCAAACTACACACACGTACCAAGTTTCGTCCCGATCGGTCGAGAATCGTAGATTTGTATTAATGACAGACAAACATACAGACAGACAGACAGAGGTCTTCAAAAATATATATGAGACTAGCCGATGAGCCCGACGTTGTCCGGGCTATTCAAAAACCAAATTTCAAGGCGATAGCTCCACCCGTTTCCGAGATCTGGTCTGCGCATGCGCGAAGCTGGGGTCGCACGGGCTCGGCGACCCGATAAAATTCGTATCCGGAGAAAGACACATTCACATAGCAAATTTCAAGTCGATAGCTCCACCCGTTTCCGAGATCTCGTCTGCGCATGCGCGAAGCGGGCGCCGCACGGGCCCGCCAATACGACAACGTCCACCGCCGGGTCAATCTACACACACGTACCAAGTTTCGTCCCGATCGGTCGAGAATCGTAGATTTGTATTAATGACAGACAAACATACAGACAGACAAACAGACAGACAGAGGTCTTCAAAAATATATATGAGACTAGCCGATGAGCCCGACGTTGTCCGGGCTATTCAAAAACCAAATTTCAAGTCGATAGCTCTACCCAGCCCGACGTTGTCCGGGCTATTCAAAAACCAAATTTCAAGTCGATAGCTCTACCCGTTTCCGAGATCTGGTCTGCGCATGCGCGAAGTTGGGGTCGCACGGCCTCGGCGACTCGATAAAATTCGTATCCGGGGCAAGATACATTCACATACCAAATTTCAAGTCGATAGCTCCACCCGTTTCCGAGATCTCGTCTGCGCATGCGCGAAGCGGGCGCCGCACGGGCTCGCCAATACGACAAACGACGACCGCCTGGTCAAACTACACACACGTACCAAGTTTCGTCCCGATCGGTCGAGAATCGTAGATTTGTATTAATGACATACAAACATACAGACAAACAGAGGTCTTCAAAATATATATGAGACTAGCCAATGAGCCCGACGTTGTCCGGGCTATTCAAAAACCAAATTTCAAGTCGATAGCTCTACCCAGCCCGACGTTGTCCGGGCTATTCAAAAAACAAATTTCAAGTCGATAGCTCTACCCGTTTCCGAGATCTGGTCTGCGCATGCGCGAAGTTGGGGTCGCACGAGCTCGGCGACCCGATAAAATTCGTATCCGGGGCAAGATACATTCACATACCAAATTTCAAGTCGATAGCTCCACCCGTTTCCGAGATCTCGTCTGCGCATGCGCGAAGCGGGCGCCGCACGGGCTCGCCAATACGACAAGCGACGACCGCCTGGTCAAACTACAAACACGTACCAAGTTTCGTCCCGATCGGTCGAGAATCGTAGATTTGTATAAATGACATACAGACATACAGACAGACAGACAGAGGTCTTCAAAATATATATGAGACTAGCCATTGAGCCCGACGTTGTCCGGGCTATTCAAAAACCAAATTTCAAGTCGATAGCTCCACCCGTTTCCGAGATCTGGTCTGCGCATGCGCGAAGCTGGCGTCGCACGGGCACGGCGACCCGATAAAATTCGTATCCGGGGCAAGATGCATTCACATACCAAATTTCAAGTCGATGTCCGGCTATTAAAAAAACAAATTTCAAGTCGATAGCTCTACCCGTTTCCGAGATCTGGTCTGCGCATGCGCGAAGCTGGCGTCGCACGGGCTCGTCGACCCGATCAAATTCGTATCCGGGGCAAGATACATTCACATAGCAAATTTCAAGTCGATAGCTCCACCCGTTTCCGAGATCTTGTCTGCGCATGCGCGAAGCGGGTGCCGCACGGGCTCGCCAATACGACAATGTCCACCGCCTGTTCAAACTACACACACGTACCAAGTTTCGTCCCGATCGGTCAAGAATCGTACATTTGTATTAATGACATACAAACATACAGACAAACAGACAAACAGACAAACAGAGGTCTTCAAAATATATATGAGACTAGCCGATGAGCCCGACGTTGTCCCGGCTATTCAAAAACCAAATTTCAAGTCGATAGCTCTACCCAGCCCGACGTTGTCCGGGCTATTCAAAAACCAAATTTTAAGTCGATAGCTCCACCCGTTTCCGAGATCTCGTCTGCGCATGCGCGAAGCTGGCGTCGCACGGGTTCGGCGACCCGATAAAATTCGTATCCGGGGCAAGACACATTCACATACAAAATTTCAAGTCGATAGCTCCACCCGTTTCCGAGATCTCGTCTGCGCATGCGCGAAGCTGGCGTTGCACGGGCTCGGCGACTCGATAAAATTCGCATCCGGGGCAAGATACATTCACATACCAAATATCAAGTCGATAGCTCCACCCGTTTCCGAGATCTCGTCTGCGCATGCGCGAAGCGGGCGCCGCACGGGCTCGCCTATACGACAGCGTTCACCGCCTGGTCAAACTACACACACGTACCAAGTTTCGTCCCGATCGGTCGAGAATCGTAGATTTGTATAAATGACAGACAGACAGACAAACAAACAAACATACATACAGACAGACAGATGTCTTCAAAATATATATGAGACTAGCCGATGAGCCCGACGTTGTCCGGGCTATTCAAAAACCAAATTTCAAGTCGATAGCTCTACCCAGCCCGACGTTGTCCGGGCTATTCAAAAACCAAATTTCAAGTCGATAGCTCTACCCGTTTCCGAGATCTGGTCTGCGCATGCGCGAAGTTGGGGTCGCACGGCCTCGGCGACTCGATAAAATTCGTATCCGGGGCAAGATACATTCACATACCAAATTTCAAGTCGATAGCTCCACCCGTTTCCGAGATCTCGTCTGCGCATGCGCGAAGCGGGCGCCGCACGGGCTCGCCAATACGACAAACGACGACCGCCGGGTCAATCTACACACACGTACCAAGTTTCGTCCCGATCGGTCGAGAATCGTAGATTTGTATAAATTACATACAGACATGCAGACAGACAGACAGAGGTCTTCAAAATATATATGAGACTAGCCGATGAGCCCGACGTTGTCCGGGCTATTCAAAAACCAAATTTCAAGGCGATAGCTCCACCCGTTTCCGAGATCTGGTCTGCGCATGCGCGAAGCTGGGGTCGCACGGGCTCGGCGACCCGATAAAATTCGTATCCGGGGAAAGACACATTCACATAGCAAATTTCAAGTCGATAGCTCCACCCGTTTCCGAGATCTCGTCTGCGCATGCGCGAAGCGGGCGCCGCACGGGCCCGCCAATACGACAACGTCCACCGCCGGGTCAATCTACACACACGTACCAAGTTTCGTCCCGATCGGTCGAGAATCGTAGATTTGTATTAATGACAGACAAACATACAGACAGACAAACAGACAAACAGAGGTCTTCAAAATATATATGAGACTAGCCGATGAGCCCGACGTTGTCCGGGCTATTCAAAAACCAAATTTCAAGTCGATAGCTCTACCCAGCCCGACGTTGTCCGGGCTATTCAAAAACCAAATTTGAAGTCGATAGCTCCACCCGTTTCCGAGATCTCGTCTGCGCATGCGCGAAGCTGACGTCGCACGGGTTCGGCGACCCGATAAAATTCGTATCCGGGGCAAGACACATTCACATACAAAATTTCAAGTCGATAGCTCCACCCGTTGCCGAGATCTCGTCTGAGCATGCGCGAAGCTGGCGTCGCACGGGCTCGGCGACCCGATAAAATTCGCATCCGGGGCAAGATACATTCACATACCAAATATCAAGTCGATAGCTCCACCCGTTTCCGAGATCTCGTCTGCGCATGCGCGAAGCGGGCGCCGCACGGGCTCGCCAATACGACAACGTTCACCGCCTGGTCAAACTACACACACGTACCAAGTTTCGTCCCGATCGGTCGAGAATCGTAGATTTGTATAAATGACAGACAGACAGACAGACAAACAAACAAACATACATACAGACAGACAGAGGTCTTCAAAATATATATGAGACTAGCCGATGAGCCCGACGTTGTCCGGGCTATTCAAAAACCAAATTTCAAGTCGATAGCTCTACACAGCCCGACGTTGTCCGGGCTTTTCAAAAACCAAATTTCAAGTCGATAGCTCTACCCGTTTCCGAGATCTGGTCTGCGCATGCGCGAAGTTGGGGTCGCACGGCCTCGGCGACTCGATAAAATTCGTATCCGGGGCAAGATACATTCACATACCAAATTTCAAGTCGATAGCTCCACCCGTTTCCGAGATCTCGTCTGCGCATGCGCGAAGCGGGCGCCGCACGGGCTCGCCAATACGACAAACGACGACCGCCTGGTCAAACTACACACACGTACCAAGTTTCGTCCCGATCGGTCGAGAATCGTAGATTTGTATAAATGACATACAGACATACAGACAGACAGACAGAGGTCTTCAAAAATATATATGAGACTAGCCGATGAGCCCGACGTTGTCCGGGCTATTCAAAAAACAAATTTCAAGGCGATAGCTCCACCCGTTTCCGAGATCTGGTCTGCGCATGCGCGAAGCTGGCGTCGCACGGGCTCGGCGACCCGATAAAATTCGTATCCGGGGCAAGATACATTCAGAAACCAAATTTCAAATCGATAGCTCCACCCGTTTCCGAGATCTCGTCTGCGCATGCGCGAAGCTGGCGTTGCACGGGCTCGGCGACCCGATAACATTCGTATCCGGGGCAAGATACATTCACATAGAAAATTTCAAGTCGATAGCTCCACCCGTTTCCGAGATCTCATCTGCGCATGCGCGAAGCGGGCGCCGCACGGGCTCGCAAATACGACAACGTCTACCGCCTGGTCAAACTACACACACGTACCAAGTTTCGTCCCGATCGGTCAAGAATCGTAGATTTGTATTAATAACAGACAAACATACAGACAGACAAACAGACAAACAGAGGTCTTCAAAATATATATGAGACTAGCCGATGAGCCCGACGTTGTCCGGGCTATTCAAAAACCAAATTTCAAGTCGATAGCTCTACCCAGCCCTACGTTGTCCGGGCTATTCAAAAACCAAATTTCAAGTCGATAGCTCTACCCGTTTCCGAGATCTGGTCTGCGCATTCGCGAAGCTGGGGTCGCACGGGCTCGGCGACTCGATAAAATTCGTATCCGGGGCAAGATACATTCACATACCAAATTTCAAGTCGATAGCTCCACCCGTTTCCGAGATCTCGTCTGCGCATGCGCGAAGCGGGCGCCGCACGGGCTCGCCAATACGACAAGCGACGACCGCCTGGTCAAACTACACAAAAGTACCAAGTGTCGTCCCGATCGGTCGAGAATCGTAGATTTGTATAAATGACATACAGACATACAGACAGACAGAGGTCTTCAAAATATATAAGAGACTAGCCGATGAGCCCGACGTTGTCCGGGCTATTCAAAAACCAAATTTCAAGTCGATAGCTCCACCCGTTTCCGAGATCTGGTTTGCGCATGCGCGAAGCTGGCGTCGCACGGGCTCGGCGACCCGATAAAATTCGTATCCGGGGCAAGATACATTCACATACCAAATTTCAAGTCGATAGCTCTACCCGTTGCCGAGATCTCGTCTGCGCATGCGCGAAGCTGGCGTCGCACGGGCTCGGCGACCCGATAAAATTTGCATCCGGGGCAAGATACATTCACATACCAAATATCAAGTCGATAGCTCCACTCGTTTCCGAGATCTCGTCTGCGCATGCGCGAAGCTGGCGTCGCACGGGCTCGGCGACCCGATAAAATTCGTATCCGAGGCAAGACACATTCACATACAAAATTTCAAGTCGATAGCTCCACCCGTTTCCGAGATCTCGTCTGCGCATGCGCGAAGCTGGCGTCGCACGGGCTCGGCGACCCGATAACATTCGTATCCGGGGCAAGATACATTCACATAGAAAATTTCAAGCCGATAGCTCCACCCGTTTCCGAGATCTCGTCTGCGCATGCGCGAAGCGGGCGCCGCACGGGCTCGCAAATACGACAACGTCTACCGCCTGGTCAAACTACACACACGTACCAAGTTTCGTCCCGATCGGTCAAGAATCGTAGATTTGTATTAATGACAGACAAACATACAGACAGACAAACAGACAAACAGAGGTCTTCAAAATATATATGAGACTAGCCGATGAGCCCGACGTTGTCCGGGCTATTCAAAAACCAAATTTCAAGTCGATAGCTCTACCCAGCCCTACGTTGTCCGGGCTATTCAAAAACCAAATTTCAAGTCGATAGCTCTACCCGTTTCCGAGATCTGGTCTGCGCATTCGCGAAGCTGGGGTCGCACGGGCTCGGCGACTCGATAAAATTCGTATCCGGGGCAAGATACATTCACATACCAAATTTCAAGTCGATAGCTCCACCCGTTTCCGAGATCTCGTCTGCGCATGCGCGAAGCGGGCGCCGCACGGGCTCGCCAATACGACAAGCGACGACCGCCTGGTCAAACTACACAAACGTACCAAGTGTCGTCCCGATCGGTCGAGAATCGTAGATTTGTATAAATGACATACAGACATACAGACAGACAGAGGTCTTCAAAATATATAAGAGACTAGCCGATGAGCCCGACGTTGTCCGGGCTATTCAAAAACCAAATTTCAAGTCGATAGCTCCACCCGTTTCCGAGATCTGGTTTGCGCATGCGCGAAGCTGGCGTCGCACGGGCTCGGCGACCCGATAAAATTCGTATCCGGGGCAAGATACATTCACATACCAAATTTCAAGTCGATAGCTCTACCCGTTGCCGAGATCTCGTCTGCACATGCGCGAAGCTGGCGTCGCACGGGCTCGGCGACCCGATAAAATTCGCATCCGGGGCAAGATACATTCACATACCAAATATCAAGTCGATAGCTCCACTCGTTTCCGAGATCTCGTCTGCGCATGCGCGAAGCTGGCGTCGCACGGGCTCGGCGACCCGATAAAATTCGTATCCGAGGCAAGACACATTCACATACAAAATTTCAAGTCGATAGCTCCACCCGTTTCCGAGATCTCGTCTGCGCATGCGCGAAGCTGGCGTCGCACGGGCTCGGCGACCCGATAACATTCGTATCCGGGGCAAGACACATTCACATACAAAATTTCAAGCCGATAGCTCCACCCGTTTCCGAGATCTCGTCTGCGCATGCGCGAAGCGGGCGCCGCACGGGCTCGCAAATACGACAACGTCTACCGCCTGGTCAAACTACACACACGTACCAAGTTTCGTCCCGATCGGTCAAGAATCGTAGATTTGTATTAATGACAGACAAACATACAGACAGACAAACAGACAAACAGAGGTCTTCAAAATATATATGAGACTAGCCGATGAGCCCGACGTTGTCCGGGCTATTCAAAAACCAAATTTCAAGTCGATAGCTCTACCCAGCCCGACGTTGTCCGGGCTATTCAAAAACCACATTTCAAGTCGATAGCTCTACCCGTTTCCGAGATCTGGTCTGCGCATTCGCGAAGTTGGGGTCGCACGGGCTCGGTGACTCGATAAAATTCGTATCCGGGGCAAGATACATTCACATACCAAATTTCAAGTCGATAGCTCCACCCGTTGCCGAGATCTCGTCTGCGCATGCGCGAAGCTGGCGTCGCACGGGCTCGCCAATACGACAAACGACGACCGCCTGGTCAAACTACACACACGTACCAAGTTTCGTCCCGATCGGTCGAGAATCGTAGATTTGTATAAATGACAGACAGACAGACAGACAAACAAACAAACAAACATACATACAGACAGCGGTCTTCAAAATATATATGAGACTAGCCGATGAGCCCGACGTTGTCCGGGCTATTCAAAAACCAAATTTCAAGTCGATAGCTCTACCCAGCCCAACGTTGTCCGGGCTATTCAAAAACCAAATTTCAAGTCGATAGCTCTACCCGTTTCCGAGATCTGGTCTGCGCATGCGCGAATTTGGGGTCGCACGGGCTCGGCGACTCGATAAAATTCGTATCCGGGGCAAGATACATTCACATACCAAATTTCAAGTCGATAGCTCCACCCGTTTCCGAGATCTCGTCTGGGCATGCGCGAAGCGGGCGCCGCACGGGCTCGCCAATACGACAAACGACGACCGCCTGGTCAAACTACACACACGTACCAAGTTTCGTCCCGATCGGTCGAGAATCGTAGATTTGTATAAATGACATACAGACATACAGACAGACAGACAGAGGTCTTCAAAATATATATGAGACTAGCCGATGAGCCCGACGTTGTCCGGGCTATTCAAAAACCAAATTTCAAGGCGATAGCTCCACCCGTTTCCGAGATCTGGTCTGCGCATGCCCAAAGCTGGCGTCGCACGGGCTCGGCGACCCGATAAAATTCGTATCCGGGGCAAGATACATTCAGAAACCAAATTTCAAGTCGATAGCTCCACCCGTTTCCGAGATCTCGTCTGCGCATGCGCGAAGCTGGCGTCGCACGGGCTCGGCGACCCGATAACATTCGTATCCGGGGCAAGATACATTCACATAGAAAATTTCAAGTCGATAGCTCCACCCGTTTCCGAGATCTCGTCTGCGCATGCGCGAAGCGGGCGCCGCACGGGCTCGCAAATACGACAACGTCTACCGCCTGGTCAAACTACACACACGTACCAAGTTTCGTCCCGATCGGTCAAGAATCGTAGATTTTTATTAATGACAGACAAACATACAGACAGACAAACAGACAAACAGAGGTCTTCAAAATATATATGAGACTAGCCGATGAGCCCGACGTTGTCCGGGCTATTCAAAAACCAAATTTCAAGTCGATAGCTCTACCCAGCCCGACGTTGTCCGGGCTATTCAAAAACCAAATTTCAAGTCGATAGCTCTACCCGTTTCCGAGATCTGGTCTGCGCATTCGCGAAGTTGGGGTCGCACGGGCTCGGCGACTCGATAAAATTCGTATCCGGGGCAAGATACATTCACATACCAAATTTCAAGTCGATAGCTCCACCCGTTGCCGAGATCTCGTCTGCGCATGCGCGAAGCTGGCGTCGCACGGGCTCGGCGACCCGATAAAATTCGCATCCGGGGCAAGATACATTCACATACCAAATATCAAGTCGATAGCTCCACCCGTTTCCGAGATCTCGTCTGCGCATGCGCGAAGCGGGCGCCGCACGGGCTAGCCAATACGACAAACGACGACCGCCTGATCAAACTACACACACGTACCAAGTTTCGTCCCGATCGGTCGAGAATCGTAGATTTGTATAAATGACATACAGACATACAGACAGACAGACAGAGGTCTTCAAAATATATATGAGACTAGCCGATGAGCCCGACGTTGTCCGGGCTATTCACATACCAAATTTCAAGTCGATAGCTCCACCCGTTTCCGAGATCTCGTCTGCGCATGCGCGAAGCTGGCGTCGCACGGGCTCGGCGACTCGATAAAATTCGCATCCGGGGCAAGATACATTCACATACCAAATTTCAAGTCGATAGCTCCACCCGTTTCCGAGATCTCGTCTGGGCATGCGCGAAGCGGGCGCCGCACGGGCTCGCCAATACGACAAACGACGACCGCCTGGTCAAACTACACACACGTACCAAGTTTCGTCCCGATCGGTCGAGAATCGTAGATTTGTATAAATGACATACAGACATACAGACAGACAGACAGAGGTCTTCAAAATATATATGAGACTAGCCGATGAGCCCGACGTTGTCCGGGCTATTCACATACCAAATTTCAAGTCGATAGCTCCACCCGTTTCCGAGATCTCGTCTGCGCATGCGCGAAGCTGGCGTCGCACGGGCTCGGCGACTCGATAAAATTCGCATCCGGGGCAAGATACATTCACATACCAAATTTCAAGTCGATAGCTCCACCCGTTTCCGAGATCTCGTCTGGGCATGCGCGAAGCGGGCGCCGCACGGGCTCGCCAATACGACAAACGACGACCGCCTGGTCAAACTACACACACGTACCAAGTTTCGTCCCGATCGGTCGAGAATCGTAGATTTGTATAAATGACATACAGACATACAGACAGACAGACAGAGGTCTTCAAAATATATATGAGACTAGCCGATGAGCCCGACGTTGTCCGGGCTATTCAAAAACCAAATTTCAAGTCGATAGCTCTACCCAGCCCTACGTTGTCCGGGCTATTCAAAAACCAAATTTCAAGTCGATAGCTCTACCCGTTTCCGAGATCTGGTCTGCGCATTCGCGAAGCTGGGGTCGCACGGGCTCGGCGACTCGATAAAATTCGTATCCGGGGCAAGATACATTCACATACCAAATTTCAAGTCGATAGCTCCACCCGTTTCCGAGATCTCGTCTGCGCATGCGCGAAGCGGGCGCCGCACGGGCTCGCCAATACGACAAGCGACGACCGCCTGGTCAAACTACACAAACGTACCAAGTGTCGTCCCGATCGGTCGAGAATCGTAGATTTGTATAAATGACATACAGACATACAGACAGACAGAGGTCTTCAAAATATATAAGAGACTAGCCGATGAGCCCGACGTTGTCCGGGCTATTCAAAAACCAAATTTCAAGTCGATAGCTCCACCCGTTTCCGAGATCTGGTTTGCGCATGCGCGAAGCTGGCGTCGCACGGGCTCGGCGACCCGATAAAATTCGTATCCGGGGCAAGATACATTCACATACCAAATTTCAAGTCGATAGCTCTACCCGTTGCCGAGATCTCGTCTGCACATGCGCGAAGCTGGCGTCGCACGGGCTCGGCGACCCGATAAAATTCGCATCCGGGGCAAGATACATTCACATACCAAATATCAAGTCGATAGCTCCACTCGTTTCCGAGATCTCGTCTGCGCATGCGCGAAGCTGGCGTCGCACGGGCTCGGCGACCCGATAAAATTCGTATCCGAGGCAAGACACATTCACATACAAAATTTCAAGTCGATAGCTCCACCCGTTTCCGAGATCTCGTCTGCGCATGCGCGAAGCTGGCGTCGCACGGGCTCGGCGACCCGATAACATTCGTATCCGGGGCAAGACACATTCACATACAAAATTTCAAGCCGATAGCTCCACCCGTTTCCGAGATCTCGTCTGCGCATGCGCGAAGCGGGCGCCGCACGGGCTCGCAAATACGACAACGTCTACCGCCTGGTCAAACTACACACACGTACCAAGTTTCGTCCCGATCGGTCAAGAATCGTAGATTTGTATTAATGACAGACAAACATACAGACAGACAAACAGACAAACAGAGGTCTTCAAAATATATATGAGACTAGCCGATGAGCCCGACGTTGTCCGGGCTATTCAAAAACCAAATTTCAAGTCGATAGCTCTACCCAGCCCGACGTTGTCCGGGCTATTCAAAAACCACATTTCAAGTCGATAGCTCTACCCGTTTCCGAGATCTGGTCTGCGCATTCGCGAAGTTGGGGTCGCACGGGCTCGGTGACTCGATAAAATTCGTATCCGGGGCAAGATACATTCACATACCAAATTTCAAGTCGATAGCTCCACCCGTTGCCGAGATCTCGTCTGCGCATGCGCGAAGCTGGCGTCGCACGGGCTCGCCAATACGACAAACGACGACCGCCTGGTCAAACTACACACACGTACCAAGTTTCGTCCCGATCGGTCGAGAATCGTAGATTTGTATAAATGACAGACAGACAGACAGACAAACAAACAAACAAACATACATACAGACAGAGGTCTTCAAAATATATATGAGACTAGCCGATGAGCCCGACGTTGTCCGGGCTATTCAAAAACCAAATTTCAAGTCGATAGCTCTACCCAGCCCAACGTTGTCCGGGCTATTCAAAAACCAAATTTCAAGTCGATAGCTCTACCCGTTTCCGAGATCTGGTCTGCGCATGCGCGAATTTGGGGTCGCACGGGCTCGGCGACTCGATAAAATTCGTATCCGGGGCAAGATACATTCACATACCAAATTTCAAGTCGATAGCTCCACCCGTTTCCGAGATCTCGTCTGGGCATGCGCGAAGCGGGCGCCGCACGGGCTCGCCAATACGACAAACGACGACCGCCTGGTCAAACTACACACACGTACCAAGTTTCGTCCCGATCGGTCGAGAATCGTAGATTTGTATAAATGACATACAGACATACAGACAGACAGACAGAGGTCTTCAAAATATATATGAGACTAGCCGATGAGCCCGACGTTGTCCGGGCTATTCAAAAACCAAATTTCAAGGCGATAGCTCCACCCGTTTCCGAGATCTGGTCTGCGCATGCCCAAAGCTGGCGTCGCACGGGCTCGGCGACCCGATAAAATTCGTATCCGGGGCAAGATACATTCAGAAACCAAATTTCAAGTCGATAGCTCCACCCGTTTCCGAGATCTCGTCTGCGCATGCGCGAAGCTGGCGTCGCACGGGCTCGGCGACCCGATAACATTCGTATCCGGGGCAAGATACATTCACATAGAAAATTTCAAGTCGATAGCTCCACCCGTTTCCGAGATCTCGTCTGCGCATGCGCGAAGCGGGCGCCGCACGGGCTCGCAAATACGACAACGTCTACCGCCTGGTCAAACTACACACACGTACCAAGTTTCGTCCCGATCGGTCAAGAATCGTAGATTTTTATTAATGACAGACAAACATACAGACAGACAAACAGACAAACAGAGGTCTTCAAAATATATATGAGACTAGCCGATGAGCCCGACGTTGTCCGGGCTATTCAAAAACCAAATTTCAAGTCGATAGCTCTACCCAGCCCGACGTTGTCCGGGCTATTCAAAAACCAAATTTCAAGTCGATAGCTCTACCCGTTTCCGAGATCTGGTCTGCGCATTCGCGAAGTTGGGGTCGCACGGGCTCGGCGACTCGATAAAATTCGTATCCGGGGCAAGATACATTCACATACCAAATTTCAAGTCGATAGCTCCACCCGTTGCCGAGATCTCGTCTGCGCATGCGCGAAGCTGGCGTCGCACGGGCTCGGCGACCCGATAAAATTCGCATCCGGGGCAAGATACATTCACATACCAAATATCAAGTCGATAGCTCCACCCGTTTCCGAGATCTCGTCTGCGCATGCGCGAAGCGGGCGCCGCACGGGCTAGCCAATACGACAAACGACGACCGCCTGATCAAACTACACACACGTACCAAGTTTCGTCCCGATCGGTCGAGAATCGTAGATTTGTATAAATGACATACAGACATACAGACAGACAGACAGAGGTCTTCAAAATATATATGAGACTAGCCGATGAGCCCGACGTTGTCCGGGCTATTCACATACCAAATTTCAAGTCGATAGCTCCACCCGTTTCCGAGATCTCGTCTGCGCATGCGCGAAGCTGGCGTCGCACGGGCTCGGCGACTCGATAAAATTCGCATCCGGGGCAAGATACATTCACATACCAAATTTCAAGTCGATAGCTCCACCCGTTTCCGAGATCTCGTCTGGGCATGCGCGAAGCGGGCGCCGCACGGGCTCGCCAATACGACAAACGACGACCGCCTGGTCAAACTACACACACGTACCAAGTTTCGTCCCGATCGGTCGAGAATCGTAGATTTGTATAAATGACATACAGACATACAGACAGACAGACAGAGGTCTTCAAAATATATATGAGACTAGCCGATGAGCCCGACGTTGTCCGGGCTATTCAAAAACCAAATTTCAAGTCGATAGCTCTACCCAGCCCTACGTTGTCCGGGCTATTCAAAAACCAAATTTCAAGTCGATAGCTCTACCCGTTTCCGAGATCTGGTCTGCGCATTCGCGAAGCTGGGGTCGCACGGGCTCGGCGACTCGATAAAATTCGTATCCGGGGCAAGATACATTCACATACCAAATTTCAAGTCGATAGCTCCACCCGTTTCCGAGATCTCGTCTGCGCATGCGCGAAGCGGGCGCCGCACGGGCTCGCCAATACGACAAGCGACGACCGCCTGGTCAAACTACACAAACGTACCAAGTGTCGTCCCGATCGGTCGAGAATCGTAGATTTGTATAAATGACATACAGACATACAGACAGACAGAGGTCTTCAAAATATATAAGAGACTAGCCGATGAGCCCGACGTTGTCCGGGCTATTCAAAAACCAAATTTCAAGTCGATAGCTCCACCCGTTTCCGAGATCTGGTTTGCGCATGCGCGAAGCTGGCGTCGCACGGGCTCGGCGACCCGATAAAATTCGTATCCGGGGCAAGATACATTCACATACCAAATTTCAAGTCGATAGCTCTACCCGTTGCCGAGATCTCGTCTGCGCATGCGCGAAGCTGGCGTCGCACGGGCTCGGCGACCCGATAAAATTTGCATCCGGGGCAAGATACATTCACATACCAAATATCAAGTCGATAGCTCCACTCGTTTCCGAGATCTCGTCTGCGCATGCGCGAAGCTGGCGTCGCACGGGCTCGGCGACCCGATAAAATTCGTATCCGAGGCAAGACACATTCACATACAAAATTTCAAGTCGATAGCTCCACCCGTTTCCGAGATCTCGTCTGCGCATGCGCGAAGCTGGCGTCGCACGGGCTCGGCGACCCGATAACATTCGTATCCGGGGCAAGACACATTCACATACAAAATTTCAAGCCGATAGCTCCACCCGTTTCCGAGATCTCGTCTGCGCATGCGCGAAGCGGGCGCCGCACGGGCTCGCAAATACGACAACGTCTACCGCCTGGTCAAACTACACACACGTACCAAGTTTCGTCCCGATCGGTCAAGAATCGTAGATTTGTATTAATGACAGACAAACATACAGACAGACAAACAGACAAACAGAGGTCTTCAAAATATATATGAGACTAGCCGATGAGCCCGACGTTGTCCGGGCTATTCAAAAACCAAATTTCAAGTCGATAGCTCTACCCAGCCCGACGTTGTCCGGGCTATTCAAAAACCACATTTCAAGTCGATAGCTCTACCCGTTTCCGAGATCTGGTCTGCGCATTCGCGAAGTTGGGGTCGCACGGGCTCGGTGACTCGATAAAATTCGTATCCGGGGCAAGATACATTCACATACCAAATTTCAAGTCGATAGCTCCACCCGTTGCCGAGATCTCGTCTGCGCATGCGCGAAGCTGGCGTCGCACGGGCTCGCCAATACGACAAACGACGACCGCCTGGTCAAACTACACACACGTACCAAGTTTCGTCCCGATCGGTCGAGAATCGTAGATTTGTATAAATGACAGACAGACAGACAGACAAACAAACAAACAAACATACATACAGACAGAGGTCTTCAAAATATATATGAGACTAGCCGATGAGCCCGACGTTGTCCGGGCTATTCAAAAACCAAATTTCAAGTCGATAGCTCTACCCAGCCCAACGTTGTCCGGGCTATTCAAAAACCAAATTTCAAGTCGATAGCTCTACCCGTTTCCGAGATCTGGTCTGCGCATGCGCGAATTTGGGGTCGCACGGGCTCGGCGACTCGATAAAATTCGTATCCGGGGCAAGATACATTCACATACCAAATTTCAAGTCGATAGCTCCACCCGTTTCCGAGATCTCGTCTGGGCATGCTTGAAGCGGGCGCCGCACGGGCTCGCCAATACGACAAACGACGACCGCCTGGTCAAACTACACACACGTACCAAGTTTCGTCCCGATCGGTCGAGAATCGTAGATTTGTATAAATGACATACAGACATACAGACAGACAGACAGAGGTCTTCAAAATATATATGAGACTAGCCGATGAGCCCGACGTTGTCCGGGCTATTCAAAAACCAAATTTCAAGGCGATAGCTCCACCCGTTTCCGAGATCTGGTCTGCGCATGCCCAAAGCTGGCGTCGCACGGGCTCGGCGACCCGATAAAATTCGTATCCGGGGCAAGATACATTCAGAAACCAAATTTCAAGTCGATAGCTCCACCCGTTTCCGAGATCTCGTCTGCGCATGCGCGAAGCTGGCGTCGCACGGGCTCGGCGACCCGATAACATTCGTATCCGGGGCAAGATACATTCACATAGAAAATTTCAAGTCGATAGCTCCACCCGTTTCCGAGATCTCGTCTGCGCATGCGCGAAGCGGGCGCCGCACGGGCTCGCAAATACGACAACGTCTACCGCCTGGTCAAACTACACACACGTACCAAGTTTCGTCCCGATCGGTCAAGAATCGTAGATTTTTATTAATGACAGACAAACATACAGACAGACAAACAGACAAACAGAGGTCTTCAAAATATATATGAGACTAGCCGATGAGCCCGACGTTGTCCGGGCTATTCAAAAACCAAATTTCAAGTCGATAGCTCTACCCAGCCCGACGTTGTCCGGGCTATTCAAAAACCAAATTTCAAGTCGATAGCTCTACCCGTTTCCGAGATCTGGTCTGCGCATTCGCGAAGTTGGGGTCGCACGGGCTCGGCGACTCGATAAAATTCGTATCCGGGGCAAGATACATTCACATACCAAATTTCAAGTCGATAGCTCCACCCGTTGCCGAGATCTCGTCTGCGCATGCGCGAAGCTGGCGTCGCACGGGCTCGGCGACCCGATAAAATTCGCATCCGGGGCAAGATACATTCACATACCAAATATCAAGTCGATAGCTCCACCCGTTTCCGAGATCTCGTCTGCGCATGCGCGAAGCGGGCGCCGCACGGGCTAGCCAATACGACAAACGACGACCGCCTGATCAAACTACACACACGTACCAAGTTTCGTCCCGATCGGTCGAGAATCGTAGATTTGTATAAATGACATACAGACATACAGACAGACAGACAGAGGTCTTCAAAATATATATGAGACTAGCCGATGAGCCCGACGTTGTCCGGGCTATTCACATACCAAATTTCAAGTCGATAGCTCCACCCGTTTCCGAGATCTCGTCTGCGCATGCGCGAAGCTGGCGTCGCACGGGCTCGGCGACTCGATAAAATTCGCATCCGGGGCAAGATACATTCACATACCAAATTTCAAGTCGATAGCTCCACCCGTTTCCGAGATCTCGTCTGGGCATGCGCGAAGCGGGCGCCGCACGGGCTCGCCAATACGACAAACGACGACCGCCTGGTCAAACTACACACACGTACCAAGTTTCGTCCCGATCGGTCGAGAATCGTAGATTTGTATAAATGACATACAGACATACAGACAGACAGACAGAGGTCTTCAAAATATATATGAGACTAGCCGATGAGCCCGACGTTGTCCGGGCTATTCAAAAACCAAATTTCAAGGCGATAGCTCCACCCGTTTCCGAGATCTGGTCTGCGCATGCCCAAAGCTGGCGTCGCACGGGCTCGGCGACCCGATAAAATTCGTATCCGGGGCAAGATACATTCAGAAACCAAATTTCAAGTCGATAGCTCCACCCGTTTCCGAGATCTCGTCTGCGCATGCGCGAAGCTGGCGTCGCACGGGCTCGGCGACCCGATAACATTCGTATCCGGGGCAAGATACATTCACATAGAAAATTTCAAGTCGATAGCTCCACCCGTTTCCGAGATCTCGTCTGCGCATGCGCGAAGCGGGCGCCGCACGGGCTCGCAAATACGACAACGTCTACCGCCTGGTCAAACTACACACACGTACCAAGTTTCGTCCCGATCGGTCGAGAATCGTAGATTTTTATTAATGACAGACAAACATACAGACAGACAAACAGACAAACAGAGGTCTTCAAAATATATATGAGACTAGCCGATGAGCCCGACGTTGTCCGGGCTATTCAAAAACCAAATTTCAAGTCGATAGCTCTACCCAGCCCGACGTTGTCCGGGCTATTCAAAAACCAAATTTCAAGTCGATAGCTCTACCCGTTTCCGAGATCTGGTCTGCGCATTCGCGAAGTTGGGGTCGCACGGGCTCGGCGACTCGATAAAATTCGTATCCGGGGCAAGATACATTCACATACCAAATTTCAAGTCGATAGCTCCACCCGTTGCCGAGATCTCGTCTGCGCATGCGCGAAGCTGGCGTCGCACGGGCTCGGCGACCCGATAAAATTCGCATCCGGGGCAAGATACATTCACATACCAAATATCAAGTCGATAGCTCCACCCGTTTCCGAGATCTCGTCTGCGCATGCGCGAAGCGGGTGCCGCACGGGCTAGCCAATACGACAAACGACGACCGCCTGATCAAACTACACACACGTACCAAGTTTCGTCCCGATCGGTCGAGAATCGTAGATTTGTATAAATGACATACAGACATACAGACAGACAGACAGAGGTCTTCAAAATATATATGAGACTAGCCGATGAGCCCGACGTTGTCCGGGCTATTCAAAAACCAAATTTCAAGTCGATAGCTCCACCCGTTTCCGAGATCTCGTCTGCGCATGCGCGAAGCTGGCGTCGCACGGGCTCGGCGACTCGATAAAATTCGCATCCGGGGCAAGATACATTCACATACCAAATATCAAGTCGATAGCTCCACTCGTTTCCGAGATCTCGTCTGCGCATGCGCGAAGCTGGCGTCGCACGGGCTCGCCAATACGACAAACGACGACCGCCTGGTCAAACTACACACACGTACCAAGTTTCGTCCCGATCGGTCGAGAATCGTAGATTTGTATAAATGACATACAGACATACAGACAGACAGACAGAGGTCTTCAAAATATATATGAGACTAGCCGATGAGCCCGACGTTGTCCGGGCTATTCAAAAACCAAATTTCAAGGCGATAGCTCCACCCGTTTCCGAGATCTGGTCTGCGCATGCCCAAAGCTGGCGTCGCACGGGCTCGGCGACCCGATAAAATTCGTATCCGGGGCAAGATACATTCAGAAACCAAATTTCAAGTCGATAGCTCCACCCGTTTCCGAGATCTCGTCTGCGCATGCGCGAAGCGGGCGCCGCACGGGCTCGCAAATACGACAACGTCTACCGCCTGGTCAAACTACACACACGTACCAAGTTTCGTCCCGATCGGTCAAGAATCGTAGATTTTTATTAATGACAGACAAACATACAGACAGACAAACAGACAAACAGAGGTCTTCAAAATATATATGAGACTAGCCGATGAGCCCGACGTTGTCCGGGCTATTCAAAAACCAAATTTCAAGTCGATAGCTCTACCCAGCCCGACGTTGTCCGGGCTATTCAAAAACCAAATTTCAAGTCGATAGCTCTACCCGTTTCCGAGATCTGGTCTGCGCATTCGCGAAGTTGGGGTCGCACGGGCTCGGCGACTCGATAAAATTCGTATCCGGGGCAAGATACATTCACATACCAAATTTCAAGTCGATAGCTCCACCCGTTGCCGAGATCTCGTCTGCGCATGCGCGAAGCTGGCGTCGCACGGGCTCGGCGACCCGATAAAATTCGCATCCGGGGCAAGATACATTCACATACCAAATATCAAGTCGATAGCTCCACCCGTTTCCGAGATCTCGTCTGCGCATGCGCGAAGCGGGCGCCGCACGGGCTAGCCAATACGACAAACGACGACCGCCTGATCAAACTACACACACGTACCAAGTTTCGTCCCGATCGGTCGAGAATCGTAGATTTGTATAAATGACATACAGACATACAGACAGACAGACAGAGGTCTTCAAAATATATATGAGACTAGCCGATGAGCCCGACGTTGTCCGGGCTATTCAAAAACCAAATTTCAAGTCGATAGCTCCACCCGTTTCCGAGATCTCGTCTGCGCATGCGCGAAGCTGGCGTCGCACGGGCTCGGCGACCCGATAAAATTCGCATCCGGGGCAAGATACATTCACATACCAAATATCAAGTCGATAGCTCCACTCGTTTCCGAGATCTCGTCTGCGCATGCGCGAAGCTGGCGTCGCACGGGCTCGGCGACCCGATAAAATTCGTATCCGGGGCAAGACACATTCACATACAAAATTTCAAGTCGATAGCTCCACCCGTTGCCGAGATCTCGTCTGCGCATGCGCGAAGCTGGCGTCGCACGGGCTCGGCGACTCGATAAAATTCGTATCCGGGGCAAGATACATTCACATACCAAATATCAAGTCGATAGCTCCACCCGTTTCCGAGATCTCGTCTGCGCATGCGCGAAGCGGGCGCCGCACGGGCTAGCCAATACGACAAACGACGACCGCCTGATCAAACTACACACACGTACCAAGTTTCGTCCCGATCGGTCGAGAATCGTAGATTTGTATAAATGACATACAGACATACAGACAGACAGACAGAGGTCTTCAAAATATATATGAGACTAGCCGATGAGCCCGACGTTGTCCGGGCTATTCAAAAACCAAATTTCAAGTCGATAGCTCCACCCGTTGCCGAGATCTCGTCTGCGCATGCGCGAAGCTGGCGTCGCACGGGCTCGGCGACCCGATAAAATTCGCATCCGGGGCAAGATACATTCACATACCAAATATCAAGTCGATAGCTCCACTCGTTTCCGAGATCTCGTCTGCGCATGCGCGAAGCTGGCGTCGCACGGGCTCGGTGACCCGATAAAATTCGTATCCGGGGCAAGACACATTCACATACAAAATTTCAAGTCGATAGCTCCACCCGTTGCCGAGATCTCGTCTGCGCATGCGCGAAGCTGGCGTCGCACGGGCTCGGCGACCCGATAAAATTCGCATCCGGGGCAAGATACATTCACATACCAAATATCAAGTCGATAGCTCCACTCGTTTCCGAGATCTCGTCTGCGCATGCGCGAAGCTGGCGTCGCACGGGCTCGGCGACCCGATAAAATTCGTATCCGAGGCAAGACACATTCACATACAAAATTTCAAGTCGATAGCTCCACCCGTTTCCGAGATCTCGTCTGCGCATGCGCGAAGCGGGCGCCGCACGGGCTAGCCAATACGACAAACGACGACCGCCTGATCAAACTACACACACGTACCAAGTTTCGTCCCGATCGGTCGAGAATCGTAGATTTGTATAAATGACATACAGACATACAGACAGACAGACAGAGGTCTTCAAAATATATATGAGACTAGCCGATGAGCCCGACGTTGTCCGGGCTACTCAAAAACCAAATTTCAAGTCGATAGCTCCACCCGTTGCCGAGATCTCGTCTGCGCATGCGCGAAGCTGTCGTCGCACGGGCTCGGCGACCCGATAAAATTCGCATCCGGGGCAAGATACATTCACATACCAAATATCAAGTCGATAGCTCCACTCGTTTCCGAGATCTCGTCTGCGCATGCGCGAAGCTGGCGTCGCACGGGCTCGGCGACCCGATAAAATTCGTATCCGGGGCAAGACACATTCACATACAAAATTTCAAGTCGATAGCTCCACCCGTTGCCGAGATCTCGTCTGCGCATGCGCGAAGCTGGCGTCGCACGGGCTCGGCGACCCGATAAAATTCGCATCCGGGGCAAGATACATTCACATACCAAATATCAAGTCGATAGCTCCACTCGTTTCCGAGATCTCGTCTGCGCATGCGCGAAGCTGGCGTCGCACGGGCTCGGCGACCCGATAAAATTCGTATCCGAGGCAAGACACATTCACATACAAAATTTCAAGTCGATAGCTCCACCCGTTTCCGAGATCTCGTCTGCGCATGCGCGAAGCGGGCGCCGCACGGGCTAGCCAATACGACAAACGACGACCGCCTGATCAAACTACACACACGTACCAAGTTTCGTCCCGATCGGTCGAGAATCGTAGATTTGTATAAATGACATACAGACATACAGACAGACAGACAGAGGTCTTCAAAATATATATGAGACTAGCCGATGAGCCCGACGTTGTCCGGGCTATTCAAAAACCAAATTTCAAGTCGATAGCTCCACCCGTTTCCGAGATCTCGTCTGCGCATGCGCGAAGCTGGCGTCGCACGGGCTCGGCGACCCGATAAAATTCGCATCCGGGGCAAGATACATTCACATACCAAATATCAAGTCGATAGCTCCACTCGTTTCCGAGATCTCGTCTGCGCATGCGCGAAGCTGGCGTCGCACGGGCTCGGCGACCCGATAAAATTCGTATCCGGGGCAAGACACATTCACATACAAAATTTCAAGTCGATAGCTCCACCCGTTGCCGAGATCTCGTCTGCGCATGCGCGAAGCTGGCGTCGCACGGGCTCGGCGACTCGATAAAATTCGTATCCGGGGCAAGATACATTCACATACCAAATATCAAGTCGATAGCTCCACCCGTTTCCGAGATCTCGTCTGCGCATGCGCGAAGCGGGCGCCGCACGGGCTAGCCAATACGACAAACGACGACCGCCTGATCAAACTACACACACGTACCAAGTTTCGTCCCGATCGGTCGAGAATCGTAGATTTGTATAAATGACATACAGACATACAGACAGACAGACAGAGGTCTTCAAAATATATATGAGACTAGCCGATGAGCCCGACGTTGTCCGGGCTATTCAAAAACCAAATTTCAAGTCGATAGCTCCACCCGTTGCCGAGATCTCGTCTGCGCATGCGCGAAGCTGGCGTCGCACGGGCTCGGCGACCCGATAAAATTCGCATCCGGGGCAAGATACATTCACATACCAAATATCAAGTCGATAGCTCCACTCGTTTCCGAGATCTCGTCTGCGCATGCGCGAAGCTGGCGTCGCACGGGCTCGGCGACCCGATAAAATTCGTATCCGGGGCAAGACACATTCACATACAAAATTTCAAGTCGATAGCTCCACCCGTTGCCGAGATCTCGTCTGCGCATGCGCGAAGCTGGCGTCGCACGGGCTCGGCGACCCGATAAAATTCGCATCCGGGGCAAGATACATTCACATACCAAATATCAAGTCGATAGCTCCACTCGTTTCCGAGATCTCGTCTGCGCATGCGCGAAGCTGGCGTCGCACGGGCTCGGCGACCCGATAAAATTCGTATCCGGGGCAAAACACATTCACATACAAAATTTCAAGTCGATAGCTCCACCCGTTGCCGAGATCTCGTCTGCGCATGCGCGAAGCTGGCGTCGCACGGGCTCGGCGACCCGATAAAATTCGCATCCGGGGCAAGATACATTCACATACCAAATATCAAGTCGATAGCTCCACTCGTTTCCGAGATCTCGTCTGCGCATGCGCGAAGCTGGCGTCGCACGGGCTCGGCGACCCGATAAAATTCGTATCCGAGGCAAGACACATTCACATACAAAATTTCAAGTCGATAGCTCCACCCGTTTCCGAGATCTCGTCTGCGCATGCGCGAAGCTGGCGTCGCACGGGCTCGGCGACCCGATAACATTCGTATCCGGGGCAAGATACATTCACATAGCAAATTTCAAGCCGATAGCTCCACCCGTTTCCGAGATCTCGTCTGCGCATGCGCGAAGCGGGCGCCGCACGGGCTCGCAAATACGACAACGTCTACCGCCTGGTCAAACTACACACACGTACCAAGTTTCGTCCCGATCGGTCAAGAATCGTAGATTTGTATTAATGACAGACAAACATACAGACAGACAAACAGACAAACAGAGGTCTTCAAAATATATATGAGACTAGCCGATGAGCCCGACGTTGTCCGGGCTATTCAAAAACCAAATTTCAAGTCGATAGCTCTACCCAGCCCGACGTTGTCCGGGCTATTCAAAAACCAAATTTCAAGTCGATAGCTCTACCCGTTTCCGAGATCTGGTCTGCGCATTCGCGAAGTTGGGGTCGCACGGGCTCGGCGACTCGATAAAATTCGTATCCGGGGCAAGATACATTCACATACCAAATTTCAAGTCGATAGCTCTACCCGTTGCCGAGATCTCGTCTGCGCATGCGCGAAGCTGGCGTCGCACGGGCTCGCCAATACGACAAACGACGACCGCCTGGTCAAACTACACACACGTACCAAGTTTCGTCCCGATCGGTCGAGAATCGTAGATTTGTATAAATGACAGACAGACAGACAGACAAACAAACAAACAAACAAACATACATACAGACAGAGGTCTTCAAAATATATATGAGACTAGCCGATGAGCCCGACGTTGTCCGGGCTATTCAAAAACCAAATTTCAAGTCGATAGCTCTACCCAGCCCAACGTTGTCCGGGCTATTCAAAAACCAAATTTCAAGTCGATAGCTCTACCCGTTTCCGAGATCTGGTCTGCGCATGCGCGAAGTTGGGGTCGCACGGGCTCGGCGACTCGATAAAATTCGTATCCGGGGCAAGATACATTCACATACCAAATTTCAAGTCGATAGCTCCACCCGTTTCCGAGATCTCGTCTGCGCATGCGCGAAGCGGGCGCCGCACGGGCTCGCCAATACGACAAACGACGACCGCCTGGTCAAACTACACACACGTACCAAGTTTCGTCCCGATCGGTCGAGAATCGTAGATTTGTATAAATGACATACAGACATACAGACAGACAGACAGAGGTCTTCAAAATATATATGAGACTAGCCGATGAGCCCGACGTTGTCCGGGCTATTCAAAAACCAAATTTCAAGGCGATAGCTCCACCCGTTTCCGAGATCTGGTCTGCGCATGCCCAAAGCTGGCGTCGCACGGGCTCGGCGACCCGATAAAATTCGTATCCGGGGCAAGATACATTCAGAAACCAAATTTCAAGTCGATAGCTCCACCCGTTTCCGAGATCTCGTCTGCGCATGCGCGAAGCTGGCGTCGCACGGGCTCGGCGACCCGATAACATTCGTATCCGGGGCAAGATACATTCACATAGAAAATTTCAAGTCGATAGCTCCACCCGTTTCCGAGATCTCGTCTGCGCATGCGCGAAGCGGGCGCCGCACGGGCTCGCAAATACGACAACGTCTACCGCCTGGTCAAACTACACACACGTACCAAGTTTCGTCCCGATCGGTCAAGAATCGTAGATTTGTATTAATGACAGACAAACATACAGACAGACAAACAGACAAACAGAGGTCTTCAAAATATATATGAGACTAGCCGATGAGCCCGACGTTGTCCGGGCTATTCAAAAACCAAATTTCAAGTCGATAGCTCTACCCAGCCCGACGTTGTCCGGGCTATTCAAAAACCAAATTTCAAGTCGATAGCTCTACCCGTTTCCGAGATCTGGTCTGCGCATTCGCGAAGTTGGGGTCGCACGGGCTCGGCGACTCGATAAAATTCGTATCCGGGGCAAGATACATTCACATACCAAATTTCAAGTCGATAGCTCCACCCGTTGCCGAGATCTCGTCTGCGCATGCGCGAAGCTGGCGTCGCACGGGCTCGGCGACCCGATAAAATTCGCATCCGGGGCAAGATACATTCACATACCAAATATCAAGTCGATAGCTCCACCCGTTTCCGAGATCTCGTCTGCGCATGCGCGAAGCGGGCGCCGCACGGGCTAGCCAATACGACAAACGACGACCGCCTGATCAAACTACACACACGTACCAAGTTTCGTCCCGATCGGTCGAGAATCGTAGATTTGTATAAATGACATACAGACATACAGACAGACAGACAGAGGTCTTCAAAAATATATATGAGACTAGCCGATGAGCCCGACGTTGTCCGGGCTATTCAAAAACCAAATTTCAAGTCGATAGCTCCACCCGTTGCCGAGATCTCGTCTGCGCATGCGCGAAGCTGGCGTCGCACGGGCTCGGCGACCCGATAAAATTCGCATCCGGGGCAAGATACATTCACATACCAAATATCAAGTCGATAGCTCCACTCGTTTCCGAGATCTCGTCTGCGCATGCGCGAAGCTGGCGTCGCACGGGCTCGGCGACCCGATAAAATTCGTATCCGGGGCAAGACACATTCACATACAAAATTTCAAGTCGATAGCTCCACCCGTTGCCGAGATCTCGTCTGCGCATGCGCGAAGCTGGCGTCGCACGGGCTCGGCGACACGATAAAATTCGCATCCGGGGCAAGATACAATCACATACCAAATATCAAGTCGATAGCTCAACCCGTTTCCGAGATCTCGTCTGCGCATGCGCGAAGCTGGCGTCGCACGGGCTCGGCGACCCGATAAAATTCGTATCCGGGGCAAGACACATTCACATACAAAATTTCAAGTCGATAGCACCACCCGTTTCCGAGATCTCGTCTGCGCATGCGCGAAGCGGGCGCCGCACGGGCTCGCCAATACGACAACGTTCACCGCCCGGTCAAACTACACACACGTACCAAGTTTCGTCCAGATCGGTCGAGAATCGTAGATTTGTATAAATGACAGACAGACAAGACAGACAGACAAACAAACAAACATACATACAGACAGAGGTCTTCAAAATATATATGAGACTAGCCGATGAGCCCGACGTTGTCCGGGCTATTCAAAAACCAAATTTCAAGTCGATAGCTCTACCCAGCCCGACGTTGTCCGGGCTATTCAAAAACAAAATTTCAAGTCGATAGCTCCACCCGTTTCCGAGATCTGGTCTGCGCATGCGCGAAGTTGGGGTCGAACGGGCTCGGCGACTCGATAAAATTCGTATCCGGGGCAAGATACATTCACATACCAAATTTCAAGTCGATAGCTCCACCCGTTTCCGAGATCTCGTCTGCGCATGCGCGAAGCGGGCGCCACACGGGCTCGCCAATACGACAAACGACGACCGCCTGGTCAAACTACACACACGTACCAAGTTTCGTCCCGATCGGTCGAGAATCGTAGATTTGTATAAAAGACATACAGACATACAGACAGACAGAGGTCTTCAAAATTTATATGAGACTAGCCGATGAGCCCGACGTTGTCCGGGCTATTCAAATTTCAAGTCGATAGCTCCACCCATTTCCGAGATCTGGTCTGCGCATGCGATAGCTCTACCCGTTTCCCAGATCTGGTCTGCGCATGCGCGAAGCCGATGAGCCCGACGTTGTCCGGGCTATTCAAAAACCAAATTTCAAGTCGATAGCTCTACCCAGCCCGACGTTGTCCGGGCTATTCAAAAACCAAATTTCAAGTCGATAGCTCCACCCGTTTCCGAGATCTGGTCTGCGTATGCGCGAAGCTGGCGTCGCACTGGCTCGGCGACCCGATAAAATTCGTATCCGGGGCAAGATACATTCACATACCAAATTTCAAGTCGATAGCTCCACCCGTTTCCGAGATCTCGTCTGCGCATGCGCGAAGCGGGCGCCGCACGGGCTCGACAATACGACAAACGACGACCGCCTGGTCAAACTACACACACGTACCAAGTTTCGTCCCGATCGGTCGAGAATCGTAGATTTGTATAAATGACATACAGACATACAGACATACAGAGGTCTTCAAAATATATATGAGACTAGCCGATGAGCCCGACGTTGTCCGGGCTATTCAAAAACCAAATTTCAAGTCGATAGCTCCACCCGTTTCCGAGATCTGGTCTGCGCATGCGCGAAGCTGGCGTCGCACGGGCTCGGCGACCCGATAAAATTCGTATCCGGGGCAAGATGCATTCACATACCAAATTTCAAGTCGATGTCCGGCTATTAAAAAACCAAATTTCAAGTCGATAGCTCTATCCGTTTCCGAGGTCTGGTCTGCGCATGCGCGAAGCTGGCATCGCACGGGCTCGGCGACCCGATAAAATTCGTATCCGGGGCAAGATACATTCACATAGCAAATTTCAAGTCGATAGCTCCACCCATTTCCGAGATCTTGTCTGCGCATGCGCGAAGCGGGTGCCGCACGTGCTCGCCAATACGACAACGTCCACCGCCTGTTCAAACTACACACACGTACCAAGTTTAGTCCCGATCGGTCAAGAATCGTAGATTTGTATTAATGACATACAAACATACAGACAAACAGACAAACAGAGGACTTCAAAATATATATGAGACTAGCCGATGAGCCCGACGTTGTCCGGGCTATTCAAAAACCAAATTTCAAGTCGATAGCTCTACCCAGCCCGACGTTGTCCGGGCTATTCAAAAACCAAATTTCAAGTCGATAGCTCTACCCGTTTCCGAGATCTGGTCTGCGCATTCGCGAAGCTGGGGTCGCACGGGCTCGGCGACTCGATAAAATTCGTATCCGGGGCAAGATACATTCACATACCAAATTTCAAGTCAATAGCTCCATCCGTTTCCGAGATCTCGTCTGCGCATGCGCGAAGCGGGCGCCGCACGGGCTCGCCAATACGACAAACGACGACCGCCTGGTCAAACTACACACACGTACCAAGTTTCGTCCCGATCGGTCGAGAATCGTAGATTTGTATAAATGACATACAGACATACAGACATACAGAGGTCTTCAAAATATATATGAGACTAGCCGATGAGCCCGACGTTGTCCGGGCTATTCAAAAACCAAATTTCAAGTCGATAGCTCCACCCGTTTCCGAGATCTGGTCTGCGCATGCGCGAAGCTGGCGTCGCACGGGCTCGGCGACCCGATAAAATTCGTATCCGGGGCAAGATGCATTCACATACCAAATTTCAAGTCGATGTCCGGCTATTAAAAAACCAAATTTCAAGTCGATAGCTCTACCCGTTTCCGAGTTCTGGTCTGCGCATGCGCGAAGCTGGCATCGCACGGGCTCGGCGACCCGATAAAATTCGTATCCGGGGCAAGATACATTCAGATAGCAAATTTCAAGTCGATAGCTCCACCCATTTCCGAGATCTTGTCTGCGCATGCGCGAAGCGGGTGCCGCACGGGCTCACCAATACGACAACGTCCACCGCCTGTTCAAACTACACACAAGTACCAAGTTTCGTCCCGATCGGTCAAGAATCGTAGATTTGTATTAATGACATACAAACATACAGACAAACAGACAAACAGAGGTCTTCAAAATATATATGAGACTAGCCGATGAGCCCGACGTTGTCCGGGCTATTCAAAAACCAAATTTCAAGTCGATAACTCTACCCAGCCCGACGTTGTCCGGGCTATTCAAAAACCAAATTTCAAGTCGATAGCTCTACCCGTTTCCGAGATCTGGTCTGCGCATTCGCGAAGCTGGTGTCGCACGGGCTCGGCGACTCGATAAAATTCGTATCCGGGGCAAGATACATTCACATACCAAATTTCAAGTCGATGGCTCCACCCGTTTCCGAGATCTCGTCTGCGCATGCGCGAAGCGGGCGCCGCACGGGCTCGCCACAATACGACAAACGACGACCGCCTGGTCAAACTACACACACGTACCAAGTTTCGTCCCGATCGGTCGAGAATCGTAGATTTGTATAAATGACATACAGACATACAGACAGACAGACAGAGGTCTTCAAAATATATATGAGACTAGCCGATGAGCCCGACGTTGTCCGGGCTATTCAAAAACCAAATTTCGATAGCTTCACCCGTTTCCGAGATCTGGTCTGCGCATGCGCGAAGCTGGCGTCGCACGGGCTCGGCGACCCGATAAAATTCGTATCCGGGGCAAGATACATTCACAAACCAAATTTCAAGTCGATAGCTCCACCCGTTTCCGAGATCTCGTCTGCGCATGCGCGAAGCTGGCGTCGCACGGGCTCGGCGACCCGATAAAATTCGTATCCGGGGCAAGATACATTCACATAGAAAATTTCAAGTCGATAGCTCCACCCGTTTCCGAGATCTCGTCTGCGCATGCGCGAAGCGGGCGCCGCACGGGCTCGCAAATACGACAACGTCTACCGCCTGGTCAAACTACACACACGTACCAAGTTTCGTCCCGATCGGTCGAGAATCGTAGATTTGTATTAATGACAGACAAACATACAGACAGACAAACAGACAGACAGAAATATATATGAGACTAGCCGATGAGCCCGACGTTGTCCGGGCTATTCAAAAACCAAATTTCAAGTCGATAGCTCTACGCAGTCCGACGTTGTCCGGGCTATTCAAAAACCAAATTTCAAGTCGATAGCTCTACCCGTTTCCGAGATCTGGTCTGCGCATGCGCGAAGCTGGCGTCGCACGGGCTCGGTGACCCGATAAAATTCGTATCCGGGGCAAGATACATTCACATACCAAATTTCAAGTCGATAGCTCCACCCGTTGCCGAGATCTCGTCTGCGCATGCGCGAAGCGGGCGCCGCACGGGCTCACCAATACGACAACGACGACCGCCTGGTCAAACTACACACACGTACCAAGTTTCGTGCCGATCGGTCGAGAATCGTAGATTTGTATAAATGACATACAGACATACATACATACAGACAGACAGACAAACAGAGGTCTTCAAATGATAGCTAGGAAATTTGTTCTTAAATTGGGGGGGGGGGTGTGTGCTCATTTGGAAATTCAAAGGCAACCCAAAAACAAAGACCAACTAGCCATACCCGTCTTTATACCATAGTCATGCAGAAGTTTGCATATTTGGTTCAATGCATACAGTAGTCGCGTTTCTTTTGGATCTGGGTAAACCACGAACACCTGCATAGAACATTCACCCTATACGACATACATAAGATTTTGTATCAATGGGTGGTGCATGGGGTGCACCTGCCCCGTGCTTGTTGAATAATCCGGTACAGGTACCTGCACCTTAAGACAATATAATTCGGACATAAAGAGTTAATATCGCATATGATAAAAAAATGTTTAAAATGCAATTTATGCTTGGGTAAATCCGAAACAGTATATGTTTGAATCCATGTGGTCTCTATTATGATTACTTGTTGGTTATTCCCAAAGTTATACCGATGAAGTGTGCACGTTGAGTTATTTGAAAAAACTGCATGCAGCTGGTAAATTAATTACGATTACGTATTGGTTTTTCCCATGGTTATTCCCAAAGTTATACTGATGACATGTGCACGTTGGGTTATTTGAAAAGGGTGCAGCGGTAAATTATATAAAAATCATCCAGCGCTCCGTTGGTTGTCATTTCTTTCTCTGGAAGACTTCATAATAATACCTGTATATTGGGAAGGTGATTACCAGATTTCAACCAGTCAACGAGGGAATAACTTAACAATGGTGAACTATAATTATAAGACAATTGTTATTGCTGTTTCGCTATTTGTTGCTATGTGCCTCACTGTAGTGTCAGCTGAGAGAATTGGTCGTGGACAAAAGTTGCTTGGTCATCGAAGGGGAAGATATTTTTCCAGTTCGATAGCCCGGGGTTTGAAGCCACAGGAAGGAAGTGTTGATGAGGCCCGCGGTCACAGTAGGCACTACCCTGGTTTTGATCACCGATCGCGCGGATACGGGAATCGTTTTCTTAGCAACTACGAATCCAACTGGCGATCACGGAATATTCTTCTGTTTCACGACACTAACCAACCAACAACAACAAAAAAACCATGTCAAATCATTCGTCGGTGCTTTAATATAGGAGGCAAGCCGTTCTGTCTCACCGCACGACGGTGTAATTGATCGGTTTTGTCTCAGCGGACAAGGGTGTTGACCGGTAAGATTAACTATAAGGTTAAGTATGTAATATAATAATGATTTTCAAATTATCTGAATTATAATTAATATATGCTAAATATGTGGAAAATATGTGGGACACTTAACGAACATACATTGATCATGACACGTTTCCAATGTAGCATTATGATGACAACTTTGTTCGGTAATTGAGCCATGGTATATACTGACGAACATGTATGACAATCAAGTGCATGGGGTTTCCAAATTTACGGCTACACCGTTGTCTTCCAGCTTAGCGTTGGAAAATTCCCTTTAGTCAAATTTCAAATAACAAAATGACCGCGAGAGAATATTGCTTTATGTGCTGTAATTAAAGGTACTCAATCTGATTCGATGGTCCCCATATCATCCAACAATTGGCACAACAACAACATTTTTTTAAATGCCGCTTCAGTTATCAGAATCGATTAATTGCCCCAAAATAATGCTAACCACAGTCAAGTATAGTATAAAATTGCTCAAAACCTGTTATTTATCAACATTTTGCTTAACGAAATTTTGCCGGTTTGTCAAATATCTGACACAAAAAATCCACTTGATTTTAGAGTTATCCATCTTCATTCGCATTTTGCTCAACGAAATTTGGCCGGTTTATCAAATATCTGACACAAAAAAAGCCACGTAATTTTAGTTATCCATCTTCATCCACGATTTGGTCCGAGACCGTCTTCTCGTCGACTTTTACTGGCCACTAAAAGTTATTGGTGGTGAACAAATAATAGATTTCAAAAATCGATATCTGATCACTCTGAGCTTCGACTCGAATAAAATATTTGTTATCCCCGAAGCCAATGCAATAGTAATTTACGAGCGTTAATTCGGATTATGCATCATTAACAGAAGGATATATGAACCCCGCGTACCGCATGCAAATTGCGCGAAACCGCTCATACCAACAGAGGGATGGGGGGGGGGGGGGGTTGACACCATTATTTAGCCGACTAAATGATATATTCAGTTACGCGACCAGATGTTTTTTGCTGGAGGGATGTCCAACTTTGAATTTCCAAATGCTCCGGATCCTTTCACAATTAAAGGCCCACTTAATTTTCGAGTCGCCAATTATATTTTTTATAGTGACTTGATACACAGTTTTAATAACAATCCATGTCGTAAAATATGATTAAAATGTTATAATTCACCACTATATGAAATATATGTGTCTCAGAAGATGCCCACAGATAAATAGAAGAACCCCCCCCCCCTCTGTCACCCAGAATGCAACAGAATTCAAACTTGTTCAATGGAAGGGGAAGAACTCTATCGTTAAGATATAGAGTTATTCCCCCTGCATTGAAAATAATACTGATTTTTACTTCATTATTTATGCCAAAACGCGTTGGCAACTCAAAAACAAACAACACGTCCACAGTTTAATACACCGGATAAGTTGATAATACAATGTTTTGGAGCTTCCTCTTTCAAATGGTATATATAATATGGCATATATTTATATAATGTAATCTGGGGGTTCGAAAATTATATAAGTGGGCCTTTAAATTCAAAATACTTGGACAATCCACATGCACGCCTTTGTGTGTAATTTTCCAATTGATTCCACACATTGTCAACATTCGGAATATTCCAACCAACGAGTCGTTGCGCGGTATAACACTCGTATCAAATTATTTCAAGTATTTTTACGTATATTATTCCTTGGAAAAGGAATTATTCAAATATTGATACAATTGCTTTCTCGGCAGATAACACGACTTGATTCGGATCATAAGAGCGATCGAAATCAGCTCTAGGTTAATGACTGGAGCTTCCTGAAATGTTAGGAATACCCTGTGCCAATGTATTCTCTTATATATGCATGTCTCCCATATATATATCGTGTTGTCGCGGAAGGATAGAACTCGAGGCGCAAGCGCCTCTCGTTCTATCCTTCCGCGACAGCACTCGTGCCGTATCAACAAACCCATTTACACATCGTGTCGTTCTGTGTATGTATGTAATTTCTGTATGTAAAATTCATATGTATTCCATGTAACACACGTTCATTTTTCAAATGAAGGTGGTAGTTCTTAATCAGTGGTATTCGCAAATATAGAGTGTGCGAAAGGGCATCGGGCATGATACAAGTCCTTGCATGATGTGGCCACAATTCAGCCAAAATGGTAACTAGAATTTCTTTTCTTTTCCAGCCTCGCACGTTCAGGATTTCTAGATCTACCAGAGGAAATTATCATATTGATTCTTGAAAACTTATCTTTGAACGAGCTTCTGACAATATTATCCAGAACTTGCAAACGCATCCACAGTCTTATACACGAAACTTCATATCTATGGAGGAATTTCCGGATGTGCTAACTCTAAATACACAGGAGCTGCAACTCATCATGAGTCATGCAAAGTCGTTCCGAAAATTTGAAATCGCATTTTCCACAATAAATTCACCCGTGTAGGACGTTGATTTTTAGGTGGTTCGAGGCTTAATTCAAGCTGACAGAATTCTCGCGTTAAATCTTGCCGGGACTTCTATCACAACATTGTGTTTGTTGCCGACACTGACTGAGCTAAAGTTCCTGGATCTATCGGAATGTGCAAACTTATTAAGAGTTGTACAAAACTCAGTCACCTGTACGTATCCTTTGATGACGATATTCAACCACTCTGCTAGAGTTAGCAAAACATTGAATGTATTGGAAGTTTTAGACATTACAGGACTTGTTCTGGATCAGAGATCTTTTCTGAAAATATTGAACGAACTATAGAAGTCTGTGCGTATGTTCAGATGTCATTGGGAAAACGACTGACCTTTCACGAGCTTGAACACCTGTTGATACCAGAATATCGGAATTGTTGTTTTATAAGTGGCCTGAATAATGGATGTGGAAGCAGCACTTAAAGGTACTCAATCCGATTAGACGCTCCTAAATTACTATTTCTTTGGCTTTTTGGTAAAAAAATATTTTATTCGAGTCGAGGAACTCACCCATCAAAGCTCAGCCTCAGAGTGATTAGATATCGATTTTTGAAATCTATTAATTTTTCGGAGATGTGGGCCACAAGTTGGCGAAACACGTGCTAACAACGGACAGATTGCGGGTGTAAGATGGATAACTCTAAAATCAAGTGGCTATTATTGTTAACAGTAATCACTTGATTTTAGAGTTATCCATCTTACACCCGCAATTTGTCCGTTTTGAGCACGTGGTTCTGCCAACTTGTGGCCCATATCTCCGAAAATTAATAGATTTCAAAAATCGATATCTAATCACTCTGAGCTTTGATGGTTGGGTTCCTCGACTCGAATCAAATATTTTCTACCCCCCCAAAGCCAAAGAAATAGTAATTTAGGAGCGTCTAATCCGATTGAGTACCTTTAAGTTCTTTGATGAAATATGTATGGAACCGGAAAATACACTTGATGAAATATCTGTGGAGCCTGCTGTAATTAAATTCTTAATTGGATGCTTATCATTGACAAACATTTTTACGAGACCATCTTACAAAAACAAGGAGTGATGGTGCATGTTGTTCCTTTGAACCTACAGTTCTCAATTTAAGTACACATGTATACATCCAGATAGATGATATACCTTACTTGTATGTCAATTCCCGCAGTACTATATTTCGCACAAACGGGAACAAACACGGGGCACGTTTATAAGCACTGGCAAACGCTCTTTAATTAAACAGAGTTAATAACTTAATTGAGTAAGAATTAACGTAGCAGCTTTGAGCATTAATAAGGTGCATATAATGACAAGAGTATACCAACAGTTTTCGTTTGAATAACTATAGTACATCTAATTCTTGTCTAGAAAGAAATATCGAATTTTCATTCCCGACACTCATGAGATATTTTAGTACGGTATTTAAACAAAACTGTAGGTATATCCTCGATATGAGGGTATCACCCCCTCTTCCCTGAATCCTGAATACCAGTTAATGTTGGGGGGTGAATCCTGAATACCAGTAAATTTTGAGGGGTGAATCCGGAATACATGTTAAGAAATAATATGCGATAAATGACATACAAAATGACACCGGTCGCATTATGGGCATTATGAGGCCGTTATGATATGAATAATGATTTATACTTTATGATGGCATGGTGGTCGAATATGCTCAAAAAGCTATTCTACCCACTCGTTCATACAGATAACTAGCACAAAAATATTATTTTGCGCCATCAAAACCTGCGTCCAAGATGTTTTGCTTGAACCTGAATACCAGTTAATTCGGGGGTATGAATCCCGCGTACGGCTTCAAAACGCCCTGAATCCCGCGTACCGAAAAGGGGGTGCGAGCTACGCGCTTATATTTGGGATGGTCTTTATGCCTACTTAAAATCTGGAAGAATTAAGAATCGCAACGGAATGCAGTTGGAAACATGATATTTTCTAAAATATTTTGTCAGCTTTAAACTTGTGCAAGATTGCGCGAATTCAAAGTGTACGAATTTAAAATTGAGCGAAAAATAATATTGCGCGAATTTAAATACAAGTAAGGTATACACTATACATGTAAGTTTTTAATAGTGTTTATGTCCAGTTTGGACAATTTTATTGTTTATTTTCAGTATGACATTGATTTAAAAAGCGTCGTTGTCAGTACTGTACGATTCGGTTTTTTCTTCAACCATTCACGCTTATGAAGCAACCTGATTGAATTACAATGTGCAACTTTCTGCACAAGAGTTTGGTTATTTGGTTCAAAATAACAACCAATTGCTGTGGTTATCTATTTTGTGATAACCAATATATGGTTTTGTTCTTCTTGTGTTAGGCACAACACTTAGCAATTATTTTTGTTCTACTCAGAACCAAAATCATGTTGTAGCCCTACTTTTTCAGTGTATATCACATGCAAGGTATATATGACTGTTTCGGTACCCGACCAGAAACTGGTGTCAATTTCATCATCACATTATTATATAACTGCACCCATTGTTCCTATAATCTATAGTGGGCACGAAGATTCGATTGTCATAATGTTGATCCGACTTGAATGTTGTGATTTTTCTCAGCTTCCTTAAAGGTACACAATCCGATGACACGCCCACAATTTACTATTTCTTTTGGATATAGTGATAAACACTATTTGATTCGAGTCGAGGAACCCAACCATTAAACCTCAGAAGGATCAGATATCGACTTTTGAAATCGCAATATTTGGAGGCCTGGAAAAAAATGGCGCTGACTTTTTCCACAACCATTACAGACATGCATGCGCGGACGCCGTTATGAGCTAATAACGGCTACCGCGCATGTCTGTAATAACAAATAGTTGGGGAAGAAGAAGCCGCCATTTTTGCCAGGCCGCCAAATATTACGAGGTGCTGCAGTATAACATATTTGATGGATGGGTTCCTCGACACGAATCAAATATTGTTTACCCCCGAAATCAAATAAATAGTAGTTTAGAGGCGTTTAATCAGAGTGTATCTTTAATGAGGCACCCAAGCGCACACATACTATACACTTATATTTTATGTCATTTCAAGTTGATAATTCACGTTTTCCTGTTTGTTAACATGTTGAGATTTATTTTCGACATAAAATGTTTCTACAAGACGAGGTATTGTACAGTTGCTTTTCATTATACTGTTACCTGACGGGCTCTCATGGCATGTGCATGGTGGGCATGTGCGTATAGCGATATGTTGGGAATTGTTGGATGTTTGAACACACATTTTCAAGTGTGTGTGAACAAAACAAATGAATGTTTGTTTTCCAAAATGCATCATGAACGCGTGGTTACTATGTATCAAATTTCGTGTGTGGTTCTGTGAACCATGCGAAATGTGATAGCAACAACGCGTTCATAATGTATGCATTTAAAAAAAAAAAAAAAAATTCAATTTTTGAACGTATAGCATGCACCCCATCCCATTCAGCAAAATTCACAATACATGCAATGAACAGTTTTCCGATCCACTGAATGAATGGATATGTAGACTATGTATTGTGGGGGAAATACACCCTCGGTCGATTCTATTTTATGACGAAACAAGCCATGCTCTAACCTACATGTAAGGCCATCAATACCGTGACATGTCAATGACGTGCCTGATTCCCTCTATATCAGGGGGGGGGGGGGGGTCGGAATTTTTTTTCAGGCACGTATGGCATTTTTTCCCTTTCGATCATTTTTTGTACCCACCCACCCCCACCGCCAAATTTTTTTCAGTTTTCGGCAGTTTTTTCCGACCATTTTTTGACACCCACCCCCCCCTTTTAACACTAAAACAGATATTTGCGGGGGGAAATTCACTGTAAACAGCTGTATATGAATTTCTGTGCATACTATTTATCATGGATGTTAACATGGACATGTAAATAGGAATGAGTCATTTTGAGGTCATTCGGCCAAAAAAACATGGCTGCCAGCGGCCATCTTGGATTTCAAAATTTGCAACAAAATACAACACGATAACTGCCTGCAGTCAGTTTACAGTTAGAATTACATTATTTCTCTCATTCAAAGTGGGATTGAAGCCCAACTCATTGCCAAAACACTAAAAAACAAGCAGGAATTTTTTTTTTAGTTGTGGAAAAAATTGTTTGTTGGTGGCTTTGACCACCCACCCACCCCGGCATACGTGCCGGAAATTTTTTTTCCACCCCCCCCCCTGTCTATATAGCTGAATATTCCCCATCAGAGTATCTAGTTTCATTGGCCTGGTCTGACATCCTCAGCTCGATGACGCCATTCTTACATGACATGTCACTTTAGCTCGAGGGGTCAGGTTACTACTTATTATGCCCCCGACTTGAAGTCGGCGGGTATATAGTCGACGTCTCCGTCCGTACGTCCGTCCGTCCGAACGTCCGTACAAACATTTTGCATTATTGTTCAGCAACCGCTGAGCAGATTTAGCTGATATTTGGTATGGTGTTAGAGCAGTATGGGGGAACAGCTACATGCATAGCTCGGGTTTCGTCCACCCATTTTCACCAGAGTTATGGCCCTTTTTTTACTTAGAAAATTCAATTTTTCTCTTGTTTTTTTGGGTTTCCAGATGATAGCGGGAGCTTTGGTGGCACGATTGCAAATCCCGTATTTTTGTGGATCGGTTATATGAAAATACATGTCAAGTGCGAATTTGGGTATGATCTGATGATTTTTGCCAGAGTTATGGCCCTTTTTTCAACTTAGAAAATTTAAATTTTGTTCGTCCGTACAAACATTTTGCATTATTGTTCAGCAACCGCTGGGCGGATTTAGCTGATATTTGGTATGGTGATAGAGCAGCATGGGGGAACAGCTACATGCATAGCGCGGATTTCGTCCACCTGTTTTCACCAGAGTTATGGCCCTTATTTGACTTAGAAAATTCAATTTTTCTCTTGTTTTGTTTTGGTTTCCAGATGATAGCGTGAGCTTTGGTGGTACGATTGCAAATCCCGTATTTTTGTTGATCAGTTATATGAAAATACATGTCAAGTGCGAAATTGGGTATGATCTTATGATTTTTTCCAGAGTTATGGCCCTTTTTTTCAACTTAGAAAATTTGAATTTTTGCTTGTTTTTGGGTTTCTGGATCGCTTGTTTTTGGGTTTCCGGAATTTCTAGTACGAACTTCTTTTGGAATGGTCATATAGACCTCCTCGGATATCCGCAGTTTCGTCCACGCTTAATGCGAATTGCTACGGCCGGGGGCAAATGCCACGCGACAGCGTACCTCTTGTTCAGATGTTTGCTGTTTTTGGACGACGAACCAGTCTATTCAACAAGGGACATTGAATCTCGCAGGTAAACAGATATGCGAGACAGTAACAGGAAGCGAATCTGGAGACAGTAACTGTTGTTACCAAATTTAGCGCATTTATATAGACTGGTTCTTGTTCCAATAACAGCATCTTCCCGATGTGTAATAACCTTACCCTTTCTGTGTCACGCTCTAGTACCGCTGTTGTAAAATGCACCATAGTTGTTCTGTTTATACATGATTCATGTATATATATGTGCGATACATTCATAACCACTCTATTATCTGGATAGTTTATAGCGTGCTTTATTCTTATTTAGTTGCAAAGACTTAAAGGGGTACTGTACACCAAATCCGACCATTTATGGGACCATCTCCTGTTATGATCAGCAGAATATATGCAAAAAAATGAAAGAATTTGAGCCTTAGATTAGTGCAAAATTCACTCATGTGCTCTATGAATAATGAAAACAACATGATAATTATAATAAAATTCGTTATAATTGCCATTTTGTATGCATCATCCATACGGTAAATGAGTGTATTTTGCACTCATTCGTGGCTCAAATTCATTAATTTGTTGCATATATTCTTTTGAGTATAAAAGGAGATGGTCCCAAAAATGGCCGGATTTAGTGTACAATACCCCTTTAATTTCAGTAACTGTTGTCTGATTCTCGAAAGATCGAAAGACACATGCATAGCGTCATGCACTGTGTAGGAACTGTTACATCGGAAGTCGTTCTATCGCCGGTATTGTGATGGTTCTTGACTGATTTGTTACGGTTCCTTATGATTAAAAATTAACATTTTCGGGACAAAATCACGCATAATTATATATATCTTAAATACATTAAACTTTCTTGAACGAAGTGCCGTTTTACCGAAACCTGAACTTTAGATCACAATTAACTCGGATATAGCGAGTTAACGTGTAATTATCAACATGTAATCACTGAAAATCAAGCCATGTAAAAGTAATTTCTTTGTTTTCGGTGGCATTCCGACCGTGAATCGCATTCTGAAGACGAACACTGAGTATAACTTGTACCTGTGTTATTCTTCTGTAAAATAGCTGAGGAAATATTCCGATGTGTGCCGGTAATTTGGAGCATTAGCCTCCTAATCACAAATTATGATTGTTACGGTTCTATTTCAAGGTAATCACGACTGTGACGGTTCTTTACATTATATTTAATCGAACGATTTCTGCACTTTGGGATCATTTAGTTGTGTGTAACAAACGTTTAAACCCGATAATGCAGCGGATGTTACCTACATAATCCAACAAGTGTATAAAGAAATAAGAGTATAGCTATCTATTATAACAGAAGATTAAGTGGCATTACCTTCACTTCGAGTGGCAGATACAACATATTGAAAGTAATGTTGGGTATAGGATCATATATAATCGTGCACGCCCGCATAATTAACTCAATGAAATTAGACATCATTCTACTGTCGTGATATTTCTGTTAATTTAAATGGACGTGGCTCATTCGAGCTTCCAAATTTTGTCTAAGTAATTTATAAGGATGTATAAGATTGGTTGCAAATACAAGAAATGTTGATAAGTATATATACCGGCCTCATATGCTCTGAGAAATACATACTGTGGTCAGAGCCCTTTTCCAGTTGTTTACAATTTTTCGCACAGAAGTGAAACAAAGGCTCTTTATTTCTACCATATAAGAATAGACTAACACGGAACGCTCTTTTCTGTTCCATGTCTTGCAAATGGCTGTTTTTGTTTGGAAGCCAAACTTCGGTTTCAAAGTTGTATTTTTCATGACTCCAATGTGTCTTTCTGTGACATTATTATACTGCTCGTAGAAAGGTATTTCAAGTGTTTATCGAGCTATTTCTATATCGGGGAAAACTTAAAAAGCGACTATTATTACGCGTATTTTGGAGCGCAAACCACCAAGTGACTTTAATTGATAAATGAAGGTCTGTGGTTGAAAGCTCCAGGTGGGATATGTGTTCAATTCTATAGGGTTGGGGCGATTACTTGTCAATGTAATCGATTACGATTACAATTACTTTTGATTTACATGTTTACGATTATTGATTACATTTTTGTTCAAATGTAATGATTACGATTACAATTACTTTAGTAAAATATAACTGATTACTTTTCGATTACATCTGATTACAATTTTTAGTTTCCAACCATTTTGATCACATAGGAATAAATAATGAAATAAATCAAATTAAAATATCAAATGTTATTTAATAAAAAAAAAATATATATAATACGTAAACAAGGAACCACATAACAAATAAAAACAAGCAAGCAATAAGCACATATTCTTTTTACATTAATTTGTGATGTTTTGTCATGGAATTGTGCACCAACATATTGGGAATAGACCATGTTTTATGTGTATTTATTTCATTTTATTAAATATAGTTTTCAATTCGCTCGAACCATCCAAAATATCATCGAGTGAAATGTTAATAAGCTCGTATATGCTTAGCTGCTTATTTGTATATGAAGCATTTATATAAATAACCCAAATTGCACAAGTAAGCCCAAAATAGAGTTAAAACGAACTTAATTACAAACTATATACCGGTACACGGACTGGATAAATCGACTCGGACTCACTTTATCGTACATACTGCCTCAAGGTGAAATTACAACTGTGGACAAAATGAAACTAAAACATGATTGTGTCCACAAGACACCATAAACACCCCCCCCGGATCAAAATTCAGTTGACCGCAGTCAATTTTGGGGTGGGGTTTGTGTTGACTATTTAAGGCGTCTAGCTTGTGGGGAGCAACTTACAGCACCCTTCGTTTGACACAAATATATAAAGGAACCGAGAAATGGCATCTCTATGAACCACTCTGCATGTGCGGCGGCCATTTTCGAATAAGGAATGTAAGTCACGTGGTTCGTATATGTTTAATACAAGCTGAAAAATGCGAAAAAACAATGGCGGCCATTTTGAAAAAAAAAGTGGCGGCCATATTGAAAAAAAGTGGCGGCCACTTTGAATCAGTTGGTTTGTTGGGGGAAAAAAATCAGTCTTCGCAGTTCACATTGACCATTCATGTCAAATTGCATGCTTTGTGTCACAATAAGTAGTAGTTTATTGTTTAGTGTTAACTTCCTCAATTTAGGAGAGCATATATACAAATGACAAATATATACATGTTATATAAATATGCATGTAAATGTTATACTAATCACAATACTAATCACAATATTAATCTTACAGTGTTTACGTCATGTCATACGCATGCGGTCGGTTTATGACATTTTCAAGTTTCAAATTTTAGTGAGGTCGGTGATAATCTAAAGAATTTAGAAATGGGAAGGTGTACATAGAGGTTCCCGAAATTACCCGAATGCCAGTTGCCCTTTTAAACCCTGATTATAAGTGGTGTAAATTCAACATAATTGATATTCCTTGTGTTCACTTGGTTCTTTTCACGTATCCTTCCAAATAATAGTCATCGTATTTCCCGGACAGAACCGATTAAATTGGGAGAGAACCGACTCGATCGGGAGAGAACCGATCGAGATATCACAATTCGTAGTTTTCGTCGTCGTCGCACAATAGGATTTTCATTATGTTTACGTTACTTGGGACCATAGATTACGAGGGGAATGGAAAAACTAATCGAATTATCACATAAATGGCTCAAAAATTGCGTTTTAACTGTCAAAAACTCGCGAAAATGTATAATTTGGATCATTAGGAACCGTTACAAATCAGTCAAGAACCATCACAAATCGGCGATAGAACGACTTCCGATGTGACCGTTCCTACACCGTGGTGTCATGCCACATTCACGTTTTGATTGAATTATGCGAGTAACATAGTTTGTACCAATTCTACATGTAAACCATGTTGATTTCCAATTATAACTTTTACATTCGGCACTATTACACACAATTATACGACGAGGTCTTATGCGTGCTTAAAGGCACGTGCGGCCTTAATTGTCGAAAATATTCATATTTGTTCCAAACACCGTAAACAGAAAAACATTAAAACGCATACAGTTCCGTTCATATATACCATGACCATCGCGTAAACAGCATGTTATCATAAAGATTTACTATATTTTACCTAAGCAAGAGCCTGATTGTGTTACAGAAGACAACACAATGCTGCTGGCTAATCACACACAAATGGCATAAACGCTCTTTATTCGTTCCATATCAGGAATTCACCCACAAAGAACGCTCTTTATGTTTACCATCATAATATAAACAAACACCAGAAAAGTAACTTTTTATGCTGTTGTTTACATAACAATGGTCAAACATATGACCATAACATACTGTTTATGCGATATTTCTTATTTGTATACGGACAAAGTCTATCTACATTTTGATGTTCTTTCTGTTTGTGGCGGTTTTTGACAGGTGGATATATTTTCACAGGATACCCACCGCCAAGGCCAACCGTACCTTTAAAGGTCGTATCTCCTATACGGCATTATAATCCGGAAGTGAACTCGCGCTGCGTTCCGTAAAAGTCGTATCTCCAAACACGTTCTCGTCATTTTCTAGCGATTGAGTGCATATTAGACTGTAAAATGTCACATCTAGGTGTATTTCGATGTCATGGGTAATATTTGCCTAGTTACAAAGAGGTCAGAACAATGCAAATATGAAAACTGAGCAACCAAAACTTCAAACCCGAATTTCTCGGAAAATAGAAAAATGGTCTTACGACCTTATAGCACTGATGTGACGGTATATATCTGCCCCCGTAATCATCTGGAAATTAAGAAAACATAACCAGATAGACACGCGGACGGACATACATAGCAAGACTGGCATCATTTCCCGTAACATGAAACAATGAATCATTGATGTATGGCATTATATGACAGTCGTCTTGACATGCTATACATTATATGGTGTACACTATGTATAAATCACAGTGTAAATTTGGGGTTGATGGTCTTTTGGCTCGTTGCGATAAATCGCTTCCATGTCAGCAGCGATAAGCAAATCAAATTATTGCAAACGGGGCAAAACATTCGGGACAGATAACTCTATTCGTGGGTCTACCATATCGTTGACGGATATATTGTTGTGGTATTATGAATTCTTGGTTTACATGGAACATGTACAATTTCAATACAAATGTGATTGGGCTCGTGGTACAAACGGGCTACATACAGGAGCAGGGTGGTATGGTCGAAGTACAAGGTGCATGAGGTAAGGTTTTTACCAGGCAGGCGGTGGCGTGACTGGAATCGCAGTATTATGGCTCGTGGTATACAACATATATGGATACTCTATTCATCAGTCTAAGTAAACTCATACCTAAATATAGAGTCGACGTTCACCCAGACTGTCTATTCACGTGAAGACAGTTAACCCTTTCATGGCGGGAACTGCGCTGGTGCAGCATTAAATATCCTGTGCCAGTACATTCTCTTAGATATGCGAGTCTCACATAGAGAGGCTCGCATATATAAGAGAATGCCCTGGCTTTAAAAGTCAAGGTAAATATTGTTGCCAATGAATTCTCGTATATATGCGAGACTCCCTATATATGGGAGACTCGCATATTTAAGAGAGTGCATTGGCACAGGGTTTTCGCAAAATATCAGGTAGCTCCAGTCATGGAAGGGTTAATTCAGCCACCAAAGCCATGTTTGGTCTACTCAACAATTTCAGACGACTCAACATCCCTATATATTTAGAGCTTCAACTTGATTGACTCAATGGTGCTACATGGAAGCGATGGGATATGAAAAATGCAAACGTTTGAAACTATACACTTGAAATTTTGCAAAATTATATATTCTATGACATCCAGTAGGGGAGTTGTATAGTATACACAGGCGAACTTGGTAGAAATGCACTCTCTATACTGAAATAACATGCATAATGCTTGGTTACTGGACCAAACTAGTGTCGAAAGATGGATCTAAACTATCAACAACAAAAATAAGCACACCTTATTGTATCAAACCCATGCATTTGATTCTTCAGTATGGTAATTGTGAATTTTCCAATTGGTTTCATTACATAAAAAGATCGCTCTTAAAGGCCCACTTAATTTTCGAATAACCAGATCACATTATGTACAACATATTCCATGTTATATACCATTTGAAAGAGGAAGCTCCAAAACATTGTATTATTAACTGATCCGGTCGAATAAACTGGGAACATGTTGTTTTTGTCGAGGTACCAAGGTGTGTCCTGTATTTAATTTTGATCCGGACTGTACTATAAAGTCTATTATACTCAATGGAAGGGGAATAACTCTATCTCTTAGTTTGAATTCTGATGCATTCTGGGTTGACCGGGGGGGGGTTCTTGGAATGAATCTCTATCACTTGGTGGACATCCTAGGCAACAGCTGCTTCGTATCATGGTGAAATATATATATTTTTGGTTCCTCTTCCAAATGGTATATAATATGGAATAATGCATGTTATCTGGGCATTCGAAAATTAAGTGGGCCTTTACATCTTCAATTAGAACCACAATGGGAATTTCTGAGTGGATTCCCAAATATTGTATTGTAATAGGTAAAATAACTCCTTATAGAAAGTCATTGGACTGAATTTTATGTGCACCCCCCGGCAAGAGCCCTGTAAGATCCTAATTATACAGTCGTATTAATACTAAATATGATTTGTCCAAATATTTTCAGGTTTTACGTGCCCACTTATGTAAATATCTTCTAAAGATTATAAAATCTAATCACACATACTTCCAGTAGTGTATAACAAGTGGCGAAAATTTCCAGACGAACGAAATCAACATGACTTGTAATATTTATGGAGAAGATATTGGTGATGTATATAATTTTTAAATTATGTGCTATGAACTAAAACAAATCCGCCAGAGGTACATCCCCAAATATTACTGGGAAAATCAACCAAAGAAAAGTTTGAAGGTCGACTGACTCTTAAAGGCACGGGCGGCGTTGGCGGCGGGTATGCTGTTGAAATATTCACCTCCGTCAAAAAACCTAGTAAAATATAGACAGAGCTTGTTCTTATACCAATCAGCAATATGGCATAAACAGTATGTTATTGTCAAATGTTTTTCCTTTGTTATGTAAACAAAGCAAAAAAACGTTACAGAACCTGGCTTTTGTTTAGATCCGGATATGGTAAACATAAAGAGCGTTATTTGTTCCTGATATGGTTATAATAAAGAGCGTTTATATCATTTGTGTGTGTTTAACCAATAGAATTGCGCTGTGTTATGTAAACAGAAGCAAAACTTATGTAACACGAGCAGTCTCTTGTTTACGTACACCGTCGTACGTCTTTACGACAATATAATATTTACGCGCTGATTATGATTGGCATACGAACAAAACTATATAGATTTTTAATATTCCTTCTGTTGATGGCGATTTGAACAAATATGAATATTTCTGCAACGAACGCCGCCCATGCAGGGTTTAATACCTCTCTTGATGACTCGGTAAGACCGCAGGCTGCTATCGGCGACATTTTCCCCACATTTGGTGGACTTCCGCGATATCAAGATATATACTAGTATAAGCGAACAAAGCTGCCCTTGTTAAACACACAAAATATCGGGGACATGTCTCTATTCCGAAGGTTCGCTATTCCGAAGGTGCACAATTCCGAAGTTTCACTATCCGAAGGTTCTCTATTCCGAAGGTTCTCTATTCCGAAGGTTCACTATTCCGAAAGTTTTTGTTATTTTAAAAGTTAATTCTATATTCTAAAGTATTGAGCGGTTTCTTGATCACGAAGAAACTTTTTATGAAGGAAATATCTTAAAACATTAAAATAATAAATGTGATTTTGTTTTTGTTTTCGCGGGTTTCCTTGTGATTTAATGTCATTACGTATGACGTTATTGCTCAATACATATTCACGTCACGCAGACCACACAATTATGCGGTGTATAAATGTGCTATATGCGAATACTAGCGTAATAGTATTTTTCATTCCTGGTGTGAGGGTGCACATTTTTATTCATTTCTGGTTAAATACGCCCTGAATAGAAAACCTTCGGAATAGCAAACCTTCGGAATAGCGAACCTTCGGAATAGCGAACCTTCGGAATAATGAACCTTCGGAATAATGAACCTTCGGAATAGAGAAACCTACCCTCCGATATGATATCTCGGCTTCGATTCGTTCAATTTCGCCGAATTGTATGCCAAAAGGGAATTTTATTGCCAATAAGTCACACCTGAGGATATTGTGGCTGCAATTATCGATTTCTAGAATTTATTAGGGTTTTGATAGTTGGTGTGGTTTTCGCCAAAATCGATCATTGGAAAATTTACACTGGTATAGTCTATATTGGTATTTTAGTAATTTACCCCAGGGGCCTGTGCTTGGTACCATATATCTTGTTTGGAAGATTAAATATGTCCTAGAACTCGAGGCGCATAATTTAGGGGTGATTAGACGGAAAATCATGTTGCCGGTATGGTCTAAGTCAACCTCTGCCGCTGTGCACCTATCCCCTATTGTTTGCTATCAAATCCTTGGCGTATTGGCTGCCCCATTGACAGTAGCACACCAGCAATTGAGTTGGCATGGCTTTCGTCGTATGGAATATATTTTTTGTATTCCCGCCAACCTTTCATTTCTCGGAAGGCTTGGGTATTTACCCGAATTACGTCACATCGCGCTACGTTATCGTTTTGATTGGACCCCTTTATCTTGGTGCTATAATAGTGAATTCTGATTGGCGCTATATAGCTACGGACGTGGAATCCCGGGGAATCGGGCATGGGAAATGAAAACTCTACGAAAGGTCATCAGACTCGCTATATATGTGGTATGCATATATATGTAGTTTACTCCAGACTGGGCTTTCAAGTTACAATCAACTAAATATTTCCCATATATAGGCGACAGTGTTAGGGTTAAGCCACGCCCACGATTCATTACCGTACTGAGCCAAACTTTAAATATTTTTGCGTGTATAACTCCACGTCGGACGTAAGTAGTCAACAAATAAATGGTGCCTTACCATACTTATTTCTGGAAATAAATTGGCATTTCCACAACTACCCCCTTTTGTTCACAAAATTTCAGTATAGATAAATACCCCCACCCCTACCAAATTTGGCGACCAATGTAGCCGCTTGACGAACAATTCCACGCGAATGGCCGAGGAATTAACATAGCCTATGAATTTCTTTTTACTTTCGCATTAAACAACCGAAGATATTATACACCATTCAGCTGCCGGTATTTGTTTTATGATGACTCGAATTTCCCTACACAAATGACATTGAGCATAATTTCAATTATTTAGTTGCTTATAACCTTCATGTCGATTCGCGCGAAAAAGAGAAAACCCCCGGAAGTTAGAGAGGTATTTCCGAACTGTTTCCCGAATGTGCACATCATATGCAGAGAAGCAAATTGCTTACAATGTGCACTTTATGCGCACAATTTGGCTGTAGGATAGCCTGCATGCCACACAGCAGTTACTGTCATCACATGCATGCATGATTGCGTGGCGATAAATCTATTGAGATAATGTTAATAATCACATTATAAACGCGTGACTATAATGTGTTCTACACATCATTCTATCTCTATATATTAGCGGTATAGTGTTAGCAGAATAACTCTGATGTTATAGTTGGTTATATAAATTGGTAACCCAAGTGAGCATTCCTTTCAGAAAAAAAACAAATCCGAGAGTGCGGGTTTTGAAATTGACGACGAAATTACGTAATTATAAACTATGGCATGAACGACTTTCATATGTACTATAAATTGTCCTCTGTCAGAAACTGTGTCAGACTGAGGAATAGATTGTTTGTCACAATACAATGAGACATCACCGAGTATAATCTCGTGGTTGTTTTCTGCAGTAAACCGATTAGTTGGCATCATTGGTCGAGTTGATGGAGTGGTTTCTGAGAAACCAAACAAAATGGGGAATTACATCCATGACGTAAACGTGTACTAAACCACCCCTGGTTAAGTGGTCCTGCTTATTTGCTATGCTGATGCTGGTGGATCCTGCGTGTAGACTTGTAGATCATGGTAGGGCAAACTGCATGATGCTGTTAAGAGCAAAATAATAGTAACGTTATTTATTATATGCTTCCCCATTAAATAGTGGGAAATTGCCGTGGCGTAGAGCGTTATATCCATCGCCTGGACCGACTCGATGGATAACACTGACCGACTCGATGGATAACACAATAGTATTACTTTTTCGGAGATTACTTCCGGTTTATAGCGGCGAATCACATTAAGTTTCAAAGCGTATCAATAACAGCCGGACTATTGTTTTAATTATTGATTTTCACGGTTCATAAACTGTTATTTAATTGTTATAATGTTAACTCATTTGTTTTAATATATTCTTATCACTAAATTATGTATACATTAATTTTCTCGCATCATTTCAGAATAAAACAATGGGGACTATTTCTTATGGCGGCTATGCTCGATATTTGTCATTCGGTGGTGAGCAAATCAATTGATGAAATGTAAACAAAATGCAAATGTCGAAGCTTTCTAACAATTTGAAGTGAACTGTAGGACAAAATTAGCAGTTTTGGTGCGGTTTATAGCGCATATAATAAAAAGAAAACCTACGGGTTTGGTTGAATACCCGGATTAGCTCATTCGTGGGCGCAAGGAAGTACAGAATTTCCACTCGCGGCTTGCAGCCGCTCGTGGAAATTCTGTACTTCCTTGCACCCACTCATGAGATAATTCGGGTATTCAACCAAAACTCGTAGGTATTCTCTATTTATTATGCCCCCGACTTGAAAAGTCGGCGGGTATATAGTCGACGTCTCCGTACGTCCGTACGTCCGTACAAACATTTTGCATTATTGTTCAGCAACCGCTTGGCAGATTTAGCTGTTATTTGGTATGGTGATAGAGCAGCATGGGGGAACAGCTACATGCATAGCGCGGGTTTGATCCACCCATTTTCACCAGAGTTATGGCCCTTTTTTCAATTTAGAAAATTTGAATTTTGTCCGTCCGTACAAACATTTAGCATTATTGTTTAGCAACCGCTGCGCATATTTAGCTGATATTTGATATGGTGATAGAGCAGCATGGGGGAACAGCTACATGCATAGCGCGGGTTTCGTCCACACATTTTCACCAGAGTTATGGCCCTTTTTTTTACTTAGAAAATTTTTCTCTTGTTTTTTTGGGTTTCCAGATGATAGCATGAGCTTTGGTAGTACGATTGCAAATCCCGTATTTTTGTGGATCACTTATATGAAAATACATGTCAAGTGCGAGTTTGGGTATGATCTGATGATTGTTGCCAGAGTTATGGCCCTTTTTTCAACTTAGAAAATTTGAATTTTCGCTTGTTTTTGGGTTTCCATATCGCTTGTTTTGGGGTTTCCGGAATTTCTAGTACGAACTTCTTTTGGAATGGTCATATAGACCTCCTCAGATAACCACAGTTTCGTCCATGCTTAATCTGAATTGCTACCGTCGGGAGCAAATGCCACGCGACAGCGTACCTCTTGTTTCTAAAGTTGTCATTTTTCGGCGTTTGGCTAAATACGAGCGATTTGAGAAAATGTTAATGTCTGTATATTAAATTGTTTTAATAGTGACTTCTCATTTCTTTTCAAAACGACAGCAATAGCCATTTTGAGTATTGTCCGGTTGCAACAACCAATAGTGTCATTATTTAAATATTTTACAAAATATATATCTTTCTAAACATAATCACCAACCTGGAAGGTATCGCCAAACCAGACCATGCGGTTTTTATAAATGAACATATCTTCCATCAGATGAATCTATATATCTCCCAGTTGAATGGTGATATCGTAAAGCGGCATGTTCCCTCAATGGGATAGCGACCATAGCTTGCTCTCATCCCGATAAATTTAATTGAAATTCCGGCTCATTTCCGATTTTATCATAAATAGTCGACACTTTTTGACGTTCAGTAGTTCGTTTGACACATAATTATCAGCCATTGACGGCGGATAATGCGTGTATCAATAGAAAAATATATGTTTTATTAACCATACAATTGTCTAGCCTACAGAGCGCTTCGCAAAAATACTATCCGTGACCATGTGTGGGTACCCACCATAATTGTTGGTGTCAAAGCCGCGGATCGATCCTGCGATGAGATGTCGCCAAACCGGATTTGTGATGTCAAAGATGAGGATTATATACTTCGCATTTTGACCATTTCACCGCTTCAATGTTATATATAGATATTCCTACGCGCCAACATTGAAGTCAGCTGAATTCCTAATCACGTCCATGCCCAATCCAGCTGCGTTCACTGTTCCGTTTCTCTCCATGACGTAATCCATACGCAGCACACGCCGACGACGTTACGGAGTAGATGTATAGAGTTGGCGCCCGGTCTACTGACTTCCGTTACCAGCTCGTTGCTATATAAACAAACCAGCGGTGTCGCTTTTGTCGAAATTTGAACAGTCAGTACATTCGCCTTGTGTACATGTACTTTCAGAAATCACAAAACACAACGCCGTTATATCCCACCAATAGCATTGTCTCGATATCATTTTACCAAATTTCTTGACATGACACAATGTCACAATGAGTAAACAATTTTCCCTTGTTTCAATTCAACTTTAAGTTCACGGTAAAATCAAAAATGCAATTTGTAAGTGGTAAACAACTGAAAAAGACATCAGGTGCATGCATAAACTAATTGTTGTACATATTTATTTCTATTCGAGGTGGCAATTTTTGATCTTTATCAGCATTTTTAACGATAAGAGCGATGCTAATTGAGGGACTATAGTTTATCCAGCGCATTAAATTTAAAACAAAAAGTTGTGAGTGTTTTCTATGTCTGCACATTTCATCGATAATAACAAGGTATGTGTGTGTCGAAATAATGTTTTAAGTTCGAAGAGAATTAGAATGGGGATAACAGTGTGGTGTTTTGTGATTTCGGAAAGGTACAGGGCGAATATACTGTGGCAAATACCCGTTAATGGGCTCCGGCTCTGTTCTATTCCTTAAAGTATAGGTTAATGGTGTCTACCTTTCTCTACATATAGCGAATTATAGTGATCACTGGTTGGAGTTACTGTTTTTTCGGACCATCTCGTTTTGTTTGGGTCTTTGAATAAACTTCTTGAATTCTTTCACATGTTCGTTTAGAAGATTAGATTGAAGAGATTTGTATATTGTGCCGACGATGGTTTATCGTCCTTTTAACCCTTTCTATGATAAATGGATTCTCCCAGTCCATTAAAAATGTACACTGGAATGGTCAATTATTCATTCGGATGGTATTAAGATGATACCGGCAGACGACAGATAAATACAAGCGCAGAAGGTGCCCTATTTACTGAGGGATATGTTTAGATAATAAGTTCAATGAGATAATATATAAGTACTCATTCCGATCAGACGGTCCCCATATCAGTAAGATACAACAACAACAACAACAACACAATTATTCAAAACACGCTTTAGTTATCAGAATTTTCTATTAAATTGCAACATAATAATGCTAACTGTCAACTGTCAACTATGGTATCAAAATTCCCTGTTATTTATCAGCATTTTGTCAACGAAATATCTCCGTATTATCACATGAGTAAATTACATATTTCTGGAAATAACAAACTTCAAAAATCGATATCTGATCACTCTTGAGCCTTGGTGGGTAGGTTCCTCGACTCGAATAAATGTTTTTTTTTACCACCGAAACCGAAGAAATAGTAATTTGGGACGCTAATTCGGATAATGCATCTTTAATTGTGGGCGAATAAAGACTAAGGTGACATTGGTTACTTATTCTAAATTCGACACATTCATTACTGAGGGTATCACAGGCTCCTCTTTTTGGATTGAGGCCATTTCCAGGTGGTACGCAGGATTCACACCCCTCTGTTAACTGGTACTCGGGATTCATACGCCCATTTTAGCCGGTATTCAGGACTCAACAACAAGGCTGGTACGCAGGATTCACACCCCTCTGTTAACTGGTACTCGGGATTCATACGCCCATTTTAGCCGGTATTCAGGACTCAACAACAAGGCTGGTACGCATGATTCACACCCCTCTGTTAACTGGTACAAGGGATTCATACGCCCATTTTAACCGATATTCATGTCTCAACAACAAGGCTGTCGCAGCTTTTATAGCACCATTTATTCAACATTTGATTGTTTCTTAGCCAAAAGGCATAGTTTGATGTAATTTAGTATCACACATCTTGATAATATTGAAAGTATGACCATTACATCAGCAAATGTGTGAACATTATCATAAAGACTACCATGCCTGGGGTGGACCAGACCATACAATCACAATGAAACCAACAATTTTGATCAAATTAGGGGCCTAATTTTTTCGTAGTTTTGGCCCGATTTTAAACGGATAAAGGCTACCGTGGGGTGGACCGCGAAATGACACCACAAAGTTGCCAAAAATTTGGACCAAATTATGGTCCAGAAATAAGATTTTCCTGTGTTCGTAGTATTTTGCGCGATTTTGACCGGATTAAGACTACCTTCATAACCTTAATCGAAACACAGGTTATTGCTTATAATTTAACCACCCTAGGTTGAAAAAGAAGCGTAAAACTTCGAAATTATGTCCAAAGAAAAACCCGGGACGCATCCAAAGTTGAAATTGACACGCGTCAATCAAAATCCAATTATCGTGGCGTCATAAATTCGTCGCCTTTGATTGATTAGTGAACAGTTACACGCACTCGTCAACTGGTCACCTGTGCGCCTTTCCCCATTGATAGTAGAATACCAGGAATTGAGTTGCATGGCTTTTATTTCATCAGTCTTGACTTTCATGACGATACAACCGCCATCACGTGCATGGTTGTATAGCTATAAATCTATTAAGATCGTTATTACAAACGTGTTGACTAATATGTTCTGCCAGCCGGTCCGACACAGGTTCATATACATCTCTATAGTAGCGGTATTGTTAGCAGAATAACTATGGTGTTCAGGGGGTTATAGTATATCAATTGGTAACCCAAGTATGCACTCAAATTTTTGTAAAAAAATCCGAGAGTGCGCGTTTTTGAAATTGACGACGATCTTAACAGATTTATAGCTATACAACCATGCACGTGATGGCGGTTGTATCGTCATGAAAGTCAAGACTGATGAAAAAGCCATGCTAGGTAATAATTATATAGACACGCGATACCATCGCTAAACTTAAATGCGAACATAAATTCATTAATGACTTCAATTAGCTACAAAATTTCGTCCTGCTTTGTCAGAAACTATGAACTTGATATATTTTACATATTTATTTTCTATAGCGATGAGCCAAATTCTGGTGACATGATGTACTTTTTTTTGGTGATATTGTCACGTGACTTCCTGTTTTGTTAAATTGCGCAATCGACAGTGTACCAGTATATAACGAGATGAAAAACTGTGTCACCCTGAGGAGTGGACTGTTTGATACAATGAGACATCGGCGAGACATTACGTGTAGAATCGCGTGGTTATTTTCTGTTGTAATCCGATTGGTTGGCATCATTGGCCGAGTTGATGACTGTGCGTTCGATGGAGTGATTTCTGAGAAAACATAAAGTGGGAAATTCCATCCATAAAAAAGTGGGGACTTGAATTCCATCCATGACGTAAATGTGTACTAAACCACCCCTGGTTAAGTGGTCCTGCTAATTTGCTATGATACTGGTGGGACCTGCATGTCGAATTGCTATGATGCTGGTAGGGCAAACTGATGTTGTTAAGAAAAATAAAAATAAAGTACCGTTATTATTTTCTAAAGTTGTCATTTTTCGACATAATTTCTGCATTAATATGTCTGCATTTTAAAATAATTTAATAATGACGTCTCATGTGATTTCAAAGCGACAGGAATAGCCAGTTTGAGTATTGTCCGGTTGCAACAACCAATAGTGTCATTATTTAAATATTTTACAAAATATATATTTTTCTAAACATAATCACCAACCTGGAAGGTATCGCCAAACCAGACCATGCGGTTTTTATAAATGAACATATCTTCCATCAGATGAATCTATATATCTCCCAGTTGAATGGTGATATCGTAAAGCGGCATGTTCCCTCAATGGGATAGCGACCATAGCTTGCTCTCATCCCGATAAATTTAATTGAAATTCCGGCTCATTTCCGATTTTATCATAAATAGTCGACACTTTTTGACGTTCAGTAGTTCGTTTGACACATAATTATCAGCCATTGACGGCGGATAATGCGTGTATCAATAGAAAAATATATGTTTAATTAACCATACAATTGTCTAGCCTACAGAGCGCTTCGCAAAAATACTATCCGTGACCATGTGTGGGTACCCACCATAATTGTTGGTGTCAAAGCCGCGGATCGATCCTGCGATGAGATGTCGCCAAACCGGATTTGTGATGTCAAAGATGAGGATTATATACTTCGCATTTTGACCATTTCACCGCTTCAATGTTATATATAGATATTCCTACGCGCCAACATTGAAGTCAGCTGAATTCCTAATCACGTCCATGCCCAATCCAGCTGCGTTCACTGTTCCGTTTCTCTCCATGACGTAATCCATACGCAGCACACGCCGACGACGTTACGGAGTAGATGTATAGAGTTGGCGCCCGGTCTACTGACTTCCGTTACCAGCTCGTTGCTATATAAACAAACCAGCGGTGTCGCTTTTGTCGAAATTTGAACAGTCAGTACATTCGCCTTGTGTACATGTACTTTCAGAAATCACAAAACACAACGCCGTTATATCCCACCAATAGCATTGTCTCGATATCATTTTACCAAATTTCTTGACATGACACGGCGTGAAATACATCTCAATGTCACAATGAGTAAACAATTTTCCCTTGTTTCAATTCAACTTTAAGTTCACGGTAAAATCAAAAATGCAATTTGTAAGTGGTAAACAACTGAAAAAGACATCAGGTGCATGCATAAACTAATTGTTGTACATATTTATTTCTATTCGAGGTGGCAATTTTTGATCTTTATCAGCATTTTTAACGATAAGAGCGATGCTAATTGAGGGACTATATTTTATCCAGCGCATTAAATTTAAAACAAAAAGTTGTGAATTGGCTGAGTGTTTTCTATGTCTGCACATTTCATCGATAATAACAAGGCATGTGTGTGTCGAAATAATGTTTTAAGTTCGAAGAGAATTAGAATGGGGATAACAGTGTGGTGTTTTGTGATTTCGGAAAGGTACAGGGCGAATATACTGTGGCAAATACCCGTTAATGGGCTCCGGCTCTGTTCTATTCCTTAAAGTATAGGTTAATGGTGTCTACCTTTCTCTACATATAGCGAATTATAGTGATCACTGGTTGGAGTTACTGTTTTTTCGGACCATCTCGTTTTGTTTGGGTCTTTGAATAAACTTCTTGAATTCTTTCACATGTTCGTTTAGAAGATTAGATTGAAGAGATTTGTATATTGTGCCGACGATGGTTTATCGTCCTTTTAACCCTTTCTATGATAAATGGATTCTCCCAGTCCATTAAAAATGTACACTGGAATGGTCAATTATTCATTCGGATGGTATTAAGATGATACCGGCAGACGACAGATAAATACAAGCGCAGAAGGTGCCCTATTTACTGAGGGATATGTTTAGATAATAAGTTCAATGAGATAATATATAAGCACTCATTCCGATCAGACGGTCCCCATATCAGTAAGATACAACAACAACAACAACAACAACAACAACAACAACAACAACACAATTATTCAAAACACGCTTTAGTTATCAGAATTTTCTATTAAATTGCAACATAATAATGCTAACTGTCAACTGTCAACTATGGTATCAAAATTCCCTGTTATTTATCAGCATTTTGTCAACGAAATATCTCCGTATTATCACATGAGTAAATTACATATTTCTGGAAATAACAAACTTCAAAAATCGATATCTGATCACTCTTGAGCCTTGGTGGGTAGGTTCCTCGACTCGAATAAATGTTTTTTTTACCACCGAAACCGAAGAAATAGTAATTTGGGACGCTAATTCGGATAATGCATCTTTAATTGTGGGCGAATAAAGACTAAGGTGACATTGGTTACTTATTCTAAATTCGACACATTCATTACTGAGGGTATCACAGGCTCCTCTTTTTGGATTGAGGCCATTTCCAGGTGGTACGCAGGATTCACACCCCTCTGTTAACTGGTACTCGGGATTCATACGCCCATTTTAGCCGGTATTCAGGACTCAACAACAAGGCTGGTACGCAGGATTCACACCCCTCTGTTAACTGGTACACGGGATTCATACGCCCATTTTAACCGATATTCATGTCTCAACAACAAGGCTGTCGCAGCTTTTATAGCACCATTTATTCAACATTTGATTGTTTCTTAGCCAAAAGGCATAGTTTGATGTAATTTAGTATCACACATCTTGATAATATTGAAAGTATGACCATTACATCAGCAAATGTGTGAACATTATCATAAAGACTACCATGCATGGGGTGGACCAGACCATACAATCACAATGAAACCAACAATTTTGATCAAATTAGGGGCCTAATTTTTTCGTAGTTTTGGCCCGATTTTAAACGGATAAAGGCTACCGTGGGGTGGACCGCGAAATGACACCACAAAGTTGCCAAAAATTTGGACCAAATTATGGTCCAGAAATAAGATTTTCCAGTGTTCGTAGTATTTTGCGCGATTTTGACCGGATTAAGACTACCTTCATAACCTTAATCGAAACACAGGTTATTGCTTATAATTTAACCACCCTAGGTTGAAAAAGAAGCGTAAAACTTCGAAATTATGTCGAAAGAAAAACCCGGGACGTATCCAAAGTTGAAATTGACACGCGTCAATCAAAATCCAATTATCGTGGCGTCGCCTTTGATTGATTAGTGAACAGTTACAGGCACTCGTCAACTGGTCACCTGTGCGTCTTTCCCCATTGATAGTAGAATACCAGGAATTGAGTTGCATGGCTTTTATTTCATCAGTCTTGACTTTCATGACGATACAACCGCCATCACGTGCATGGTTGTATAGCTATAAATCTATTAAGATCGTTATTACAAACGTGTTGACTAATATATTCTGCCAGCCGGTCCGACACAGGTTCATATACATCTTTATAGTAGCGGTATTGTTAGCAGAATAACTATGGTGTTCAGGGGGTTATAGTATATCAATTGGTAACCCAAGTATGCACTCAAATTTTTGTAAAAAAATCCGAGAGTGCGCGTTTTTGAAATTGACGACGATCTTAACAGATTTATAGCTATACAACCATGCACGTGATGGCGGTTGTATCGTCATGAAAGTCAAGACTGATGAAATAAAAGCCATGCTAGGTAATAATTATATAGACACGCGATACCATCGCTAAACTTAAATGCGAACATAAATTCATTAATGACTTCAATGAGCTACAAAATTTCGTCCTTTGTCCTTTGTCAGAAACTATGAACTTGATATATTTTACATATTTATTTTCTATAGCGATGAGCCAAATTCTGGTGACATGATGTACGTTTTTTTGGTGATATTGTCACGTGACTTCCTGTTTTGTTAAATTGCGCAATCGACAGTGTACCAGTATATAACGAGATGAAAAACTGTGTCACCCTGAGGAGTGGACTGTTTGATACAATGAGACATCGGCGAGACATTACGTGTAGAATCGCGTGGTTATTTTCTGTTGTAATCCGATTGGTTGGCATCATTGGCCGAGTTGATGACTGTGCGTTCGATGGAGTGATTTCTGAGAAAACATAAAGTGGGAAATTCCATCCATAAAAAAGTGGGGAATTCCATCCATGACGTAAATGTGTACTAAACCACCCCTGGTTAAGTGGTCCTGCTAATTTGCTATGATACTGGTGGGACCTGCATGTCGAATTGCTATGATGCTGGTAGGGCAAACTGATGTTGTTAAGAAAAATAAAAATAAAGTACCGTTATTATTTTCTAAAGTTGTCATTTTTCGACATAATTTCTGCATTAATATGTCTGCATTTTAAAATAATTTAATAATGACGTCTCATGTGATTTCAAAGCGACAGGAATAGCCAGTTTGATTATGGTCTGTTTTCAACAACCAGCAGTGTCATTATTTAAAACAAAATATATTACATTTTTTATTTGTTTTCTAAAGATAATATCTTTTCCTCAATTCATTCAAATTAATCAAAAGCCGTGAAAATAAAAACTTTAGACAAATTGACAGTAATTTTCGTAATGTCAGCATCATCATAAGAATTCAGCAGGACCCACCAGCATCATTGCATATTAGCAGGACCACTTAACTAGAGGTGTAAACAGAGATTTTATATTTATGACGGCTAATGGCCCTCTGATATCTGCCATTCTGCTGGATCTCAAATTACACCATATACGGGCGTACGCCATTGTGAGCACAGGGACGTGGCAACAGGGGGTTGGTGTGTTTCACCCCAACTAAATATCACGCCTGACAATTATATATATACTAGCAGGGTTACCCGGCGTTGCCCAGATTAAAGTGATGTGAAATCCTCTACATACTGTGGGTATTTGGTGGGAATAGAGGATATTCTTGCTCAAAGCGTTACACATATTATCATCAATTGTATATCCAAATAGCATCACAACACATTATTCTTACACACGGAATATAAGTATAGTAGCTCACCTTGACGGATCGGAGCGATTGTCATTTTGTTTATTGCGATTAATCCGTCCCACCAATGAAGAACTATTTATTTATATACAACTGTGTATACTTCAGACGATATAACATGAAACATCAACAACATAAATACATTAGTTCGCAAAAATAAAAGACGACAATTGGGTTATACATAGAGATGTATCGATCAATCTAGTTGGTTTAACTAAGATTTTGAGGACACCTGGTTATCATATCTCCATGAAGATACAGATGTTTTAAAGAAGTGTCCAGGTGCTCATCTGTTCATGGTGCTATATACTGGCTAATTATTCTCAGTTTAAAAGAAATGTTGCCATGCATGTATAGTATATCAGCTACATGTGCCCGACACAGAGCGAGGTTTTGTGTTGTTTATGTTAGGCGATGAGTCTGTTCTAAAACATGAAAGAAATCCTCTGTATTGGGCAGATATAACCTTGTCAGATGTCAGTATTGGAGAATCCTGAAAAGTCGAGTGCCACTGACTGCGTTTTCTTTTATCTCAGAAGAAATTATATTTGACTGCACACTGTGACCACTATTGTTGAACAGGCCTTCTATACATTTCCATATCTCTTGGCAAATTGTAACTTTGTTCTGGAAACTATATTGAATGAGGCAAACTCAATCGTGTTATAATATTAACATGAGCCATTCTAATATCCAATCCTCTGACGGTTCAAGGTACCTCAATTTTCAAGAATATATGTATCTATTAAACAGAATGATAAATATACTTTTAATGCTTTCTTCTATGTATCTGTTTTGCTAGCTCATTATATGAATGCCCTGATTCCCATCGCCATATACATATAACAGTTGAGAAGATATAATTGTCCAAGTGACTTAATTCGATCATCATTTGTCGAGACTTTGAACATTGAACGCCAAAAACTCCTTAGAACGATATGGAGATGGCCTGGGAAATGACTATATATATCTTTGGTGGATATCGGCGAATAGAACTATCTTATCAATGCCAGTACATCTCCTCTCGCCATCCATGACCCAAATCGACACCAAATTTGATTTAATTCATCGTAGCATTAGAGAAGAACGTTCATGAATTTGGTGGAAATTAGTGCTAAATATATTTGTATCAGTTTTGGTTCAACTCCCTTCCTCGTGCATGACGTAAACGGCGCCAAGTTTGACACATTTAAACCACGTCAATTAGACTCATCCGTGCATGCTATAATGGAGATGATTATATATATAAGTTTAGTGGTAATCGGCAACTAAATCAATTCTAATCAGAGTTATTACCCCCATCTCTCACCCACACGGCACCAATTTGGCGTATTTAAACCACACGATTAGATTCCTCGAATCACGGGGAAGAATAGGTATCAGTCTGGTGGAAATCAGCGCTAAACATATTGCTTATCAATGTTTGTGTCTCTCTCACCCTCTGTGGACCCCTGACTCGAATGGCACCACTTTTGACATCTTTAAACCAAACAATTATACTCCTGATATCACGGAGATGATTATTTATATGTTTGGTGCTAATCGGCGACTAAACAATTCTTTTTATCAAATTTAGTGAGAAGAATGTGTATCAATTTGGTGGAAATCGGCGCTAAAATTATTTTTGATCAATTTTGGTGGCCCTCTCCCTTTCAGTGCACCCCTGACTCGAATGACGCCAATTTTGACAGCGTTAAGTCACACCATTAGACTCCTCATACCATGTGGAATATTTTGTATAAGTTTGGTGGAAATCGGCGACTAAACCAATTCTTATAAAATTTATTGCTACCCCGCCCCCAAATCTCTCATCCAAACGACACCAGTTTGACGTCTTTAAATCACACAATTAGATTCTTTGTATCATGGAGAAGAATGTGTATCATTTGTTGGAAATCGGCGCTAAAATTATTTTATTAATTTTGATGCCCCTCTCCCCTTCCGTGCATCCCTGACTCGAACGTGATATTTAAACCACACCATTAGATTTATCATATCATGGGGATGATTATATATAAGTTTGGTGGCAATAGGCGACAAAACAAATTCTGCCCCTTCCCCTTTTCTGCCCATGACAACAACGGCGTCACTTTAGAAAATTCTAACCCGCACCATTATCTTTCTCGTAAAAAGTTACCCCTGTTATACCCCTTTTGTGCCATCTAGATGGTCCCCTGTGAATTTCTATAGAACACAGACAGACAGACATTCGCAAATATAGATATAGATATCTGTAATTCCTCCATAAATGAAGATAATGATATACACAAGTTCCAATCTTGATCTGATATGAGGGACATTCATACAAGTATTGTTTGGAGTGCCGTGGTCAATGACGGCCGTCTACCCGGTACCCCTCAAGTTGTCACTATACATGCGATCTTAACACGATACGATTTATTTGTACAATCACCAATACAGGTAGTAAGTATGCTACAACAAACATTACAATTCATAAAACACATTTTGCCTCTTAATTTATGTCGGGTTATAATTCTTAACTTTCTCCTCGTTTGACAAGCTTGTAAAATTACAGTGATGTCTACCAACAATTTGAAAAAGTTAATGATGTCTACCTTTCTAAAAAAAAAATAGCGAGCTATAGCGATCACTGGTACGGAGTTTCCTATCTTTTAATGAAAAACCGTTTGCTACGTACTAGTAAGTATATGTAAACATAATCATTTTTAAACTATAGATAAGCACCGTACTGATTTAGTTTTTTTCTGACATCTTGTTTTTTGTTTGGTCTTTATATATACCTCTTGAATTCTTTCACATGTTCGTTTAGAAGATTTGATTGCAGAGATTTGTATATTGTGCCGCCGACATGCGTTTATCGTCCCTTTAACCCTTTCTATACTAAATGTATTATCCCAGTCAGGTAAAGGTGTACATCGGAATGGTCTATTATCCATTTGGAGGGTGATAGGTAATTGTAACAGAATGCCGTTATCGATATAATATTTGCCCCTAAATTAATTATGATAATAATGACAATGTGCCCCTTTACGATCTTTCTAAAGCTTCCTAAAAATAGTTAACTTCCTTGTTCATTGTTTTACCCAAACACGAACAAGGGCCATTCTGTAAATTCTTTATCCATGTATCTATAGCGGTGATCGTGCATTGTGATAACGAACCAGCGGTCCTAATTACAAACAATAAGCACACCTGCAAGAAGCCTAATGAGGTCTGTCTGGTTCGTGACGGATCATCGCTACATTACAATACTAATTATGATTATTAATTTGATAACAGTCATGTTACTGTCGGGTGTCGCTGGTAACTTATGCGATTACAACTTTATTACACCAATGATATATGAGGACATTAAATTCGGCCGCTTGGATAAAAGCCACGCGCCGAATTTGATACTTTACTTCGTCTTTCGAACTACCAGAAGTCCACACGTTTGCTGTGTCTTTTTGTCCAACCACGGGACTAAGATTGCTCTTAATAAATATATTCGACGCCACAGTTGTTCTAATTACTTCAACACCAGGACGGATCACGGCCACGAAGGAAAATCTCAACTACGATCGTCCCATAACAATTGGAGTCTGCCACATATACGGTGATTTGGTGCCGTGAGCAGGATTCGGTGAGTACCTTTTTCTTTGGTTTCTTCGTATGTCTGACCATTTTACAAATTTCCCTGTTAATTTTTCATCTGTGGGATTAAATTACGGCAACCCGAACGATATTGGCCCCGTGGACTGGACACCAGGATTGTTAAACGCGTGTTATATTGCATCTTCTTCACAATCTCGACCCTTACAGTATTATCAAGACTATCTTTCGGACATTTTTGAGCTAGAGCACGTGACTCTTACAGAGTATTCCAATATTTTACGGCCGCGTTTTTATAGACGAGTTAACACTCGCTACGGAAGCGTGATCGAGGGAGTCTTTGTAAGACACACGCTGGTATATCTCGACTATATACACATAGTTTTTGAGACTGTTTGGGCAACGTCAGCTGGTCCTGTATGCAAGTACGAGTCTGGTCGATGTTTTAAACTTCCTTTTAAAACCGCACGTGAAGATTTAGACCTCACTTAGTTGCAATAAGTCTGTTGAATAATTAATTAATAGTCAATTAATTAAATCATCAAGTGAAATTTAAACCTTAAATTATATACTAATTAAACAGTTAATTTCATTTGATTAATGGACAGTAAGTTAATAAAAGAATTAAGTGAATCAGAGTTTAAAACTTTAATACAACCTACATTTACCAAAGTAATTGGCAAACTTTACCAAATAAAACGTGTAAAAGAAATACTAAATAAAGGGAGTTACATTGAAGTTACGTTAATATTTTCTTTCTGTAATTCACGTGACTGTATCGATCGCAAACACAGATATAAAACAATACACGTACCACAACCATTTACAGATAACAAGCCTTACAGACCCACTGCAATAGTTATACCTTTCGAGGACACTTTTGGTTGGCCCGCCCCACATACACCAAGCTAAATACTTTAATTAAATTAATTAAACTTAAACATAAGAAATAATGGATGCTAATGATATTCTAAGAGCAGAGTATCAAGCACAGGCCCAACACATGGACATGCGGGAGGTTCCCCTGCCTAATGACGAGGATGAAGACGAGGCTGATCGCCTCCGATATGTCCATGCTCAAAGAGAGGCTCAGGCCCATGCACAGGCCGAGGCTCAGGCCCATGCACAAGCTCAGGCTCAAGCCCAGGCACAAGCCGCTGAACCCAATGAATTTAATGTTCAGATTGGTCGCGTTCTCCATGGCCTAGAGCGTCAATTTGAGGGTTTTAATGTAAATTTGGCTGATCAAGCTCGAGCCATCAGAACACAGACAGCTGCACAAAGTGCTCTCACTTTGTCCAGCATGATTGATGTGTATGAAGGCGATGGCGCTAAATTTAAAGAGTTTATAAAACAAGTGGAACGCTACTGCCAAATTGTGGGGACCCCAGATGAGGATAAATGGCTTGTTACGTTACAAAGGACCCGTGGTCCTATCGCAGATTTCCTTCAAAGATATAAATTAGAGAATATGCATGCCCCTTGGGATCGGATCAAGGAAGAGTTGAGGGTCCGATATGATAATGTTAGCGACCCACAACAGGCCTTGGCAATCTTGAGGACCATGAAACAAAAGCCTCAAGAAAACATCTACATTTTTGTTGAGAGAATGCGACAGGTTGCTACTGACGCATTCCAACCACATGAACTACGGATGGCTCCCGTACAAATTCAACTTGTAAATTATTTTACCGAGGGTTTAAATGATCCAAGATTGCAAATGAAGTTAGTGAGAGAAAATCCAGTAACTTTAGACCATGCCGCTCAAATTGCCATGACGGAATTTAACATGAAAAAACGATTTTCCTTAAGATTCCCCAAGGCCCATATTCAATCCGATGAGACTGGCGAACCCATGGAGGTCAGCAATGTCCGACCTCCAGGGATAATCCAGTGCACATTTTGCAAATTAATAGGCCATACCTATAAAAATTGTCGGAAACGGCAACAACAGAATCAGGGCCAAAATAAAGACAACAAAACGCAAGACTATCGACCTGATCGAGGCATGACAAAAATGCCAGACAGGGAGGTACATGCAGTAGATATTGGATATAAGAATTCTAATATTGGATATAAGAGTTCTGATAATAAATGGGCTTTCTGCAAGTAATGCAATAAGGTACGAAAGCACCATGAGAGTGACTGCTATTTTAAATCTAAAGAGACAAAAAACTAGGTCAGTCCGAACTGTCGAAGACCCCAGGGCGGACTTGTGAATCCAACAAGTTTGGAACCAAAATGTGGTCTTCTAATAAAAATGAAAAAGCAAGTCAGAAATTAAAATCCAATACATCACACTCAAATTCTAAAATAAATACAACTGAAGATAATGCAATATATAACCATGAGTACACTGTTGGGACTGCAAATAAGTATGCAGTCTTGATGGAGCACTCTAATCAGTCACCTGACACGAAAAATGTGTCCCTGACAAATGTTCAAACAGAACAGGCCAAGCCAATTAAATCCGAGCCCTGTCGCACAACACTAATTAATCATGACAAACATATGGGAACATACCATAATGACGTTAGATTAGTTGAAACACCTGATAAGTATGACACACTTAGGGTGTCTCCAAAACAGAGGGAATCATTAAAAATAATTCCCTCTTCTGAAAATAAACAAATACATAATGATTTCAAAATGACAGACAGGCGTGAATGGATAGACAAAATAAAACAGCTGAGAGACAACTTATCTGAGAGTGTTGGGAGTCTGAAATCTGGTGGATCTCATGCGAGACCTGCTGGTCATCAGAGTCCTAATACATCAGACCCTGGCCTGGCTGTGCACATGACAGGTACACCTGTACCCTCTTCCGTTATATTGTACATTGGGAAGCAACGACTCAGAGCCTTAGTTGACACTGGCGCCCAATGTTCCATATTGAGTCAGAAAATTTATAATAATTTAGTTGATAAACCCAAACTACTAAAAAAGACAGAAAGTCTCACTTCAGTGACTGGAAGTGAATTGAAGGTTCTAGGTGCAATAGACCTAGCCTTCAAAATAAATGGGTTAAAATTAAGTCATAAGATTTATGTAGTAGAGAATATGAGACGCAATATGATATTAGGCACTGATTGGATGACACAAAATTGTGTTAGAATTTATTTTGATTTACAATGTCTTAGAATCAAACATAGGATAGTACCATTAGTGCCTGACATTCAATTATCATGTTTAGTGCGTCTTAAAACAGAGGCATTGATGAAGCCTCGGAGTTGTCTGATTAGTTCTGTAAACCTAGTAGGGGGCTGTGTGGGAACGTTTAATACGCCTTATTTAAAGGTTACCTCAATTAATAATGGGTTTTTATCTCAACAGCCTGGACTTGAAGTTAGTGACTCCGTTGCAAAAGTTAATGCCCCTAATCAACGATCGCTTCCTGTATTAATTGTAAATGATACTGATAAGTTTTATAAACTTAGAAAAGGATGTGTGGTAGGCAAGGTTGAGCCTGTCCACACAAATGACATAAATGAAGTACGAGACGTACTTGAAACTCATCAACAGCATACTGTTGATAATACACAATTGGGCATTAATGAATCCGAAATTAATGCCCCAATGGACAAAATGAACATAGTTAAATCTTTGATAATGAAGAATAGTGACCTCTTTGCTGCCAATGATGCACAACTGGGGGTTACTGACACCATTACTATGACAATAAATACTCAGGGTCACGACCCTATAAAAATGAAACCGTATCGTGTACCCCTGCAAAAACGCGAAATGTTAGATAAAGCTGTAAATGACATGTTGGATGCCAAGGTCATTGAAAGGTCAAGGTCACTCTGGGCTTTTCCGTGCATTCTGGTTGGCAAAAAGGATGGATCACAACGTTTTTGTGTCGATTTTAGATCGTTAAATGCTATCACGAAAACAATTAGTTGGCCACTTCCGGTAATTGATGACCTACTTAATTCACTCAATGGGTCAAGGTTCTTCACTGCTCTTGACCTAAAGAGTGGGTACTGGCAGATAAAACTGGATGACGATGCTAGGGAAAAGAGTAGTTTCGTGTGTCACAAAGGTCAATATTCTTTCCGAGTCTTACCATATGGCCTAGTAAACGGGCCCTCGATTTTCCAGGAACTAATGAGTGAGGTCCTGGATGGCATGCAAGAATATGCATTGGCCTATATGGATGATATATTAATATTTAGCAAGAATATTGGTGATCATATCCAACATGTCCAAAATGTATTTGACCGCCTTAAACAACATAACCTAAAAATGAAATTGAAAAAGTGTAGCTTTCTCAGAAATGAAACAAATTATCTTGGATTTATTATTAACGAAAGAGGAGTACAGCCTGACCTTAATAAGGTCAAGGCCATACGAAATTTGCCACCTCCCACTACAGTCCGTGGAGTACGTTCTTTCGTGGGTATGGTCTCCTATTATCGTCGATTTGTCCCGGAATTTAGCTCCATTGCAACACCTATGGTTGCACTCACCAAAAAGTATGCCAAATTCAAATGGACTACTGAGTGTCAACAGAGTTTTGATTTATTGAAAGCTAGGCTAACTGATGTACCATATTTGGCTTATCCTGATATAAACAAACCCTACATATTGTACTCAGATGCATCCCAAGACTGTATTGGCGCTTGTCTTACCCAACCATTATCAGGCAGTGAACGGATTTCTGACGATACAGAGTGTTCAGAAAAACCAATTTATTACCTTTCACACAAACTAAGCGATACGCAACAGCGTTGGGCTGTAATTGAAAAAGAATGTTATAGCATTCATTATGCTCTAAAGAAATTTGATCATTATCTGACAAACTCTCATTTTATAATACGAACTGATCATAAACCACTACAATATCTGTTAACTGGACCCCTCAGTACTAACAAGAAGCTACAGAAATGGGCCCTAGATATATCAAGCTACAATTGTAAAATCCAGTATATACCTGGTCCTCTAAATATATGTGCTGACCTCTTGTCAAGACTACCTTTGAAAGATTATACGAGTGATGACCCTATGTCAGAACCAGATCTCAATGATAAAACCTATAAGGTTAATGCCTTGAATTCAAACCAATTCACCCCTGGTGAGTTTGTGAAATGTAAACTGCCCAATGAAGATTTACCACCATTGGACAAGTTACAAATCACTGGTTATGACATGATGGAAGAACAAGATAAAGATCCGGAAATTGTTGCCCTTAAACAACAATATAATAGTAACTCACCCCCACCTTCGGTATGGGATCAATATATCATGATTAAAGACATAATTTATTATATGAGTAATTCCAAGGATGACCCAATTCTTCGAATGTGCATCCCTAAACATTTGCAGAATGCTGTGTTGAAACAACAACATGACGATAATGGTCATTTTGGAACTGACAAAATGTTTACGGCCTTACATCGTAAATATTATTGGAAAAATTTATATAAGGATATTTACAAATACTGTGAACTGTGTATACCATGCAATAGTAGGAAACTACAAAAGATAAAACCCCCTTTACAGGAAATAGCAAATACTCCATACCCTTTTGCAAAAATTGGGCTGGATTTGAGTGGTCCATATCCTACCACTCACTCTGGAAATAAATATATAGCAACTTTCATTGATCACTATAGTGCCTGGCCTGAATGTTTTGCAATCCCTGATAAAAACGCTCAAACTATAGCTCATTTGCTAATGGATCAAATCTTTCCTAGATTTTCAACACCCCTTGAGTTGGTCACCGATAATGGGTCTGAAAATTGTAATCAAGTTATGCAAGATGTATTACAACAATTAAACATTAATCACGTGACAACTTCCTATTATCACCCACAAGGAAATGCTCGTGTTGAACGAGTTCACAAAACCATCCATCACATACTTGCGAAACTAATTGAGAATCAATTAGATACATGGGATTTGCATCTCAGTCAAGCCTTAGCAGCCATACGATTTAATGTTAATGAATCTACAAAGTTTTCTCCGTTTTACTTGTTATATAATAGAGATCCTGTACTTCCGTTAGATAACCTTCTCAAACCACATAGAAAATATGTTGGTGAAGAGTTTCATAAAATAGCTATGCAAGAAATGCACCGATCTTTCCGATTGGTTCATCGTCATTTTAAAATAGCTCAGAAGCGCCAAAAGAAATATGCAGATAAAAATGCTAAAGATGTCTCGTACGAGGTCGGCGACCCCGTGTATTATCGAGATAATCGAACCAGAAATAAACTGGCCTCTAAATGGCACCCTTATTACCGAGTAGTAGTTAAAACGTCTCCTGTGAGTTATAGGATTCGCAATCAACTCACTGGAAGGGTTACCAAATGTCATGCGGAACTGCTACGAAAAGCACACCTTGAATGGGACATTCCTAAAGGTGATGACAAAGTTGTAGCCTTACGTGCACAACGCTTTGTAGTTCCCCCATCAGAATCATCTTCAGACTCTGAAAGTGATTCTGAAGATAATATACCTCTTGCTCGCTTAGCGCGACAACACCGACATGTGAGGGAACATTCTTCCGATGAGGATAACATTCCATTAATGGACCTTGCTAAAAGGTTGCGTGCAGAAAAGCACAGGGATGACCCTCAATCCGGGACTGAAGACCATGTGTCTTCTGAAGAAGGTTTTACGCTCTCTGAATTGTCTGATGGTATATCTGAAATTACTTCTGCGTCGGCCGATGACGATAGTGAATTCGAAACGCCCGCAGAGGACATGAACCATGACGATGCAGATATGCAGGTAGACTTTATAACAAAAGTCGAGACTCCGACTAAATCCCTTGCCTCTGTCGAGTTAATCACATCTGATTATGTATGGCCAGAATGGCCTTAACAATGCAATGAATTATAAATAATGTATGGCCAGAATGGCTTTAATAATGTAATAAATTATAAATAAATGTACAGAGCTTCCCCTTAACAATAGCCATTGATGGGTAAAAATTGACAAATTGTATTCGATTATACCGAATATTACTGGTTCTACAGTATACCATTAATGGTGGTGGAATATATGTGGATAGGATAAATATTTCCGCCACTCCACTTATAAGGGGCATGCCTGAAAAGTCCAATAATAATAGTCCAACAATGTTAATAATGAAGTCCATAATAAAGTCCAATTGTGTACTGCGTTCCTTAAACAATAGCCATTGATGGGTAAAAATTGAAAAATTGTATTCGATTATACCGAATATTACTGGTTCTACAGTATACCATTAACGGTGGTGGAGTACTTGCGGATAGGAAAAATACCTCTGCCGCTCCATTAAGAAAAAGGAATGCCTCAATAATTAGTCCAATAATGTTTTCATGAATACAAAGTCATTATAATTAATGACCAAAACAAACCATTCAACAACTACAACCCTCAGATAACATTTACACACTTAGCACCTACGCCTGCGGTTTATATGGTTGTGCTGGCGCGGCCATATTGCAAAACAGACACCTGGTAAATGACAACATTAATCACCATGACACTTATACACACTAAATGACACACTTTTGACAATTTGACATACAAAAACATACCTTCTCATTACAGACACCATGAAGACAGTCCGAATATTAATAAGTATCTTTCCGTTCCTCACAGTCATATCGGCTACACTCATAGTTTCACACAATGTAATATTTCACAAAATCAAAGATGTCACAATGACAAATTCTGATTGGACTTTGGGATTTGTAATTGATCTAGCTCCCTTTGATATGTACCTTGACTTGCTCTCTAATCAAATAAGTGATGCTCATCGGTACTTGGAAAGAACTATATATGATTACGCAGACGCGTTGTTCCCAAACTCTAGTGCAAAAATAGAATTTGAAGTTACTTTCCAGGGCCTGAATGACGAGCTTGCAATGATACGCCGAGAATATGCTAGTGTCGTTATGAGATATCAAGAATATAAAACTTTACATGATAGTAAAAATTATGATTATCCCAAACCAACCAGTCGACCCCAAAAATTACGTAAACATAAATCGTCACGTTCGCGTAAAAGAGGTAAACGCTCTTTACTTCCGTTTATCGGTGAAGGCTTATCTTGGTTATTCGGAACCGTAAGTGAATCTGACCTGAAAAACATAAGAACCGCGATCGAACGATTATCTCAGAATCAGTTGAAAGTACGCCACGTAATAAAACAAAGTTTAAGTATCATGAATGCTACGCGCAATTACCTGAAAGAGAATAGACAGAAAATCAATCAACTAATGGAGACAGTAGCATTAATCAAAACTAATATAGATGCAACCATTAATGAACAGTATAAACATATCCTTAAATTAGAATACTACAGTAGCACTCATCATAATCTGGATTTAATCATTAATGAAATAAGCCAGATGGTAACATCTGCTCGTTTTTACCTTGAACATCTTCATGGTCAACTAAATGTTTTAACAACGAATCGAATCTCTCCTAGTGTTATTAGGATAGATTTATTTAGACACATGCTGCATAATCTTAAAGGAAAACTACCCGATCACCTCAAACTCCCTTTTGATCCAACCACTGAGTTATGGCACTATTACCAACACTTGTCGTGTAGTACCATCATAACTGAAAAACAAATCATTGTTTTGATCAAAGTGCCTCTGTTAGATATTAAAAATCGATTTGAGATCTTTAAAATTCATTCCTTACCATATACGCTTAATGAACCTAAGGTGAACGTAAGATTTAATCACATGTTGGCTGAATACCGTCTTAAAACAAATAGTTTAGCAATTAACCCTAGTAGAACACAATATCTAAATTTATCTCCTACATCGACCTGCCTCCACAATACTTTACCTTATTGTATGTATGATGGTTTAATTAGAGACATAGACAAATATAAACCATGTCACGTCGCTTTATTCTTATCAGATAGCCGATCAATCGCTAAACATTGCGTAGTTGACGTTGCTCCGAACAGTCTACTTCCTTATGTCAGCCAAGTTAATCAAGGATTATTTATTTTAAGTCTTGAACGACCTTTAAAATTCTCCATAGACTGTCGAAATCGAGATGCACCAGACCAAGTGACTTTATCGCCACCCCTTGGTTTACTCGCAATAGAGCCCACGTGTTCTGCCTCTAGCCAAAGCCTCAAATTTGAAAGTTATTATAATGGTAACAATTCCAATTTCGTCACGGCTTTTGATCAAGAGCTATTGCCGAAATTTAATAATTCTAAATACCGATTATGGGAACCGTTATTGCGGAAGATGCAAGCTAACAACAACATAACCGTCCCTGATAAATTACGAAATGTCGATAAAATTCCTATAGAAGAATTAGTATCTACCCTAGATTCAATCACTGCCACAGATGTAAATGATATATCATTTCCTCATCCCCTTTTGGCATTGATTGCTATTCCCCTGATCATTCTTGCTACTTGCTTAACTTGCAAGTATAGAAGTAGAATTAGGTGCCCCATTTCTTCTAAACGTCGCAATAGACGTCATATGGTCAGATATACTGTGAAACCGGAAAAGGGTACTAGTGATAGTGCATATGAGTCAAATTCTGATGCGGAAGCTCTACAAGATGAAGGTGGTAGACTCCAGGTGAAAATATGTTCAACGCCTCCTATTCCTCGGACGAGAACTCATGATCCCCGTCCGGCAATAGTGAAACAATTCTCTTCGATGAAGAACGACGATCCTCTACCTCGGACGAGAATTCATGATCCTGGCCTGGAAATTCTTCAGAAATTCGCACCTGAGCTGACCAAAACTCCAACTGTTACGTTCGTAAACAGCAAACTTGCTGATAAGGTACGTCAACCAGTGGAACATTCCGAGAAAACAGAAAGGAAACCTATCCTTAAATCGGAAGTCACAAAGTGATAAACATATATCAGTGTGGACGACTGAACATATCGATGATAATCAAGTCATCAGATTTCAATATATCAGTGTGGACGACTGAACATATAGATGATAATCAAGTCATCAAATAATTCAATATAGATCATACAATGATCAACATTTCTCAGTATGGACGACTGAACATATCGATGATAATCAAGTCATCAGATTTCAATATATCAGTGTGGACGACTGAACATATAGATGATAATCAAGTCATCAAAACTGGATATAGATCATAAAGTGATCAACATTTCTTCAATGTAAATTTCAAATTAGATCATATAGTGATCAACGTTTTCTTCAGTGATAGACTACTGAACAACACCGCTCTTAGCTACTGTGTTATTTCATTGTATATATTATTGATTGTTGATTTATTGTATTGTATTATTATTAATTGTTTTCTAAATGTATTACTACCAATGATTTATAATGTTATATGACTCAAAGGCATAGCAACGTTAATAGTAATCACGTCATCCTGTTATGTCGTCACTCGAATGAGATTTCACATGTGAAATCTCAATCAGTGAGGGGCGTATGTAACAGAATGCCGTTATCGATATAATATTTGCCCCTAAATTAATTATGATAATAATGACAATGTGCCCCTTTACGATCTTTCTAAAGCTTCCTAAAAATAGTTAACTTCCTTGTTCATTGTTTTACCCAAACACGAACAAGGGCCATTCTGTAAATTCTTTATCCATGTATCTATAGCGGTGATCGTGCATTGTGATAACGAACCAGCGGTCCTAATTACAAACAATAAGCACACCTGCAAGAAGCCTAATGAGGTCTGTCTGGTTCGTGACGGATCATCACTACATTACAATACTAATTATGATTATTAATTTGATAACAGTCATGTTACTGTCGGGTGTCGCTGGTAACTTATGCGATTACAACTTTATTACACCAATGATATATGAGGACATTAAATTCGGCCGCTTGGATAAAAGCCACGCGCCGAATTTGATACTTTACTTCGTCTTTCGAACTACCAGAAGTCCACACGTTTGCTGTGTCTTTTTGTCCAACCACGGGACTAAGATTGCTCTTAATAAATATATTCGACGCCACAGTTGTTCTAATTACTTCAACACCAGGACGGATCACGGCCACGAAGGAAAATCTCAACTACGATCGTCCCATAACAATTGGAGTCTGCCACAGTAATACCAGCAGACGACAGCTAAATATAAGTGCAGAAGGAGCCCTATTTACTGAGGGAAATGTTCAGATATAATAAGTTGAACTCGTTTGTTCAAATTATAATCTGAACATTTCCTATGGGATAACAACTCATCGATGATGTGTTTTTTTTACAGTAAAGGGTTAATACCATAAGAGCTACAGACGTGGCTTTCTGTCCGATAGTACCCAAGATAGTTATATAGTTATAGTTTGATATGTTCCTGGGTCTAGGATCAAGTTCTCAAAGCACATAGAACATTTGACTTTGGCGTGATTGCATGGGTTTCGCCATTTTTGCTGGAAATCCCCATGCTATATATAGAAACACAGACAAGTAGCCAGCCGGTGACAGAGTCAGAAAGGAAGTATATGACTGGTGCGCTCTGCATGGTAGAGATTGGAAATTTCCATGCGCTCTACCAAAGCGTTGTTGGAAATAGACGCTAAACTAATTTGTCAGTTCAGGTTGAGTGTGAATATAAGTAACGAATGTTGATTTTGTCGTGGAAGTGCATTTAGTGCCAATTAATATGGTATTTTAATTGCCAGTTCGGTGTGAACATAAGTAAAGAATGCTATCTTTGTTATGAAAGTTATGCATTGAATGAGTGGCTTGAGTTTACACCCCATATCAACATGTGTGCCACGCGTTATCCAATCCACTATCCGTGAATTATTTTGATTACGTCTTATACACGGAAATTCGAAATTTAATTTATGGCTCCAGCCATAAATTAAATTTATATCAAGTTATTAACTTTGTTTTAAGATAATCTATTAACCTGAACGTTTATAGAATACATCTTCGACTCAAATTACTTAATTTTCTATACTTTATCGATATTAGATCGTTGATATTACCAATAGTTAGCCGAACCACGTGATCAAAACAGACAAATTGCGGGTGTAAGATGGATAACTCTAAAATCAAGTGGTTATTATTGTTAATAGTAAGCACTTGATTTTAGAGCTATCCATCTGACACCCGCATTTTGTCTGTTTTGATCACGTGGTTCGGCTAACTATTGGGACAGATCTCCGAAAAATAATATATTTCAAAAATCGATATCTAATCATTCTGAACTTTGATGGGTGGGTTCCTCGACTCGAATCAAATATTTTTTACCCCCAAAGCCAAAGAAATAGTAATATAGGACCCTTTGATCGGATTGAGTACCTTTAAAGATCGTTTTGATTTTCCGAGAATGCAACAAAACATGATGAACAGGTAGGAGGATGAGTCAAGAATAATGTGGTCTTGAATTACCACGTCGGGAGGTGTCGTGACCACAGTTCCAAACAAGAAGGCACATAGGATGGAGTCATCAATCGCGTCAAGGTATGTTGTTTTTGTTATATTTATTCAGTATGTGGTCCAAGTAGCTATTCCGAAGGTTTACCATGCGGTCTGAGATGAAGGATGAAGGAGCTCATTGTCATAGTTTTTAAAACAAGCATGACACACGGTATTATTCACATTCGAAGATTTGTTTAGCAGCAGTGCAATATTCTTCAATTATTCGCCATAAGCAGGGTATTTCCGCAGTAGAGACCATATGCTCCATCTTGTTGAAGGGTCGTTGTATATTTTATGGAAGATGTTAAGGCTAGCATCCACCGAAACTGAAGCCGACCACTGTTGCACATATTTTTGCCAAATCGTTTTCCATGAAGACTTTGAGGGAAAAGTACCATTTTTCACGAATGAGTCGAGGTAAGAATAAAGGCCATAGTATTGCAATATGTGACCCGCCATATCAAATCCAGTCGTAAGTCGGGATTTTTTTTACCCTGTGCCAATGCATTCTCTTATATATGCGAGTCGACCATAGGTCGCCTCGCATATATAAGAGAATGCATTGGCCTAACAATTTTTTATAAATTTTTTTAAATAAATGTTTCTTACAATTTTTAGGACATAAAATAAAAAACATCCATTACCCCGCAGGGAGCCACACACATATATATAAGCATATAGAAGAGTGAGGTCTGCTCACATTTGTCTGGGGCTCTGTATGGGTGAAATTATAAAATTGTTAAAGAATACAAGAAAAAATTATTAAAATTGTAAAAAATTGTTAGGCCAATGCATTCTCTTATATATGCGAGGCGAATGCGAATTTTTTTAGGCCAATGCATTCTCTTATATGGTCGACTCGCATATATAAGAGAATGCATTGGCACAGGGTAAAAAATATCCCTACTTAAGACTGGATTTGATATGGCTGGTCACATATCTCAATGATGTCTGGTACGAAGTCTGTGGTCCTGCGATCGAACAGCGTAAGTTGGAATAATTTCAGTAGGAACATTCGGAGGGGTGTCTGGCGATCCGGTAGTAGGTGAATTAAATTTGATAGAAATGAAAGTTTCTTCAAATGTATAACCGAGAATTCTGACATTTTAAAATGACCAAACGTCCAGCACACGTGTACATGTCCCCTCAAGTCGACCCTTCCTATTCAGTCGGTGTTCAGTCACGTTTGTAGCCATTCGCAATATTATTAGTTAAAACATATATATGTTGGCCACATATAAGATAAGAGATTATCTTCCCAAAATCTCATCGCATTCTGAATGGCACAACATAAAGGCCCACTTTATTTTCGAACCCCCAGATAGTTTTATATAAAATATATGTCATATTATATACCATTTGAAAGAGGAAGCTCCAAAACATTGTATTACCAACTTATTCGGTGTAATACACTTTGAACATGTTGTTTTTGTTGAGATGCCGACTTGGTGTTCTGTACTCAAGTTTCATTATTTTCAATTGAAGGGGAATAACTCTATATCTTCAGATATAGTGTTATTCCCCTTCCAAATACATTTTAGTTTGAATTCTGTTGCATTCTGGGAGCCATAACGGGGGAAATCTGTCTATGATTTCACCTGTTTTCTATTTCTCTATGGGCATCTTCTGAGACACAGTCACACAGACGTTTCAAATGGTGATGAATTATAATTTTATAATATTTTAATAATATATTATGGCATAGATTGTTATTAAAACCGTATATCAAGGTACTATACAAAATAATCAGTGTCTCAAAAATTAAATGGGCCTTTAATATATCCTCGAAAATATCAGGGGGAACTTAATATTTAAAGTTTTTACACCGTGCATGGTATTAAGGGCTTTGCACCACATGGTGTTTTTCTTAAAAATAGCTGTTCCACTTATAGTTTGCATGCCGATATATTTATGGTATCAGGCAACTCCATAAAGTCATCAACAGGTTCGTTGATACTCTCATTGTTTTGTCCATAATGTTTTGGTCTTAACTGTAACACCATATTTTGAAATTGTTCGTTTCTTACTACTTGCTCTGCTTTGTCGGCGCTTTCATTCGTCCATCTCATTGCATATTTAGGTATATTATATCTGTATTATAGTGTTTGATCAAGAATAGTTTCTGCTGAATATTCCAGAAGGAAGGAATGTAAGCTAATTTTCGTTCGGATCATTGACACAAAAATGCGAAACTTCTGAAATATATTTTGGATATTCTTATACAGTCAACCAAATTATAAATTGGAAGCTGGATGGTGAAATTTCCAAAATAGACAATTCGGAGGGATGGCGACTTACAAGGCGAATGTAGTTACCGACCGAAGTAAATTACATGTACTTTATTGTCGAGACTTTCGCGGTCGCGATTTGTATATATAGTCGGTATGTGTCTGGAAGCGGAACATAGATGTACTTGATTCGAGTCGAGGAACACACCCATCAAAGCTCAGAGTGATTAAATGTCGATTTTTGAAATTGTTATTTCCCGAGATATGTAAATTTTGGCGGCCTGGCAAATATTCGTCAAGCCGACGGTTTGGGACCAAATTGCGGATGAAGATGGATAACTCTAAAATCAAGTGGCTTTGAGTGTTAGATATTTGACAATCCGCTCTGATTTCGTTGAACAAAATGTTAATAAATAACACGATTTGGGCAATGTTATGCTATAGTTGACTGTGTTTAGCATTATTTTTGGGCAATTAATCGATTCTGATAACTGAAGCGGCATTTCAAAAAATGTTGTTGTTGGAATCTGATGATATGGGGACCATCGATTCGGATTGAGTACCTTTAATTTTTTTTGAGAGTCGCGATTTTTATTACGTGACCAAAGGCTAGAAATCGCTGGTACAATGTCTGATATAAAACTAACGTTTCATCTTATTCTTCTATTTATAACATTGGGAAACTTCATGCATGACACAACATTTGGAATTCATATGCCTAATATACGTGAGATTGTTCTGATAGTGTCACCCTGTCTATACTAAATGGATGCTCCCACTCAGTTATAAAATTAAACATTGGAATGGTCTATTATTTCATCTGGAGGGTTTTCAGTACAATACGCAGACAAAGATAATACAAGTACATAATGTGTCATTTTTATTGGAGGGAAATTTTCGACCTATATGATCGTTTGTATAACTTATTATCTGAACATGACAGTTCTACATGAACTACTCGCCAATGAGTATATAGTATAGAAATGGTTAATTTCCCAGTGTAAATTATGTTGATTTCAGAACAAGAGTAGAATATTGTCCCATTTTCAAACTCAAATGACTAATATATACTAGTTGATGTACCCGACTTCGTCCGGGCTATTTAGGGATTTCTTTGTGATCGCCTCCGTCTGGGCAGAATATACAGCGCATGGACAAACTATTGTTCGATCGGTCCAGAAACATGCCGATATGAGCGTATAAGAGCGAGGTCAGGGTCAAGGACATTGTCGCACGTGAAATTGGACCTGCCCATATTGTTCCCGGGATCAAAGTAAGCCTACATACCAAATTTGAGTCGGATCGGTCGAGCAGTTTTCGAGTCTATAACACACACAAACATACACACAGACAAAAGTTCCAAAATATATAATAGACTAGCCGATGCGCCCGACGTTGTCCGGGCTATTCAAAAACCAAATTTCAAGTCGATAGCTCTACCCGTTTCCGAGATCTGGTCTGCGCATGCGCGAAGCTTGCGTCGCACGGGCTCGGCGACCCGATAAAATTCGTATCCGGGGCAAGATACATTCACACACCAAATTTCAAGTCGATAGCTCCACCCGTTTCCGAGATCTGGTCTGCGCATGCGCGAAGCTTGCGTCGCACCGGCTCGGCGACCCGATAAAATTCGTATCCGGGGCAAGATACATTCACATAGCAAATTTCAAGTCGATAGCTCCACCCGTTTCCGAGATCTCGTCTGCGCATGCGCGAAGCGGGCGCCGCACGGGCTCGCCAATACGAAAACGTCGACCGCCTGGTCAAACTACACACACCTACCAAGTTTCGTCCCGATCGGTCGAGAATCGTAGATTTGTATAAATGACAGACAAACATACAGAAAAACAAACAGAGGTCTTCAAAAAATATATGAGACTAGCCGATGAGCCCGAAGTTGTCCGGGCTATTCAAAAACCAAATTTCAAGTCGATAGCTCCACACATTTCCGAGATCTGGTCTGCGCATGCACGAAGCTGGCGTCGCACGGGCTCGGCGACCCGATAAAATTCGTATCCGGGGCAAGATACATTGACATACCAAATTTCAAGTCGATAGCTCCACCCGTTTCTGAGATCTCGTCTGCGCATGCGCGAAGCTGGCGTCGCACGGGCTCGGCGACCCGATAAAATTCGTATCCGGGGCAAGATACATTCACATACCAAATTTCAAGTCGATAGCTCTACCCGTTTCCGAGATCTGGTCTGCGCATGCGCGAACCTGGCGTCGCACGGGCTCGGCGACCCGATAAAATTCGTATCCGGGGCAAGATACATTGACATAGCAAATTTCAAGTCGATAGCTCCACCCGTTTCCGAGATCTCGTCTGCGCATGTGCGAAGCTGGTGTCGCACGGGCTCGGCGACCCGATAAAATTCGTATCCGGGGCAAGATACATTCACATAGCAAATTTCAAGTCGATAGCTCCACCCGTTTCCGAGATCTCGTCTGCGCATGCGCGAAGCGGGCGCCGCACGGGCTCGCCAATACGATAACGTTCACCGCCTGGTCAAACTACACACACGTACCAAGTTTCGTCCAGATCGGTCGAGAATTGTAGATTTGTATAAATGACAGACAGACAAACAAACAAACAAACAAACATACATACAGACAGAGGTCTTCAAAATATATATGAGATAGCGGTTAGAATTGTCCGCCAGATTGGGGGGGGGGATATTAGCTTGAAATTTCCAACCCATGGGTGGGTGCTAATGATAGCTAAGACATTTGTTCTTAAATTGGGGGGGGGGGGGGTCATTTGGAAATTCAAAGGTCACCCAAAAACAAAGACCCACTAACCATGCTCGTCTTTATACCATGCATAGTCATGCAGAAGTTTACATATTTGGTTCAATGCATGCAGTAGTCGCGTTTCATTTGGATCTGGGTAAACCACGGGTCCACACCTGCATAGAATATTCACCCAAAACGACATACATAAGATTTTGTATTAATGGGTGGTGCATGGGTGGACCTGCCTCGTGCTTGTTGAATAATCCGGTACAGGTACCTGCACCTGAAGAATATATAGGTTCGGACATAAAGAGTTAATATCGTATATGATAAAAAAATGTTTAACTTGCAATTTATGCTTGGGTAAATCCCAAGCAGAATATATGTTTAGATCCGCGTGGTCTAGTTCTATTATGATTACTAATTGGTTTTTCCAAATACCAGTAACTCGTTGAGTTTTTGGAAGAGGATGCAGCGGTTATATAAAACGATCCGTCGGTATCATTTCTTTCATAACAATACCTCCGTATGGGAAGGTGATGACCAGGTTTCAACCAGTCAACGAGGGAATACACTTAACAATGGTGAAAAATAATTATATCAGAACTGTCGCTGTTTTGCTACTTGTTTTCATGTGCCTCACTGGAGTGTTAGCTGAGAGAATTGGTCGTGGACAAAAGTTGCTTGGTCATCGAAAGGGACGATATTTTTCCAGTTCGATAGCCCGGGACTTGAAGCCACAGGAAAGAAGTGTTGATGAGGCCCGCAGTCACAGTAGGCACTACCCTCGGAGGAGACATTATGGTTTTGATCACCGATCGCGCGGATACGGGAATCGTTTTCTTAGTAACTACGAATCCAACTGGCGAACACGGAATATTCAGGCATTTCATGACACCACGTACCAGCGAAGACGACTATGTCAACGGTGCTTTAAAATAGGGGGCCGGCGGTTCTGTCTCACCGGACGACGGTGTTGATCGGTTTTGTCTCAGCGGACTAGGGTGTTTGACCGGTAAGATTAACTGTAAGCTTTATTCTCAGTCAGTACATGTATATACACACACACATATATATATAGTAGAGAACATCCAGTCATTCAGTCAGATATATGTAATCACAACTCTCAGCCAGACAAGATAATATTGAAATAATTCCTCAAGTTTTAAGTCATTTAAGAAGGTTAAGCATGTAATTTAAAGATTTAATGAATATATTTCTCAAACATTGGTCGAAAAACCAGCCAAAGTATTGTGAATGACAGCGAATCTCAATTTTCCGATTATATCCGCAACAGAATAACTCACGACTTTACTATTACTCCAACAACAGTCCAAGAAATCATCCTTACTTGCTTATCAGTAAAGGGGAAAACTAGCATGGACTTTCAAGGAATAAACAATAAACTTATGAAAGTAACGATTCAGATTATAGCCCCTGCAATGGAACACATATGCAATCTCTCATTTGAGCACGGTACAGTCCCCATCAAAATGAAGATAGCAAAGGTAGTCCCAATCCCAAAAACTGATAACTCACCCAAAATTTCTAATTATAGACCAATAAGTATTCTTCCTCTATTTTCTAAACTCCCAGAAAAAAATAATGCACGAACGCTTGGTAGACTTTATAAACGATTACAGCATCTTGTATATACATCAATATGGCTTTCGTCCCAACCACTCAACTTTTCATCCAATTCTGCATCTTCTTGATCACGTTGCCAACAACAACGATAAACCAACAAAAGACTCTACAGTAGCCCTTTTCCAAGACCCATCAAAAGCATTCGACACTATCAATCAGGACATATTGCTTTCCAAATTAGATCATTGTGGCATTAGAGGCATTGCTCTTGATTGGTTCCAAAGTTACCTAGAAAACAGACGACAATACGTTGAAATCCAGGGAAATAAATCTTTATTACTAGACATAACGTGTGGAGTCCCCCAGGGATCCATATTCGGGCCCATATTTGTTTTAATTTACGCAAACGATATGCATAACGCAACAACTATGGACATCTTATCGTACGCAGACGACACCACCTTAATGACAAGCGGAAATAACGGGGAACTAGTGCAAAGTTACATTAACAACGAGTTACGTAACATTTTCGACTGGTGTTGCTGCATAAGCTCGCGATAAACTCTAATAAAAGTAATTATTTGCTTATTCGGGAACATGTCTCTATTCCGAAGGTTCGCTATTCCGAAGGTTCACTATTCCGAAGGTTCACTATTCCGAAGGTCGCTATTCCGAAGGTTCTCTATTCCGAAGGTTCGCTATTCCGAAGATTTTTGTTATTTTAAAGGTTAATTCTATATTCTAAAGTATTGAGAGGGTTCTTTATCACGAAGACTCTTTTTCTGAAGGAAATAACTTAAAACATTCAAACAATAAATGTGACCGATTTTTTTCTTCGCGGGTTTCCTTGAGATTAAATGTTATTATGTATGACGTTATTTACCAAAACATATTCACGTCAGGCAGCCCACACAATTGCTATGTTTCCATACGATTTAATGTCATCACGTATGACGTTATATCTCAATTACCTTAGAGGCAAGAATACGCCAGCTAAAGGCTAGCTAATTTTCGAGTCACCGACTATTTTTTTTATAGTGCCTTGATATCAGGTTTAATAACAATCTATGCCATAAAATATGATTAAAACACTATAGTTCATCACCATTTGAAACGTCTGTATCAGAAGATGTCCATAGAGAAATAGAAAACAGCTTAAATCATAAAAAGATACCCCCCGTTATGTCTCCTAGAATGCAACATAAGTGTGTTCGAAAATTAAGTGGGCCTTTAATGTTGATGTTTCTTTCAAATACAGATAGCCAGTTCGGAAAAACTATATCTCTTACATGCATGTAGTTTATTTCAGTCATCGTGTTTTCAACTTTCCATAATAAACGATAAACTGATACTGTCTTCTTGCTATTAATAACGGACATCTGGAACAATTTGGGAATTAGAAGTGGGTGTATATATGTACTATATGTGAATACTAGCGTAATAGTATTTTTCATTCCTCGTGTGTTTTTTGTGGTGGGGTGCAAATTTTCATTAATTTCTGGTTAAATACGCCCAGAATAGAAAACCTTCGGAATAGCGAACCTTCGGAATAGCGAACCTTCGGAATAATGAACCTTCGGAATAATGAACCTTCGGAATAGCGAACCTTCGGAATAATGAACCTTCGGAATAGAGAACCCTACCCGCTTATTCACCCAGAAAGCAATTACATAAAAATAATATTAAATAACACTGAGTTAAAAATAAATGGAAACCATGGTCACGAATCTTCAACAAAATTCTTAGGCATCCATATTGATGAAAACCTAACATTAAAAAAGCACATCTCATCGGTCTGATCAAAATTGGCTCATGCAATATACCACATCAACAAAGTCAAAAATAATTTCCCTAGAGGTGCACTAAAATCACTATATTATGCACTTATCCAAAGTAATTTTGTTTACGGAATTAAAATATGGGGCCATGTTCCCGAAGTTAAAAAAGTATTCCTGCTACAAAAAAGAGCCATACGAACCGTGTGCAATAACAAGTTTAGGAGTCACACAGAACCGCTGTTTAAAAAAGAAAATATTTTTAAAGTATATGATCTTCACAAGGTCCACGCTACAATTTTCATACATGACAGGTATTATAATCGCCTACCTGGGTCTTTTTTACAAATGTTTACTAAACATACAACTGGACCTGTAACCAGGAATAAACACCCTCTATTCCTCAAGAAACCTAGAACGTCATTCATTGAACACCTGCCATTTCACGCATTTCCCACCATATGGAACAGCTTAGAAAACGACTTAACATCTCAACAAAGTAGACACATACTTAAAAACGTATTACGAAAAGCATGATAACCCAGTACTCTGACAACGTCAAGTGCAAAAACAAAGGATGTCCTGATTGCCCCAACAACTGATATTAAATTAATAATATTAGATTAAAGACATAATAAAAATGTATATGTACGTGTGTGTATATGTATGTATATATACGTATATATATATGTATATGTGTATATGTATAGATATGTGTGTGTATGTATATGTGCATTTATTATAGTGGAAGATTATCCCTTAACCTTATCCATTATTATACTGCTCGATAACCAGAATTAAAATTAATGATCAATCAATCACCTTCGTCGAGTAGTCACCCTTCTTACACAATGTTGAAGCCAACATAATGCCCATCTATATATACCTGGTCCGTACACGGCTTAGGGTGGATACACACATGCATGTAATGTCTGTATGTAAAATACATGTATTTTACATGGCCACACCAATAATTGGCAAAATTAATCACCTGCGCGCGAGAGGTCAATTTCACCAGTGAGTAGATATAAGCCATTATCAAACAAACTGCCATCAAGAAATTTCAGGCCAGTCATAAACATGTCTTCTTTCATGGCTGCCGAAATGAGTAATTCTTGTCTGATATATGTTGCTGTTTTTCACGAGTTATAATTCATTTCGAAAAGTGGATTAGAGCCGGTCGATTTTATACTTGATTTGTTTCTGTCATTTCTTGGAAACAGGGTCATCCAAAACAAAAATAAAATATGCAGATTTCTTTTATAGGATGATACCGGCTTGTTGAGATTTCTCTGATAATTTGAGAGCGAGCTCATGTGATAACATTAATTCAATTGGGATTGCAAATAGTCATTATAGCACCAAAAAATAATGCAGGTACAGCGTTGAAATTAAAAAGAGTGACACCCCCCCCCCATTTATATATATGTTTCTCAAGCCAAAGGTTGTACAAGCTCCTAACTGTCACAAGCTTGAATTATAACATTTTCGACAATAATCCATGATTGGGGGAGGGGCTGGTTCTCGAAAGCTTCGAATAACTAAGGGAGTTAATTAAATGTATCAGCCGGGATTATCTGGGCCAGAATTACAATATAATGTTTTACTTAAATATTCCATAGTTGTAAATTTTGCGTATACATGCATGTATAACTGTATAACACAAGAGAGGAAAGGTGACGTAGTTGGGGACTCGTAGCTAGGCAACCCTTTCGCCGAATGAAGACAAACATCAACACCATGCATTCAAATTTAAAGCTGTATAATATGTTCATAATTATATGAATAGCATAAATTGCTGCATATTAGATTAATCACTCGTAGAAAACAGACACGACAGACATGACTACGATATTTATAAAGCAGGGTGTCAGGACTCAGGGTGCTGTATGCACACCCCCGTCGAGGAAATATGCAATGGTGAATTCGGTAGCTTCTGGGATAATATAGCTCCCCGTGCATGTTGGGGATCATAGCCCCCTGCGTTTGGGGAAGAGGCCATCACTGGTATTAACATCAATAGAAGACTGACAATGATTTAAACAGAACGTCGACCATTTGAGTTATCGCGCGAATAATTATTGTAAGCGGCCTGACGACTTTGTCCCAGTTAACGGCTCTTCGGCGGTTCAGAGTTTAACTCACTGTGGTGAAACACAGTCGCAATGATTGGGTTGTCAGCAGACACATATTACACGGTGCGTATGATCCATGTAAAACGCTAAATACACGATATTTACAGAGATTACATGCATGTGTGTATCCACCCTTAGGGTGGATACACACATGCATGTAATTTCTGTATGTAAAATCCATGTATTTTGATAGCATTAGTCGCCTGCGGGCGATCGGACAATTTCAACAGGCGAGACAAGTGAGCAGTTATAAGCCATTATCAAACTAACTGCTATCAAGAAATTTCAGGCCAGTCATAAATTCTTTCATGGATGCCGAAAAGAATAAATCTTGTCTGATATTTGTTGTTGTTTTTCATGAGTTTTAATTCATTTCGAAAAGTGGATTTGAGTCCGTCGATTTTATACTTGATTTGTTTCTCGTCATTTCAGGGTCATCCAAAATAAAAAATAAAATGTGCAGAATTTGAAGCTCTTTTATAGGGCGATTATGATACTCGAGTGTTTAATGTCCCATTAACAATCCGATATGGTGCTCTCATGCCTTGAACAACAGGCATTGGAAAATTAAGACCGACAATACCGGTTCGTTGAGATTCCTCGGATAGTTTCAGAGCGATCTCATGTGATAACATTCAATTGGGATTTCCATGCAAATATCCATTACAGCGCCAAAAAAATTATGCAGCTACAGCGTTTACATAACAGTATATGTTTCTCAAACCAAAGATTGAACAAGTTGGGGAGGGGGCTGGTTCTCGAAAGCTTCGAATAACCAAGGGATTTAGTTGAATGTATCAGCCGGGATTATCTGGGCGTGAATGTACAATATGTTTAACTTAAATATTCCATAGTTGTAAATTTTGCGTATACATAAATAACACAAGAGAGCAAAGGTGACGTAGTTGGGAACTCGTAGAGCTAGACAACTCTTTTCACTGAATGAAGACTCACATCAACACCACCTTCTGTACACTCAAATTTAAACCTGTAATTCTATGTTCACGATCATGTGAATAGCATAAATTGCTGAATATTATATTAATCACTCGTAGCAAACAGACACGACAGAAATGACTGTCAACTACAATATGTATAAGTCAGGAGTGGCTTCCTGGCTTCATTTGTGGGATGGGGTCAGGACTCAGAGTGCTGCATGTCCCCACCCACCCGTCGAGGAAATATGCAATGGTCAGTCCGGTAGCGTCCTGGATGATATAGCCCCCCCATGTTGGGGATCATAGCCCCTGCGTTTGGTGAAATCCTGGGGCCATCACTGGCATAAAAAACAAGAGAAGACTGACAATTATTTAAACAGAAAGTCCAACATTTGGGTTATCGCGCGAACAATTATTTCAAGAGGCCTCACGACTTCGTTCAGTTAACGGCTCTCTGCACGTTCAGAGCTTGGCTCACTGTGGTCAAACACAGCCGCAATGATTGGGCTGTCAGCGGAAACATATTACATGGTCTGTATGATCCATGTAAAATGATAAATACACGACATTTACAGAGATTACATGCATGTGTGTATCCACCCTATTTATACTATAGCCTTCAAATATTAATTACACTCATTAAACAGGGGGTGGCAGGAAGACAGTCTATATTGGACTAAGCCGTCCCTCTCAATATACCACATAAATTTGTTATTGTTTATCTAGTTCTTTCTATGTTATGTATGTATATGTGTATATTGGAAATAAATTATCATATCCTATATAATAATGATTTTCAAATTATCTGAATTATAATTAATATATGCTAAATATATACTATCTTATTATTTTTTTGGAAAATATGTGGGATACTTAAAGAACATACATTGATCATGACACGTTTCCAATGTAGCATTATAACGACAACTTTGTTCGGTAATTGAGTCACGGTGTATACTGACGTACATGTACATGAATGACAATCAAGTGCATGGGGTTTCCAAATTTACGACTGCACCTTTGTCTTCCAGCTTAATATTACGCTTTGGAAAATTCCCTTTAGTCAAATTTCAAATAACCAAATAACCGCGAGAGAATATTGCTTTATGTGCTGTAATTATAGGTACTCATTACTCAATCCGATTCGATGGTCCCCATATCATCAGATTCCAACAACAACATTTTTTTGAAATTCCGCTTCAGTTATCAGAATCGATGAATTGCTCAAAAGTGATGCTAACCACAGTCAACTATAGTATAAAATTGCCCAAAACCTGTTATTTATCAACATGCTCAACGAAATTTTGCCGTTTTGTCAAATATCTGACACAAAACAGCCACTTGATTTTTTAGAGTTATCCAACTTTATTCGCAATTTGGTCCGAGACCGTCCTCTCGTCGACTTTTACTGGGCCAGTAAAATTATTGGTGGTGAAACATAATAGATTAAAAAATCGATATCTGATCTCTCTGATTTTTGAATGGTGGGTTCCTCGACTCGAATACAATATGTTTTACCCCCGAAGCCAAGGAAATTAAGCATCTTTAATTATATCCATGCTGCATTTTCTGGGCTTTTTAGTCATATATAAAACTTTCTAGAATCTAGTACTTAGGGCATATCACAAACAAGTATTGTATTAATATAGGAGGGTGTCACCCCTATTTCCATTCATCCTCAAGAGCAGTTAACCATTTCTATACTAAATGGATTCTTCATGTCAGTCAAAAGGTGGTCTATTATTGAGTCGCAGGAACTGTACAGGTAATATAAGCAGATGAAGGATAAATAAAAGCACACAAAGAGTCCTACTTATTGAGGGAAATGTTTAGATAATAAGTTCAACAAACATTGTTGAACTTATTATGTGAACATTTCCTATGTGATAATTACTCATCAATGATGCTTTAGTATATATATGGTTAAAGGGGTACTGTACGCCATTTTCAATAAATTCCCGGTGATAACAATGATCTATTATCGATACTATATAGAAATATAAGTAATTTGAGTCGAAGATGTATTCTGTGAACGCTCAGGTTAATAGGCTATCTTAAAATTTAATAATTTAAAAGTTAATAATTTAATATAAATTGATTTTATGGCTCCAGCCATAAAATGGCGTCTCTTAAAATTGGAATTTCCGTGTACAAAACGTAATCAAATTATAATTGAGGGATACTGGATTAATAAAACAATTGCACACACGATCGTTTGAAACATTATGCTTATACGGGGAGAAAACCCAAGCCACTCATTGACTAGTGACCATACACTAACTTAAATGAGTATATGGGACTGCTAAGCATATAATATAATGTTTATTTGATTCATTTGGATGAAAACTGTACAAAAATTACTCGACAACGACAATTTGTATTTTTGCATTCCGGTAAATTTGCCATCCGTAACAATACTTTGTACTCAACAGACTTTCAAAAAATGGAAAAGTTGTTACTTTATTCTCCGACTTGGGGATTATAGAAACCAACAACAACATCTTGGGTACAGTACCCCTTTAAGGGAGGGTCGAATCCTACGTATAGCTAGAAAATATACAAGGCATGGTGATTCCACACTAAAATATACGATATCTGTCCCACATTTGCTGAAGTAATAGCATATTTATTCATATTAGAACATTTCATTGTCTGTGTCACAAGTTTATTGCCATTCATGATGTATTCAACAATTTAGCAACTGTGTGCTGTTATCCGTGTCCACTGCCAGAGTGTACACAGTTTAAATTACCACTAACATAACACATGAAAAATTGTACTAACTTTCTGCAGTACTAATTATGAGACTATGAGTATCCAATATCCATCCATATGGATATTTTAGTAAAAGTAATCAAAAAGTAATCAGAATGTAATCATGATTACATGTACATTTGAAAGTAATTGATTACGATTACGATCACTTGTAATAAAAAAATGTCATGATTACTGATTACAGGAGATTACACCAAATTTTGTAATCGATTACTTTAATTACGATTACTGATTACGATTACCCCAACCCTGGCAAGAAAGGCTACCGCTATCATAATAAAGTCACATGCTCAGAACTTTAAACGAAAAACCGGAAAATGACAGTTTTACTTCGCAAAAGGCAAGTTGTGTGCGATAGATAAATAAAATATGTAGCTAATGTTGTCACTTAAAGGTACTCAATACGATTAGACGGTCCCCATATCATCAGATTCCAACAACAACAACAACAACAACAACAACAACAACATTTTTATAAATGCCGCTTCAGTTATCAGAATCGATTAATTGCCCACAAATAATGCTAACCACAGTCAACTATAGTATAAAATTACCCAAAACCTGTTATTTATCAACATTTTGTTCAACGAAATTTTGCTTGTTGTCAAATATCTGACTCAAAAAAGCCACTGGATTTTAGAGTTATCGATCTTCATCCGCTATCTTGTCAGATAAGTTCTTCTCGTCGACAGTTTACTGGGCCACTCAAATTAAAATAATAGATTTCAAACATCGATATCTGTCTGATCACTCCTAGCTTTGATGGGTGGGTTCCTCGACTCGAATCAAATATGTTTTACCCCCCCCCCCTAAGCCAGGGAAATACTAAATATGTTTACACTAAATAGTAATTTGCGAGCGCTAATTCGGATTGAGTACCTTTAAACTGTTTATGTCCCTCTGGGGGATTTGATCATCTGCCGGGCGAGGCTGTTATTTTTGTGAAGTATATCTGTCATTTTCTTCAGTTTTACATTCGTTACTTCGATGACGTCCTTACATTTATTAGGTCAAAGAAACTAATTAACATTCATGACGTGCAAAAACCAGAGTGCAGCTTAGAGCGAAATAGTTTTTTTTATAGTTATTCTAAGCTGGCCTTGTACTAATGGTTTATATATGTTTTAGAGCGAAAATACATATCCGTTTACGAATTTTGTATATTCTATATCTATCTATCCATCTATCTCTCCTTCAAGGAGGCAATAAACATTGTTATATTTTCACCGCCGACCTTAGCTGTTTCTGCTTATCAGTAACAAGTTATCCAACCACATTTTGATATGCCTCTGCCATCAATACCTATATATATCTTTTCTGTAAATCTTGACATTTTTATCAACTGCACAGAGTCACATACCTCTTTAAAACTTTAAATATTCTGTAGAAATACATTGGTATTCCTGAGAATTTATTGTGATCTTTATGATCTAAGACTAGTAGCTTTACAGTCTACAAGATAGGAATGACAGGCTAATGATTATGCTCAGTATTGGGTTGTTCAAGTTACACATTGCCTGTCACTAACATTAATGTAATCTCACCATTCCAATGTGTGTATATTAACCCTCGCTATACTAAATACTCTTTGACCATACGAGCATACGAGTATATCCCTTAGAAAATGGTCAGATAATAAATTCAACTAAGGACCAGAGACCGGTTTTTTAACTGATGATCTGAACATTTCCCACTAATTAATATGAATCCTTCTGCACATGTATTATCTGTCGGCTGCTTATTTTTAAATGACATCCCTCCAAATAAATAATATACTTTATTTATTTAGTAAAGAAAATGTTAAATAAAAACAATTTTTTTCCCCAAAAATATTATTAAAAAATCTGAGATATATAGGTTTCAAATAATAATACTGGATTTGAATGTTGTGATATACATACGAAAACAGTTCTCTGTAAGTGACTGACAGAATATACAATGAAGACAAAATGACCACCTTATCGAATGACCAAAAATAATAAAATTGATTAAAGAATTTTTATTTTTATTTTTTCCCGACCGAAACTACCCAAACAAGGTTAAAAAATCCATAAAGCGGAAGAATACAAAAAAATAATTTGGTCTAATTATTGAAGACTGATTTTTTTTCATCGGCCGCTAAGATGTTACCGTGCCAATTTAAAGGTGGCACATTATCAGATCAACAGGTATAAAGACGATGAAGGGGTCTCCACAACTCACTGTCGTGGGTTCTGGTATATAACTTCGCGAACCTTCATGACATATATGCATTTGGCTGCTCTCACTTGATTACGATATTTTCACCAGACTGGAGGGGTATTTTGTTGTTTTTTGCTATTGTGTGTATTATTTTTCGTTGCCTAATTATATATTTAAAGGCCCACATAATTTTTGAACCCCATATTACATTATATATAATATATTCCATATTATATACCATCGAACCCCCAGATTACATTATATATAATACTAGCCGATGAGCCCGACGTTGTCCGGGCTATTCAAAAACCAAATTTCAACCAAATTTCAAGTCGATAGCTCCACCCGTTTCCGATATCTGGTCTGCGCATGCGCGAAGCTGGCGTCGCACGGTCTCGGCGACCCGATAAAATTCGTATCCGGGGCAAGATACATTCACATACCAAATTTCAAGTCGATAGCTCCACTCGTTTCCGAGATCTGGTCTGCGCATGCGCGAAGCTGGCGTCGCACGGGCTCGGCGACCCGATAAAATTCGTATCCGGGGCAAGATACATTCACATAGGAAATTTCAAGTCGATAGCTCCACCCGTTTCCGAGATCTCGTCTGTGCATGCGCGAAGCGGGCGCCACACGGGCTCGCCAATACGACAACGTCGACCGCCTGGTCAAACTACACACACGTACCAAGTTTCGTCCCGATCGGTCGAGAATCGTAGATTTGTATAAATGACAGACATACAGACAAACAAACAAACAAACAGACAGAGGTCTTCAAAATATATAGGAGACTAGCCGATGAGCCCGACGTTGTCCGGGATATTCAAAAACCAAATTTCAAGTCGATAGCTCTACCCAGCCCGACGTTGTCCGGGCTATTCAAAAACCAAATTTCAAGTCGATAGCTCCACCCGTTTCCGAGATCTCGTCTGCGCATGCGCGAAGCTGGCGTCGCACGGGCTCGGCGAACCGATAAAATTCGTATCCGGGGCAAGATACATTCACATAGCAAATTTCAAGTCGATAGCTCCACCCGTTTCCGAGATCTCGTCTGTGCATGCGCTGCACGGGCTCGCCAATACGACAAGGACGACCGCCTGGTCAAACTACACACACGTACCAAGTTTCGTCCCGATCGGTCGAGAATCGTAGATTTGTATAAATGACATACAGACAGACAGACAGACAGACAGACAAACAGAGGTCTTCAAAATATATATGAGATATGCCATATTATATACCATTTGAAAGAGGAAGTTCCAAAACATTGTATTATCAATTTATTCGATGTAATAAACTGTGAACATGTTGTTTCTGTTGAGAATCCGACGTTTTTTATGTGCTAAAATATCTAACCAAAGTCTATTATTTTCAACGGAAGGGGAATAACTCCATACATTTAGATATAGTGTTATTCCGCTTCCATTGAAAACAAAACTATAGTTAGAATTCTGTTGCATTCTGGGAGCCATAACGTGGGAAATGATTTTATGATTTCATCTATTTTTTATTACTCTATGGGCACCATCTGAGACAGAGACGTTCAATGTGGTGATGAATTTTAGTATTTTAATCATATTTTATGACATAGATTGTTATTAAAATCGTATATCAAGGCACTATAAATAATAATCGGTGACTCGAAAATTAAGTGGGCCTTTAAACAGGGAGTTAATCATTTCAGGTTAATTCGTCTTTCCTATATGATAGATTGTTTTTTGCATGAGATCAGTCAGTTTTTCCGTTAAAGTGCCACATATATTTTCGACTGGTATGTATTTAAAAGTTGTGGCCACTCGGGAGAATTAATTTGATGGTTAATGGCTGGACAACCTATTCGCTCTTGCATAATCTGCGCATGACATGTTTATTCGGTTTTGTTGGGTTATGAGTGTGGATTGTTGCATAGACAGTGACGTCGCAAAAGAAGGATTCTAAAGTATCGTGTAGTGCTCGATTATCAGTACGACGTCTATTAAAGATGCATAATCCGAAATAACGCTCCCAAATTACTATTTCTTTGGCTTCGGGGGTAAAACATATTTTATTCGAGTCGGGGAACACACCCATCAAAGCTCAGAGTGATCAGATATCGATTTTTTTTTTAATTTGTTATTTCTCGAAATGCGTAATTATTTGTGGCCCAGAAATGAGTCATCAAATCGAAAAAAATGCGGATGAAGATCGATAACTCTAAAATTAAATGGTAATACGACCATATTTCGTGATATTCAAGTGATAATACGGCCATATTTCGGTGAACAACATGTTGATTAATAATATTTTTTGGGAAATGCTATACTATAGTTGACAGCGGTTAGCATTATTTTGTTGTAATTAATCGATTCTGATAACAAAAGCGTATTTTGAAGAAAAAAATGTTGTAACTTGATGATATGGGGACCGCCTGATCGGATCGAGTACCTTTAATGTCTTGGAGTACTCAGTGGGGAGAAAAAACAAAACAAATCAGAAGAAAAAAAACAATGTCCGTAGAATGTGCTTATAACAGTTGATTCGGTTAAGTGTGTCACTATTGTGGTCCCATTCAGACAAGGACCCCGAAATCTAACCTGACCTCCATGTGTTTTCTTGTGGTTAACATACATTCAAAATTCCATTTCGCTGAGTTTAGTACATGTATACCTGCACACCGTAATCATCTGGAAATAAGAAAACATGACCAGACAGACACGCGGACAGACATACATAGCAAGCAAAATACTGCTCCTGGTTGTAGACACTTATTCTGTCGTGATAACAAAAACAAAAAGCTGTGGATCCTGCCATCATTTGCCGTAATATGAAACAATGAGTCATTGATGTATGGCATTATATGATAATCGTAACAATGAGTCATTGATGTATGGCATTATATGATAATCGTAACAATGAGTCATTGATGTATGGCATTATATGATAATCGTAACAATGAGTCATTGATGTATGGCATTATATGATAATCGTAACAATGAGTCATTGATGTATGGCATTATATGATAATCGTCTTGACATGCTACACGTTGTATGTTTGTACGCTGTGTATAAATCATAGTGTAAATTTGCGGTTGATGGTCTTTTCGCGTGAAGCGATAATCGCTTACAGATCAGGAGCGTTAACTCAATCCAATTATTGCAAACAGGACAAAACATTCCGGGTAGATAACTCTATTCGTATGTATTTACCATATCGTTCACGGATATATTGTTGTGGCATTATGAATTCTTGGTTTAGATGGAACAAGTACAATTTCAATACAAATGTGATTGGACTCGTGGTACAATGGTCAATTCAAATCGCAAAATGGACTATTCAAGGTCAAATCGCGCCTGTCGACGGATTTCGACGAAATTTTATACCTAGGGGTACACCCCGACCTCCACCATCACCCCCCCCAGTGGCACCACCCCGAGTGGTGAAAATTGGGTATGGACCATTTTCGAGAATGGTAAGGATTTCGACCGATTTGACGGAATGTGTGGGGGGGGGCGCCCTAAATGCCACCTAAAAACACTCCGAGCCACCACGTATCACCCCCCCGGGTGGTAGGCCTACATCCCAACCCAAAACATATAATAGCTTACTATTTTGAGACTGGGACTCATATAATATATAATAATATATTAGTCCCAGCTACATGTAGCTAGAAATGTGAACAGCAGACATCCTGAGATACAAACAATATATATTATTGATTGTTTGATTTTCCAACCAGTATTTAGTGGGAGAATGTTTTGTTTTTAGACCAACAGCAGTATATTCTTCTACTTTTGGTCCAAAGTTTGGTCGGAATGGCTATCGGTTGAACAATTTACCATTTGGAAAGTTCAACCGGGAGGGGGGGGGGGGGTGCAAAGTAGTATTTCGAGAACATTTGACTTTGGTCTGGTTCAAGGTACGTACATTTGGAAATGTCAAGGTATCTACATGTAGCCACCTCCCCGGTTATAAGGTATAAGAACACATTGGCTACATGGATGCGACTAGAGATCTCCATTGTGGGGGGGGGGGGGGGGTCTCCAACGATAACTTACTATTATTATCACAGCTCTCAGTTAGTGGCCAAGACATAAATGCTATACGTGTAAGCATTCTCCCCAGACATTTATTTACCAGATCGACATACTTCTAAGTTAGGAATGAAATAGACACGACAAGAGAAAAATGTAATCCTGTCCATTTTGGTCAATACATAAATATGGTAATATAAATTTTTGCATCAAGGCGACATATAATATTTCCGAATGCCATGCTACATGTAACTAAATATGAAATGTTCCAGATACCATAACATCTCTTACAGGTACCGGTACTTAATCCGATCAGAGGGTCCCCATATAATCACATTCCAACAACAACATTTTTTGAAATGACGCTTCAGTTTTCAGAATCTAATAATTGCCCAAAAATAATGAAAAGCACCATCAACTATAGTATAAAATTGCACAAAACCTGTTATTTATCAACATTTTGTTCAACGAAATTTTACCGGTTTGTAAAATATCTGACACAAAAAGCCACTTGATTTTAGAGTTATCCATCTTTGCCCGCAATTTGGTCAATGAAATTCTTCTCGATGACTCTATTTTGCCGGTTTGTCAAATATCTGACACAAAAAGCCACTTGATTTTAGAGTTATCCATCTTTGCCCGAAATTTGGTCAATGAAATTCTTCTCGTTGACTGTCTATATTGGGCCACTATAATTAAAATAATAGATTTATAACATCGATATCTGATCACTCTGAGCTGTGGTGGGTGGGTTCCTCGACTCGAATCAAATATTTTTTACCCCCGAAGTCAAGGAAATAGTAATTTGCGACCGTTAATTCGGATTGAGTACCTTTAAGATCTAACAGCAACCATATCTCAACCCCACTACAATCTGGGACTAATATATGTTATACATGTATTAGTCCCAGCTACAATCAGTGAACCTGATGACTAATTTTAACAGCATCTGAAAATGAAAGAAACATACCACACCTTGTCTACGATATAATGAAAGCCATAATTGTAAATCAATCAGCTCTGCGTGTACCGGTATACATGTATATGTACACATATTGGACCCACATGAATTGCTATATTCTCCATATTAATTTAAAACGAGCGCACCACTTTAACAAACTCATTATTGAGTATTATATCAATAGCGATGTGTTTGTTAAAGTGGCAAGGTCATTTTAAATTTATACTCCTTTTAACATCAGTAGGCCTACACAATCATTCGTTGCATAACTTTCATTAAATTTTCCTAGTACTGAATATAAACAGTACTGGTACAATAACACTAGCAGTACTGGAACCGACCATACTGTAGGTGTCTGGCCTGTTTATTACCTTTTTAATTTGTTCTGATACATCAGGTACTTATAATAAGATGATAGTTCATTCAGACAACATCCTCTAAGTTGCCTAATAATAGAGACAAACTAATAATAGTGATGGTGGGATTTTTTAGCTAAAATTAATAATAGTAACCACAGCAATTTCACTCTACATGTATGTCTCTTAGTGATCTGATCATGGTAAGTGTTCTCCAAATATAATAACAGTGTTGACACTATCATATTATTGACACTATTATTGCACATGAGAGTACCGTTACTAGTACATGTAGATGCTAATATGAGTAAGTCATTATCAAGTCTGGCTCTTCTTGAATTCAACTATCATAGTGATATTCAACTACATGTATTATATCTTAATTGTACTACCATACACAATGTATACTGGTACGGTATATACGTAAACTCCAGGTTTTCTCTGTTTTTACTAAAACGTCATGGAATCATCTCACTTCGTAATGCACAACCACTTAAAATGTATATGTATATAACACTATAATTTTAACAGAGCAAATGAGAAGGCATCATATTCCAATATAAAAAGAATTCTACAGCTTATTGCAGGAGACCTGTTTATTTCATAATGGCAGAAGTACATGTGCATGTATGCCATTTGAATGACATTATAAATAACTTCTCACCAAGATGATTTCAAAATTCTAACTACTACTACAAGTAAATCAGTTAAATAATAAAAAATGCCAGCACCAATATATATACTGTACTTACTAGTAGTACATGTAGTAGGTACCGTACATGAGATATTTTCACCACTTCATAATAGTTGAATATATACGGTACATGTACCGGTACAATGGAATTCAAGTTGTGTCAGACCTGTTGTTTGGCAAAAACAATGTACCAGTAAGTGACTTTGGTGATCACTGTTAGTCATTGATTTTGATAACATAAGTTCATGATTTTTACAAAATAATTTTAATGAATCAAAACCATGTGCAGCCGCATGTGTAACATGTAACTGTCTTTGTTCATTAGTCATTATCAAAGTCTGGTTTAGTCTTGATCTAATGATCAAAGGCGGAATGTTACTAGTATGTACCGGTAACTTATGATCATGATCCGGGAGTCTGATGAATTATAATCCATTTCACAGCATTGTCCATGTCTGCATGTTTCATGACATGTTTTGTAAACATCCTCACTCGATTCACTGACACTGGTGAGTGGTGCCATTGCCATTCTGATTCTCCATATCATGTTCTACCCTTCACAAGTTCACACACATGTAGCTACTGTACTTCTAATCAGTCTAATGTACTATGCAGAATGATAGAATCTGAATGAACATTCAATGACCTTTTACGGCATCAGCGTTGACTGCATTTCAGCGTTGACTGCATTTCAGCATTGAAGGGCTGAGGAGTCCAGAATAGAACTATAATCATCATATTTTGCAATAATCATTACATTCACATTGTTTGCATTCTTCCATTGGGGTCAATCAGTGCTATTCACTTATTCGAGTCAATGTCCATGATAATAACAGTTGAATACGGCATAGCCTGACCTGCCACACTCAGTGACTCACACACAGTGTCTGTGACCAGTCCAGTGTTAGTTCAGTCATGAACGTAGTGCGTATCCTTCTACGCTGGAAGCAGCAATCAGCGAAAGCGGTCATGTTGACCAACTTCACCAAGTCCAGTGTGCGATAATCGTATTGGTCCCGTCACTTCACATGATATTTTCTGATAATTAAGCGGTATTTCTAACATCCAAACGGGTTAAAACAGTCTATATCTAATCCGTTGTGTACACGAAAGAATGAGATACACATTTTCTGCGAATAATGAACGAAACAAGCAGATATGACAGATGAAAAAACTATTTATTTTTAACACATAAAAATTCGGAAATTCCACACCGGAAGTTCCGCTGCGCATTGCGAATGTGCAGGGTGGCGAATACGGACTGTGAAATAACGTACTTTAACTCTGGGAACAATTTATCCCCAATTTCATGCATAAGAATGTTTAAACATTATCATAACATATTCGACTTGTTTTTAATTTGTTTTCATGAAAAGGAATGATAAAAGGCACAATAAACATATCTAGAACGACAAATAAATCCAAATTAGCCATTTCCCCGTCATATTTCGGTCAGGCAAGCGAGGTACAAAAATGTATGAATCTGAGTACGAAAGTCGGAGTGTTCCTCTATCGTATTGCAATAATCGCCAACCTATTATAATATAAAAAAAGCTATGCAGGGGGATAACTCGGAAAAAAAATTATTGTTGCGGAAAAAGTCTCATTGTAGCGCTTTAAGGATGGATCTGAGCTAGCAAAAAAAAGCACACCTTATTGTATCAATCCCATGAATTAGAATCTGGTAAATGTGAATTTTCCAAATGGTTTCATTACACAAACAGATCGCTCTTCAATCTCAAAATGGGAATCTCAGAGTAGATTCCCAACTATTGAATTGTAATATGTAAAAACACTCCTTATAGAAAGTCATTGGAGTGAACTTTATACCCAGAATTTATGTTCACCCACTATACAAAAGCCTAAGTCTACAGTCGCATTAAAACTCAATATGGTTTGTCCAAATATTTTCAGGTTTTACCTGCCCAGTATCTTCTAAAGATTATAAAATTGAATCACATACATGTACTTCCAGTAGAGTATAAAAGGTGGCGAAAATTGTCAGACGAACGAAACCAACATACTTGTAATATTTGTAGAGAAGATATTGATGATGATGAATACAAATTTTAAATTGTGTGCTATGAACTAAAACAAATCCGCCAGAGGTACATCCCCAAATATTACTGGGAAAATCCCACCAGAAAACAGTTTCAAGGTCTAAAGGCCCACATAATTTTCGAACCCCCATGCAGATCACAGTATATAAAATATATGCCATATAATATACCATTTGAAAGAGGAAGCTCCAAAACGTTGTATTTCAACTTATCTTGTGTAACAAACTGTGAACATGTTACTTTTGTTGAGATAAGGACGTCTGTTCTGTGCTCAAGTTTCTTATTGTCAATGGAAGGGGAATGAATACCGTTATATATTTAGATATAGAGTTATTCCCCTTCCATTGAACAATAAACTGTAGTTTGAATTCTGTTGCATTCTGGAAGTTATAATGGGGGAATGATTTTATGATTTCAGCTATTTCCTATTACTCTTCTATGGGCACGTTCTGAGACACAGACGTTCCACATGCTGATGAATTATAGTATTTTAATCATATTTTATGTTATATAGGTTGTAATATAAACCGTTATCAAGGCACACAAAAAAATCTGTCAATAGAAAATTAAGTGGGCCTTTAAAAAAACAGGAGCCTTCCAAAAATGTCTGTATATTTTCCACAATAGAGTTCAAGTAATTGCCAAAATAGGTGTCAAAGGAGCTTCTTCGTTAAAGGCACGTGCGGCCTTAATTGTCGAAAATATTCATATTTGTCCCAAACACCGTAAACAGAAAAACATTAAAACGCATACAGTTCAGTTCATATTTACCATGACCATCGCATAAACAGCATGTTATCATACAGATTTACTATATTTTACCTAAGCAAGAGCCTGATTGTGTTTCAGAAGACAGCACAATGCTGCTGGCTAATCACACACAAATGGCATAAACGCTCTTTATTCGTTCCATATCAGGAATTCACCCACAAAGAACGCTCTTTATGTTTACCATCATAATATAAACAAACACCAGAAAAGTAACTTTTTATGCTGTTGTTTACATAACAATGGTCAAACATATGACCATAACATACTGTTGATGCGATATTTCTTATTTGTATACGGACAAAGTCTGTCTACATTTTGATGTTCTTTCTGTTTGTGGCGGTTTTTGACGGGTGGATATATTTTCACAGGATACCCACCGCCAAGGCCAACCGTGTCTTTAAGTGTTTATGAATATAATATTGATATACTGTATATTCATCTGTATATACCACATATATATGAATATGTGTGTATAATAGTACATAGTGTAAACATGATTGTCCTTGTTTCGCTAGATTTAGTGACTGCAATAAACATAAACTTCATTTCATCCCAATGCGTCCCATCAATAAAGAACTATTTATTTATTTACAACTGCGTATACTTCAGACTTTATAACATGAAACATGAACATCATAAACACATTAGTTCGCAAAAATAAAAGACGACAATTGGGTTTTACATAGATATGTATCAATCAATCTAGTGGGTTTGACTAAGATTTTGAGGACACCTGGTTATCATATCTCCACGAAGATATAGATGTTTTAAAGAAATATCCAGGTGATATCTGTTCATGTTGCTATATACTGGCTAATTATTCTCAATTTAAAATAAATGTTGCTATGCATGTATATCAGCTGCATTTGCCCGACACAGAGCGATGTTTTGAGTTGTTTATGTTAGGCGATGAGTCTAACATAAACGAAATCCTCTTTATTGGCAGATATAACCTTGTCATATGTCAGTATTGGAGGATCCTCAAAAGTCATGTGCCAATGACTGCGTTTTCTTTTATCTCAGAAGAAATTATATTTGACTGCACATTGTGATCACTATTGTTGTCGAACAGGCCTTCTATACATTTCCATATCTCTTGACAAATTGTAAATTTTTTGTGGAAACCATATTGAATGGGGCAGACTCAATTGTGCTATAATATTAACATGAGCCATTCTAATATGCAATCCTCTGACGGTTCAAGGTCCCTCAGTTTGCAAGAATATATGTATCTCTTAAACAGAATGATAAATATACTTTTAATGATTTTTTCTATGTATCTGTTTTTCTAGCTCATTATATGAATGCCCTGATTCCCATCCCCATATAACTATGACAGTTGAACAGATATAAATGTTCGCAAGTGACTTAATTTGATCACCATTTGTCGAAACTGTGAACATTGAACGCAAAGAAACACCTTAGAACGATATGGAGATGGTCTGGGAAATGACTATATATAACTTTGGTGGATATCGGCGAATAGAACAATATTATCAATGCTAGTGCATCTCTTCTCGCCATCCCTGACCCAAACGACACCAAATTTGATTTAATTCATCGTAGAATTAGAGAGGAACCTTCATGAATTTTGTTGAAATTAGTGCTAAATATATTTGTATCATTTTTGGTTCAACTCCCTTCCTCATGCATGACTTAAACGGCGCCAAGTTTGACATATTTAAACCACGTCCATTAGACTCATGCGTGCATGATATAATGGAGATGATTATATATATAAGTTTGGTGGTAATCGGCAATTAAATCAATTCTTATATCATAGTTATTACCCCCATCTCTCACCCAAACGGCACCCATTTGGCGTCTTTAAATCAAATTATTATATTCCTCGTATCATGGAGAAGAATAATATATCAATTTGGCGGAAATCTGCGCTAACAAAAATTGTTGGTGCCGCCCCCAGTGCACCCTGATTCTAACGGCGCCATATCATGGAGGCGATAATGTATACGTTTGGTGGAAATTGGCGACAAAAATATTTCAAATTTTTTTGCTGCCCCTCCCACTTTTCTGCTCCTGACACCAACAGCGTCACTTTTGAAAATTTTAACTTGCACCATTATCTTCCTCGTAAAAAGTTACCCCTATTAGAACGCCTTGGTGCCATCTCGATTGTACCCCGTGAAGTTATATATAGAACACATACAGACAGACATATATTTGCAAATATATCTAGGCACCAAATGTGGCGTTTTTAACACGCACGATTTGATTCCTCGTATCATTTGAGAAGAACGTGTATGAATTTGATGTTAATTGTGACTAAACATGTTTTGGTGACCCACCCGTCCCTAATTCGGACTCAAGCGGCGCCCTTTTGACATCATTAAACCACACACTTAGACTCATTACGGAGATGAATATATATAAAATTGGTGAAAATTGGCGAGTATACAAATTCGTATCAAATTTAGGGCCCCCATATCTCTCACCCAAACATCGCCAATTTGGCGTATTTAAACCCCACGATTAGATTCCTCGAATCACGGAGAAGAATATTTATCAGTCTGGTGGAAATCGGCGCTAAACATATTGTTTATAAATGTTTGTGTCTCTCTCACCCTCTGGGGAACCCTGTTTCGAATGGCACCACTTTTGACATCTTTAAATCACACAATTAGACTCCTGATATCATGGAGATGATTATTTATAAGGTTGGAGCTAATCGGCGACTAAGCGATTTTTTAAAATCAAATTTAGTGCCCACCCACCCCCACGCCATCTCACAAGTACAGCACCAATATGGTGTCTTTAAATCACATGATTTTATTCCTCGTATCATGGATATGAATGTGTATAAGTTTGGTGGAAATTGGCGCTAAAAATATTGTGTATCAATTTTGGTACCCCTCTCCTTTTCAGTGCACCCCTGACTCGAATGAAGCCAATTTTAACAGTTTTAAGCCACACCATTATACTCCTCATACCATGTGGATGATTTTTTATAAGTTTGGTGGCAATCGGTGACTAAACCAATTCTTATCAAATTTATAGCCTACCCCCTCCCAAATCTCTCATCCAAACGACACCAATTTGGCGTCTTTAAATCACAAAATTAGATTGCTTGTATCATTGAGAAGAATGTGTATCAATTTGGAGGAAATCGGCGCTAAAATTATTTTTATCAATTTTGGTGCCCCTCTCCCTTTCAGTGCACCTCTGACTCGAGTGACGCCACTTTTGACAGCTTTAGGCCACACCATTAGACTCCTCATACCATATTGATTATCTTGTATAAGTTTGGTGGCAATCGGCGACTAAACCAATTCTGATCAAATTTAGTTCACCCCCCCCCCCAAATCTCTCATCCAGACGACACCAATTTTGGCATCTTTAAATCATACAATTAGATTCTTTGTATCATGGAGAAGAATGTGTATCAATTTGGTGGAAATCGGCGCTAAAACTGGTTTATCAATTTTTGTGCCCCTCTCCCCTTCCGTGCACCCCTGACTCGAACGGCGCCACTTTTGACACATTTAAACCACACCATTATATTCCTCATATCATGGGGATGATTATATATAATTTTCGTGGCAATCGGCGACAAAAACAAATTCTGCCCCTCCCCCTTTTCTGCCCCTGATAACAACGGCGTCAATTTAGAAAATTCTAACCCGCACCATTATCTTTCTCGTAAAAAGTTACCCCTGTTAGACCCCTTTGGTACCATCTAGATGAATTTATATATAACACAGACAGACAGACAGACATACATTCGCAAATATAGATATAGAAGAAGAAGATGTGCGCACTGTCGAAACCGGACAAACCCTTGAACAGATTCCCATCAAATATAGCATCAAATATAGCATAGTACTGCTGCATACTCTACTTGTCACAATGATTCACCGTGTGCCATCCTGTCTATGTGACCTCGTTAGAGTAAACTGCAGTGTTAATACACTGGTTAATATGCTAAATTTGATGCAGTTCTGGTTAAAACACAGAGTCGACATCTATAACGCTGTACTGCGTCGCTATTCGAGTCGGGTTTACCCAGAACTGTATTTGATGGGAATCTGTTCATGGGTTTGTCCAGTTTCGAAAGTGTGCGCATAATATTCCTAATTATATATCTACGTGATCTTATCATGGCGTGGATAGAGGGTATTTTACAGAAACATTATATAAGACCGTCGCAGTATACATGAGTACACGTGAACAATCATAAGAGTGTGTTAAATCATCATCACCAAGAAGAACGGGGAATTTTAACCCTTCCATGACGGGAAGCGCGCTGTGCAGCATTAAAATTACTGTGCAATTGCATTATCTTATTATTGCGAGTCTCCCACCGCTCAATACATATATTGCCCACATAAAGCCTGCATAATAAACACGTAATTGCATATGCAAATTATAATTACGCAGGTAACTAGGGACGTCAAGTCGTCAACCGACCTAAATGACGTCATTGTGATTTTGGGACGTTTTTAAAGTCCATAATTCACCGCAATTGATACAAAATTCATAAACGGATATGTGTTTTCGCTCAAAAACATCTATAAACCATCAGTACAAGGCCAGCTTAGAATAACTATACAAAAACACAACGAGCTATTTCGCCCTAAGCTTGACCTAATAAACGTAAGGGCATCATCGAAGTAACGCATGTGAAACTTAGGAAAATGACAGATTTACTTCACAAAAGGCAAGTTTTGTGCGATGGATAAATAAAATATGTAGCTAATGTTGTCGCTTAAACTGTTTATGTCCGCTCGGTGGATTTGGCATCTATTGGACTCGGCAGAGCCTCGCCCAATATATGCTCAATTCCCCCATCACCGACATAAACAGTTTAATCGACGACACTAGCTACATATTCCAGATATATATAAGAAAATGCACTGGCTTGCATAAGGTCAAGGTAAATATTATTAGGTCAATGCATTATGTTGTATTTATACGAGGCTCCCTGTGAGGGGCTCGCGTATATAAGAGAATACATTGCCATTTGGTTTTCGAAAAAAATTTATGAAGCTCCAATCATGGAAGGGTTAAACCTTTACCCAACAAACCGGCCAAAACCGGCTAAATAAAGCTTCAACAGCCTAAAATATCTTGGGTCTGTCTCAATAAAACCATACAAATATGGATATCATTGGAACCGGCTCCTTGACCACATTGTGATAGTTACAGTTATGCCCTGTGCCAATGCATTCTCTTATATATGCGAGTCGACTTTTTACCATTTTTTCTTACATTCTTTAACAATTTTATAATATGGTCGACTCGCATATATAAGAGAATGCATTGGCACAGGGCCCTTCTGTTGGGTAAAGGGTTAAAGCATTGTTATTTAAGTATTATCAGTATGTTGCAGTTATTTTCAAATCGACAAACATCGCCATTATTTTAATTGAAGATCTGTGTTTTGCAGTTTTTGTTTTCAATTCTCTGACTGCTTCTAAATTGTTTTGATTAAAAAAATTATCCACAGAACGACAGCGTATAGCCACCATCTCCACTTCTATTAGTAAGAAACTGTTGTTTAAAGCCACATCGCACTCGTGCCCGCATACGCGCCATTCTTTTTTTCAAATCAGACACTCTCATTAGACGACGACGATACTCCCTTAATGATGACAAACACACACACAAAATCCAGACAATTTTCCAAAGTAGAACAACACGAATATAAGTATCCGTCCACCGCCTTTCATGTGTCACGGTAACAAGCATGCAAACCACAAAACCTGAGATGTAACGTTTAAATCCGAGATGCAACTATTAAAGTATAGTAAACGTTCAACGCGCAACACACATTTATTCAGCAACAGTGAAACCTCCGCAACGACGTGACACGAGTGCATGGGTGGCTTCCAGTTTACTCTCCAGGTCAACGGATCAGCACGAAAAATTAATGTTGTTACTGCTGCACGATTCTTGTTGTGTAAACGCTGTATGTGCGTGTTCGTCTTGCAAACTAGGGATGTTTATTAATGGAATGGGGTGGTATGTTGTCGAAGGGTCAGGCTTAATGTATGACAAAATATCATGGATATTGTTCTATAGCAAATAAACAATTGCAAAACGTATGGAGCCCCGAATACATATCTAAAGTGTTAACTTTTATTATCAATTTAATACCTACATATATATGTTTGAATATGACTATTATATATAATGTTGATGACTGACATGTTAGTCCTACTGTTTCTATGATTATAATTAACCATTTTTTGATAGGCAGGCGGAGAGATGTTCCTAGCGCAAATGTGAAAAATACCATATATAACTTTGAGCGAAATCAAGCAAGAAATAGATGTCGTGTAAAATTAAGGATGATATAGAACTAATGCATAAACATATGTATAAATATAACTCTGACCTCATGACAGTACGCATAATACGCCATGTTTTTTCTGGGGGTTTTTTGTGTGTTTTTTTTGTTTTGTTTTTATCGTCTCCAATGAGGTATGAAAAAACCGGTTCCTCAATGCTCTAGAACGACTTGCACGTGCGCTGAGAACTCCTCTCCCCTCTCTGTTGTGAACTGCGCATGTACCATATATATATATATATGCCGGCACGTCCTTCCCGTTGTAAAGGCTTAATGTATAGTTTAATTGTAATGGATATTGGGGTCGGGCGGGTCGGTGGCTTCATGTATGCTCGAATACCACAGTATAAGTGGTGAAATGGGTTAATAAATATAGGTTTGCGCTCCAAATTACACATAATATTATTCGCTTTTGAATTGTTCTCAGTATCAAAATAGGTCGATAAATATCTGAACTATCCTTCTACGACATTATGTAACCCAAGCAGACGCATACCAGTAATGAAAAATACAAATGTGAATACGGTATTTGGGTCCCAACACAAAACAGCCATTTATACATGGAACAGAACAGAGCGTTCCGTGGTAGTCTATTCTTGATATGGTAGCAATAAAGAGCGCTTGCCTGACCTCTTACAGAGTTGAAAACGGCTTAAAAATGGATGTGACTTTGACAGGTGTTTTTCAGAGCATATGAAGCCGGTACATGTATATCAATAGTTCCTTTATTTATCAACATATCGTATCCGTCGTTGCAAATTACGTAGACAAAAATGTGGAGGTTCGAATGAGCCATGACCGCTTAAATCAAGTTGGCTAACTTGTATAATCAACTTAGCTAACTTGTATAATCAACTTAGCCAACTTCGATAACTTAAAACAGTTAATGAAGAATTAACTAGCTTGTTTAAGCAAGTTGGTAATTTTTTTAAGGATGCGCCCCATTCGTGAATTATCTCAATTTCAAACAAAACTTTACCAATTTGAAGGGGGAAATTATTATACTCTATAACCAATATATGCTACAGTACTATAGTACTGTATAGCATACATTGGTGTTAAAATAAAACGCTCTTAATTGCTGTTAAAATATTCACCTCCGTCAAAAACCTACAAAAACAGAAAGAATAGTAAAATATAGACATACTTTGTTCTTATATCAGAAATATGGCATACACAGTATGTTATTGTCTAATGTTCTTCCTTCGTTATGTAAACAAACGCCAAAAAACGTTACTGTTTTCTTTATATGGAAATAATAAATAGCGTTTATATCATTTGTGTGTGATTAACCAATAGAATTGCGCTGTGTTACGTAAACAGAAGCAAAAGTTATGTAACACGAGCAGGCTCTTGTTTACGTACACCATCGTACGTCTTGACAATATTTACGCGCTGATTATGTTTGGCATATGAACAAGACTATATATATTTTAATATTCCTTCTGTTGATGGCGATTTGAACAAATATGAATATTTCTGCAACGAACGCCGTCCGTGCCTTTAACCAAATTGGTTAAACAAGTTAATAACTTGTTCAACATATTACTAACTTGTTTAATTAGTTATATAGCTACATCTTTTTTAGACAAGTTACTAACACAATTGGTTTGGTGGTGATGATTATGCACACTTTTAAAGACATATTATGGGCTTGTTCGGGTGCGTGAAATTGATGAGTAAGTACTCAGGCGCTGTATGCCTACTGGGGGAATGTTGCATTCTACTAACATCGCCCAAAAATCTCAAAGAAAACGACCTTGCAACTCCATAGAAAACACCGTCTGAACTACGCTCAATTGTAAATATTCACATCTCGATTCGGGACGCAAAAATCGGCGATAAAAACTAAGATAAATGAGTTCGCCGTCGATACTCATTGCATTTAATAAATATATAAGACTGACGGTGTGTGTGGTAAACTTGGATTAATATTTATAAAAATAACTACTTTGAGCAAGATTATTCTCCATTTCTATTTGATCAGCCAACCGGAGTGTTTCATATCACTTTAAGGTGTTCTACTGCGAAGGCCTTTTACCTCTGTATATTTATTGCACCCCCCGCCATTTCAGAGAAAAATATTCAACAGCCAAATAGCATGATTCAAGCAGTAACATTTCGATTTTCAGGATTGAAAATAGATTACGATTCTTCTGATGATATTAACCCTTTCTATGTTAAATGGATTCTCCCACCTGGGTTACAAACACATATATTCGACTGGACTATTATTCATCTGGAGGGGTTGTTGGAATAGAGGAGCATACGACAGATAGACGAAGTTAATACAAGTGCATAAGTAATCACATTAAAGGCCCACTTAATTTTCGAACCCCCATAAAATATATGCCATATTATATACCATCTGAAAGAGGAAGCTCCAGAACATTATATTGTCAACTAGCAAACTATGAACATGTTGTTTTTGTTGAGGTACCAACGCGTTGTCTGTGCTTAAGTTTTATATGGATTTACTGCAAAGTCTATTATTTTAAATGGAAGGGGAATAACTCCTGCCAGTTTTTAACATGGTATCGTTTACGAGGTTTGTGTCTCATATAGAACATATGTCAACTACTATAACTCTAATATACTCACATATTCACTCGTATTCAATGTTGAGAAAATTCCACCGACGCATATATATGTTATGTGTCATTTCTATACAATTATTTTAAAGATAAAATGTAACAAATGGAGCCCCGGAGGTGACATCCGATTTTTTTTATAAAGTCGTGGCCACGAGAATATGAAGTCGTGGCCACGAGAATAAAGTCGTGGCCACGATAACTGAAGTCGTGGTCACGATAATAAAGTCGTGGCCACGAGAAGTTGAAGTCGCAGCCTCGAGAATAAATTCGTGGCCACGAGAATATGAAGTCGTGGCCACGAGAATAAAGTCGTGGCCACGACTTCATATTCTCGTGACAACGACTTCATATTCTCGTGGCCACGACTTAAAAAAACATTCGGATGTCACCTCCGGAGCTCCATAATATTATGTAGAAATTAACACATTTATTCTAAGAGTGTACACACCCGGGCTTATCGAGATTTAAACCAGCTTCGTTATCGCTGGACAGCTTATGTTCTGCGTGCTCCCATATATATGATTGTGACATCATTCTTTAAAGGCCCACTTAATGTTCTAACCCCCCCCCGATCACATATAATAAATATATGCCATATTAAACATTTGACAGGGGAAGCGCCAAAACATTGTATTATCAACTTATCCGGTGTTATAAACTGTGAACATGTTGTTTTTGTTGAGTTACCGACGAGTTATTGTGCTTAAGATTCATCTGGATTTTGTAGTTCAAAGTGAGTTATTTTCAATGGAGTGGGGAATAACTCTATATAATAAAGATAGAGTTATTCCCCTTCCATTGACAATACATTTTTAGTTTGAATTATGTTGCATTCTGGGAGCATAACGGGGGGGGGGGGGTATTTTTTATGATTTCAGCTGTTTTCTATTTCTCTATGGACATCTTACTTATTTTAATCACATTTTATGGTATAATACTGTTATATCCGTATACAACCGTATAAAACGTATATCAAGGCACTATAAAATTAATCGGTGACTCGAAAATTAAGTGGGCCTTTAACTCAAGTATAAATTGATCTATTTATTTTACTAAATACTCGTTGATTCATAGTTTCTCCCAGGAATTGTTCAGGTTAAAAGTTCAAGAACCGGTCGTATATATATTAACTGGTAAATATTATTAGTTAAACCTTGTCTGTTCATGTAGTACGGGTTTTTACCTACCCGAAGCCAGTCGTATCTCAGGTAGCCGAAAGCCGAATGGGATACGGCTGGCGGAGGCTAGGTAAACCCCGTACTGCGTGAACAGACACTGCGCGACAATTTTATCTATTGCCCTTAACCCTTTACCCAACAAACCGGCCAAAACCGGCCAAATAAAGCTTCAACAGCCTAAAATATCTTCGGTCTGTCTCAATAGAACCATACAAATATGGATATCATTGGAACCGGCTCCTTGACCACATCGTGATAGTAACAGTTATGCCCTGTGCCAATGCATTCTCTTATATATGCGAGTCGACCATAGGTCGCCTCGCATATATAAGAGAATGCATTGGCCTAAAAAAAATCTTTTTTTAACACTTTTTACCATTTTTTCTTACATTCTTTAACAATTTTATAATTTTTAATGTGTTAAGCCAATGCATTCTCTTATATATGCGAGGCGACCTATGGTCGACTCGCATATATAAGAGAATGCATTGGCACAGGGTAAAAAAAATCCCGACTTCCGACTGTTGGGTAAAGGGTTAAAAGGGTACTTTACTCCATTTTCAATAAATTCCCTGTAATAACAACGATATATTATCGATAATATATAGAATAATAAGTGATTTGTGTCGAAGATGTATTCTGTAAACGTTCAGGTTAAAATGTTATTAAAATCAAAGTTAATAATTTGATATACATTTAATTTATGGCTCGAACCAAATATTAAATTACGAATCAAATTAAATGACGGATAGTGCATGTATTGGGCAACGCGTGGCACACATGATCCTGTAAACAATTATGTTGATACTGGGCGTAAACTCAAGCCACACACTGACTAGATAAGTGACTGTATATACAATAACTTAAATGCGGCTAATCTGTCATCGTACTCAACAGACGTTCAAATAATGGAAATCGGATTACCTTGTCTATATATACGACTCAGAGACTATAGAAACCAACAACAGCATTTGAGTAGAGTATCCTTTTCATAGTAGTTATAGATCAACATATCCCTTCTCCCCCTATAGAAATGAATAGGGAAATTTGAACCTATCATTTCTGTATTTGTTCATTTTGAACCACATAAAGAACAAACACGGATAAACTCAAATTCAGGTACTGTTTGATATTTTTACCATAACAACTGATTTCACCATAAATAACTGAATACAAATTGAATTGTCACAAGTATACAACAGATGCTGATATCACACTCTTGACTCATATTGAAACATTGAACCATTCATCTCCTTGCTTTTTTTGACAAATACAGTAAAAAATAATTCTGTATGGAAATATCATGGGAATATCATGAAGCAGCTACACGATACAGAACAATGCATGTGTGGTTCCCAGAAATATCACTGGGTTCGATAGATCATGCCATGGGTGATCATGAGTCCTACTCTATCTAACGCCCGTAGATATCATATTCCACCGGTAAAAAACCTGGGAACTTTTTGATGTTCTGACCCGTTCTGACAGGGAACTTTATAACATTGAACACACAAGGCAGGGAATATATCTCTTTATTAATACCTGTTTCTCAATAATCCACTTCACATTAGAGGGTGATCGCAGATAGAGATTGCATACTTTTTTGTGGCTTTTATGAGCCTATATCGCAATAAACATTATTATAAGCGACGCAAAGCAAAATCGCTCACAAAGTCACTTAAAGCGTGCAATTTCGTGTTGGGATCTTCACCTACAGTGAAGTATATTAGTAAGGAGCATGTAAGAAATATATTTCCCGCGTTATTTTGTTATAGACTTTATAAGGTTCCCTGTAAAAACTTCGAAAAAGTTCCCAGGTTTTGTACTGATGGAATATGATCACTATACGGGCGTTAGCCATATATAGCATAGATTCATGGCCTGTTCTGGGTAAACCCAACTCGAATAGCTACGCAATACTTGGTCTGGAGAAAATGCCCGTGTCTCCTATTACCAAATAGCTCTGTGTCGATATAAATAACTTCTAATGTGACCCATGCATTATGACTCCACAACACATATATATAGCTTTATATTTACACACTAAGTGTTGTCATCGCTAAATCCAGCATTCTGATTGGTCGGCGCCCACGCGGCTAGTTGCAGTTATTTCTCGGTGAATGCGCAACGCCTCATAACACCAAGCTAATAACACGATCCATACGTCATTGTGTTTGGAAAGACGAACGCGTAATGCTTTGGGCGCATTTGAACTCGCGCAGGATTGACTTAATACATCATCGGGTTTCAATATGAAGAGAAATTGTTCCTATTAACTTTTGCCAAGGGTGCTATTGGGTATTTTGGGCTGATCTTGCCACGATACACTTTTCGATTTAAATATATTTACAAGAGTGGCTTTTTCGCTAAATGTATATAAATATAAGGATTAACTGTCATGTGGACTATTTTTATGGAGATGTAACGGTGAGGTAAGTGGTCATAACTTGTATGTAAAACCCTTCGGGTTTTACACAAGTTATGTCCACTTACCTCACCGTTACATCTCCATAAAAACAGTTCACATGACAGTTAATCCTTATACCAATGACAGATATCGCCTGTATAATTATTATTCAATGCTTCAAACTAGCGCTATTTTTAGTTATGTGGCAAATCTGCGACTGTATATACACTGGCCTGAATGGCTACATCGCTTTGTTGATACTAAGTTGTGATTGGTTGCGACTGACGTAATGCTTGCTTGTGGTAATAGGGACCCCCCCCCCCCAAATACTCCAGACTCAGTACAGCGTTATAACTGTCGAGTCTGTGTTTTAACCAGAACTGATTCATGGCATGATGCAGGAGATGTTCGATGTTGACCACAAATTAATTGTGTAGCTATCGGCCAATCACATTGGAGATAGCACACTATACTGTGATTGGCTTTGATTTCGTTTGCATCAATTTTCGTGGTTTGTCATCAAAAGGCTTTTTCGTCGGTACACGAATTCGTGGATCAGTATTCCTGCGCTGAAAGCACATCGCGCAATCATTACCATAATAGCTACTATTTATTGTATTATGTAGTATGCACGTGGTTACTATAGTAAACCAATTGCCCTTTAAAGAAACCAATGCATTCAGCATTGTTATACAAACTATCATAGCCGAGATGAGATGATCTAGCATACCAATTTTGTTTCGGTGAATGAATGATATTGTATTCAAAAAGATTACGTTTAATCTCGTCTTCTGTGTTGTTCTCCATACATTTTACGGCTTGTCGAAAACAGACAATGCCCGATCTTTATTTCTATCTCGTATATTATATGGGTTTTTTGCTCATTCAACGCAAGAGTCGAATATTTCGTTGGTTGTTGATTTCGTGGTTGAGCAAAACCACGAAATCAACGAATAACAGACCTCCACGAATTAAAAAGATTTTACAGTAGTCAATATATAACAGATTATCTATTCATATAACGTCAGCTATACATCGCCACTAACACATTGTCACATGACATTCGTATGGAGGCGTGGCGACAGGGGTGGTGCGGGTGATATATCAATTTGGTTAATTTTTTCAACATTTGAAAACTTAATGTCTGAAACCAATCGCTGTACCAGAATAACTTCTAAGCTCGGTGTAACTGACTATGATAACACAGAAAGAAACCACAGGTCCCCTGGTGCGACAACAGGACCACGAGTACATACATTAATACAAGGTGTATATATATCGGACCAATATTGAGCATAGAGTCACTTGTGATCAAAATTCATCAAATATCCCCTGTGCATAAGAAGATGCCACATACACATTTCTTTAGACCACATTCGCACCTTTAATTTCGTGAATCTCGCGCATCGATACATGTAAGATCACCAAAGATATATATGAATATGTGCACACTTTCGAAACCGGACAAGCCCTTGAACATGTTCCCATAAAATATAGCATAGTACTATACTGCAGAATTCCACTTGTCTGACACAATGATTCATCATGCATTAAAGGCACGGGAGGCCTTAGTTGTCGAAAATATTCATTTTTTTTCCAATCACCGTAAACAGAAAAAACATTAAAACGCATACAGTTTCGTTCATATATACCATGACCATCGCGTAAACAGCATGTTATCATAAAGATTTACTATATTTTACCTAAGCAAGATCCTGATTGTGTTACAGAAGACAGCACAATGCTTCTGGCTGATCACACACAAATGGCATAAACGCTCTTTATTCGTTCCATATCAGGAATTCACCAACAAAGAACGATCTTTATGTTTACCATCATAATATAAACAAACACCAGAAAAGTAACTTTTTATGCTTTTGTTTACATAACAATGGTCAAATATATGACAATAACATAATGTTTATGCGATATTTCTTATTTGTATACGGACAAAGTATGTCTACATTTTGTTGTTCTTTCTGTTTGTGGCGGTTTTTGACGGGTGGAAATATTTTCACAGGATACCCACCGCCAAGGCCAACCGTACCTTTAAATTCTGCAGTGCTACTATGCTTTATTTGATGGGAATCTGTTCAAGGGTTTGTCCGGTTTCGAAAGTGTGCACATATACGGAAATATGGCTTGTTGCCATTCATCGGAAAGCTCTCACTGAGCGCTTACCGATGAATGGCAACAAGCCATATTTACGTCTAAATCCTGAAAAGTTACCCATAATTCTTCTGTGGTTAACGAGTCGATTACTTATGGCATTACTGTATATCTTTGGTGATCTTCAACTTATCGATGCGGGAGATACACAAAATTAAAGGTGCGAATATGGTCTCATGAACTGGGTATGTTGCATTATCTTATGCACAGGGGATATTGATGAATTTGGATAGGAAGTGAGTCTATTCTCAATATAGGTCCAATAGATATAAAACTTGTAAAAAGGTAATGTTGTCGCACCAGGAGACCTGTGATAGAAACTGGCACTCGGTGGAATTCACGGGTCCAAATAGATATTCAATTTCCAAAAATGACAACACTAAATATGTCTTCGTTCACTTCTTTTCTGAATTTTACACTAAATAACGGTGTCAATAACAGATTCAAGGCTGTAAAATACCTTTCCTTTTTTCATATCTACTCATACATGTTCGACTTTATTATATTTTCATATAGCGCCCATTGGGAATTTGGGAGTTATCTGGAATGGGTCCATGACTCCCTGGTGGCATTTTAAAAGCCAATGGATGAATACTATAGAACACGAAGTAGATGTAATTATTCAAAGATATGAAGAATGCATTAAACAGAGTTATAAAAACCAGAGGGGGCTTGGATTATTATCCCCAACCACTTGGTATAAATAAGTGATATATGTTATAGTATGATTGTGAATAGACATATTTTCTCTATAATTGTCACTGGTACTAGCTTCATGCTGATAAGGTCTGAGTGTGAGCATATGAGATCATGTCTGATTATGGTCTTATAGATAAGATAAGATAATATTTATTAGAAAATCATAGAAAATATGAAGTCTGCGAGAAAAGTGACATACATTATAGTGTATCTAATAACACCATTAATTAAGATAATTGACACAATGTCTATATATAAACTTGGTTTATGGATTTTTATGTATTACCTGACACCAGAGTTGATGGATATTATACACAATCAGAAAGAACAATGGGGGGGGGGGGGTGCGGTTGGCCATATGCATTGTCTTATCAGTCCAAATGCCTCTAGAACTCTTCACAGTGAATTTCAAAATGTTCTCCCACCAGTGCCCATAACATAAGTATTGAAATCGTATATATATTATTAACATAAGTATGTCCGTCCCCTACCCGATCCGCCACTGGGTCCAAAAGTCTGCCATTTCGGCATTTATGTCATTATATTTGACATTTTCGATAAATTAAAGTTGTGCCCCCCCCCTGATCTCGGCTGCTTCTGGTTCCCCTTAGTATGTCTTTGTGTCTAGCTGGTGACGACTATATTAGTTCGCATACAAAGAGTTCGAATACAGCGTACATGATAAAAGTAATGGTTTTTAAAAATAATAAATTAATGGTTAAATACGAAACAGTTCTGCGAACAAGCGCTAGTAATTGCCAAAGTTATCTCACATCCTCTCCAGTTTAAGATTCATCAAAGTAATCCCGGATATGCGCAATGTCGACATTTCGCTTTAAGCGTGGGCTTATCTGCGTAAAACTACGAAGTGGTTATTCCCAAGTTTTACCGATGAATTCACATCGTTAATTTCGCAGAAGAGTCTGGCCGCGGTATATAATAGCTCCCTCTATAAACACAGATCAGTTTAACAATCGAGAACATGATATTTACGCCGAAGGTCGCTGTTTTGCTACTTGTTGCCTTGTGTCTCATTGGAGTATTTTCCGAGAGGATTGGTCATGGAAGAAAATTGCTTCGTCCTCGATATGGGAGATATTTTTCTAGGGCGATAACCCGGGGGTTGAAGCCACAAGAAGGAAGCGTGAGGGAGGTCCGCAGACACAGTGGGCATCACCCACAGAGGAGGCATTATGGTTTTAATCACCGCGGGAACAGGCATCGTTTTCTTAGCAACTACGAATCCAACTGGCGGAGACGGAATTATCGAGCATTTCATGACACCACGTCCACGTTTAAAAAAAGATCGTGTCGTCGTCGGTGCTTTAAGATAGCTGATCGGAAGTTTTGTGTCGGACATGGGTGTTGACCGGTTTCCATGGTATCATTATGACAACAAATCTGCTCAATAGGTGAGCGTATATAGTGTGCATGTAAGCTGTTCAATATTGACGTATTACAATCAAGTTGGGTTTTTAAAATTTGTCACGCCGACAATAATTGTGTTGTTTCCCAACGTTCAGAACATTTCCGAATTAAACATGCATAATCCGAATTAACGCTCCCAAATTACTATGTCTTTGGCTTTGTGGGAATTCGAAAAATAAAGAAAGGTCTGTAAAACCGTAACCAACGAGAAGAACATTGAAATGTAGATATATTTTGTTCCTATATTTACGATCGATAACTCTCCAGTGACGAGAGTTCCCACGTTGAAACGATTGTTATGTAAACATTACTGTTACAGTGAGAATAATTTTATCAACACACATCGCTAAATACAATTGCAAATCAGATGTTTTAGTTGAAAATCTGTGTTTTATGGACTAGTTTTAATTGCTGTGTCCTTTTGAGGTGTGGACCTTCATGATTTTATCAGAATTTGCTCAACTATTTGTCGATAACTCTGTAACAGTAATGTGTACTTAACACGGGGGGAGGGGGGGGGGGGGGTCTGCAATTTTTTTCGGAACACTAGGCGAGGTGGTGGGTGGTTCATGGCCCCGTAATTGTTTTCCTGTAGTAATTTTGTTCAAAGTAATGGGACAAAAGGTTTTACGAATGCTTCAGAACTATTATGTAATTGGTATGAACTTAACTCTTGGCGGGGGGGGGGGTTGGGTGGGTTGAGTTCACAATAAGTTAATAATGAGGGATGTCACCAATGAGTAATACAAAAGGTCAGCTTGCTAAATGTTCCACCAAGGATCTATCAATGCACATTTGTTTTCCTGACCACCCCTGGCTAAACACATGCGATACCTCGTCATTGAAGAGTTGTCAATGACTAAAATAAGAAGTCTATCCAGGGGGTGGAAAAAAAGTTTTTTCAGGGCACGTATGCCGGGGTGGGTGGGTGGTCGACATGCCCAACAAACAATTTTTTCCGCAACTCAAAAATATTTTTCCTGCAATTCTTTTTGACTGTTTTTGCAATGAGTTTGGCTTAACACACATCTATATGTCAATATTAACATAAATGAAAAGTTTCATGATGATCAGACAAACAGTATAGCCTGGAGCCCATGCTAATGGATTGAATTTTGAAATCCAAGATGGCCGCTGGCAGCCATGTTTTTTTTGGCCGAATGACCCCAAAATTACTTGTTCCTATTTACATGTCAATGTTAACATCCATGACTAATAGTATGCACGGAAATTCATATACAGCTGTTTACAGTGAATTTCCCCCCGCAAATATCTGTTTTAGTGTTAAAAGGGGAGTGGGTGTCCAAAAATGATCGGAAAAAACTGCCGAAAACGGAAAAAAAAATTGGACGCGGGGGTGGGTGGGTCACAACAAGGGTCGAAAGTCAAAAATCAGCATACGTGCCTGCAAATTATTTCCGACTCACCCCTGGTCTATCTATTTTTTTCATGAATGGCCTTCTTAGTGACGAAGGTTGTACACAATTTTATGATTTTTCACATTTACCAACAACCAGTGCATTATGTCCCTTTAATTATCATCGCCGAAACTCCCGAACAAGTCGGATGTGGTCTCACAACAACCACGGGCTTAGCACTGCATTAGGGCGCAATTTATCACTGATTAATGTACGGGAGTGATTACGCAAATGACAGTCTGATAACTGCATATAATTAATGAGATTGTATGTTGCCAATTTCGATATACAACTTATAGCAACAAGATAGATAAGAAGGTTGAAGAAGATTTTTCGCTGTTGCATCTGAAGACATCAGAGGAGTGGTTTACATCAATGCAACTATTTTTCTACGAAGTCTTAGATACTAAATGGATTCTCCCAGTCTGTTAAAAAGTGCACATCGGAATGGTCTATTTTTGATTTGCATGGATGTACTTCCAGTTAATATAAACAGACAACAGATAAATAAAAGTGCAAAAGGAGTCTCATTTATTGAGGGGAAATGTTTAGGTAATAACGACCTAACTTACTCGTATTTAAATTGGCGCAGTACTATTTTTCGCGCACCCATCGGTGCGCGAATTTAAAACTGAGCGAAAACTAGTACGACTTCTGAATTTATATCAAACGGCGTGGGAAAATAAGAGGGTTATATGTTCGTGAGTTACATGTGTTACGGAAGATTGGACTGATTTCATTCACATGCGGACAACCATTCTCAATACCATTTATATAAGGCATATAAAACGATTAATAATTGTAAAATCTTCGATGTTTCAATGCTTGTAAAAATACACATATTCCAGAGTGAAGGTACACGAAAGCACGTCTCCATAACCCACATAACAACCTGCATGGAGTGGCGCCGTGGTCATATGACAGTCTGAGTTATTGATGTGAACCCAACTATATTTAAAATACAAGCAGTCAATTGTTTATGAAGTCAGCAGTCTGCGCGGTTTTTGGTTTATTTCTTTCGAGCTCAATTCAATGATCCCCATAACAGTATCAGAATAATTACTTAAAAAGTATATACACTCATCTTCTCAACAAAATTATAACGCAGTTATGTTCTACCCGATAGACACGTATATTTTGGAGTGAATAAGAACTGACACTGTTATTAAACACAGGACCTTTTCTAAAATATTTTTGTCAGTTTTGAATTCGCGCAGTGTGGTGCGCGAATTCAAAGTGCGCGAATTTAAAACTGAGCGAAAAATAGTACTACGCGAATTTAAATACGAGTAAGGTAGCTATGGTCGTTTGTTGAACTTATTACCTGAACTTTACTATGAGATAACTACTCGTCAATGAGTATTTAGTATAGCAAGGGTTAATTGACACCACACAATTGCCTTTCACTGTAAGATTTTTTTTAAACCAGAAAAAATAGATTGTGTCAATGAGGTGGTCGTGGCCAGATATCGGCTTTCAAAGGGGGAGTTTTAACCCTTTCTGACTCTTTGTTAGGCTAGAAATTTAAAATGATAATCACTGATAAAAAGCGTCCATGTTTTCGTTTTCCAAAAGTAGTAGACAATACAGAGCGTTCTCGATTATGATCACCCGTATACTTATTTTCAGTGTTATTCTTATATGAGCGATTTACGCACTTTGTGGATTTTTGTGATGCAAGTGTATTTATCTTTTCTTTTGCCTAGTAAGCTGACAATTATACCATAATATTGACTAAGTTGGTGCTAACTCGGACCATGCATCTTAAAGGTACTCAATCCGATCAGATCACGGCGGCTTGGATCCTGGCAGTGAAGTGCAACGGGGCGGGGTGAATTCTCACCTCCAACTTTGGTCAAAATATTTAATAGTTGAAAATTTCATGCCAACATATTAAAGGTACTCAATCCGACCAGACGCTCATAAATTACTATTTATTTGGCTTCTAGGGGGGGGGGACATATTTGATTTGAGTCGAGGAACCCACCATCAAAGCTCAGAGTGATCCGATACCGATTTTTGAAGTGTGTTATTTCTCGAGATGTGTAATAATATGTGATTCAGAAACAACTGGTCAGACGGATGGACTCGGACAAAATTGATGGATAACTCTAAAATCAAATGATAATACGGCCACATTTCGTGATACTTAAGTGATAATACGACCATATTTTGTTGAAGAAAATGTTGATACATAACAAGTTTTGGGAAATTTGATACCATAGTTGACAGTGGTTAGCATTATTTTGTTGCAATAAATCGATTCTGATTACTAAAGCGTATTTTGGAGAAATGTTGTTGTTGTATCTTGATGATATATGGTGACAGTCTGGTCTGATTGAGTACCTTTAATTTACACGGACATGACTCGTTTGAACTTGAATATTTAGCAAGCATACGAGAGCTTTCCGATGAATGGCAACAAGCCATATTTCCGACTAAATCCTGAAAAGTTACCCATAATTCTGCTGTGTTCAAGGAGTCGATTACTTAGGGCATTACTGTATGTTCATGTGAGTAATCCATATGTACATTTTGAAAACAAACAGATAACTAAAACTAAAGTTATCATCCGGAAACCAAACTAATCGGCAAATTATAAGTCAACAAGGGCCATAACACTAGTAAAAATTGGCGGTCGAACCCAAAATAGAACTTGATCTGTTTTTTATGTGAGTAATCCATATTCCAAATTTGAAAAATAATAAGATAACTAAAACTAAAGTTATCATCCGGAAACCACCCGGGGCGGACGTACGCACGGGCGGACACCGGTGATTTCTATTAAAGTCCGGCGAAAAATATAATTTGGTGGACAAAAACGTATCGATATTATTTGTACATGTATGGTGTCGAATCGGCCTTTAAAGGCCCACTTAATTTTTTGAACCCCCAGATTACATTATATAAAATATATGCCATATTATATACCATTTGAAAGAGGAAGCTCCAAAACATTGTATTATCAACTTATCTGGTGTAAAAACTGTGAAAATGTTGCATTTGTTGAGTTACAGACGTGTTTTTGTGCTTAAGATTCATCTGAAATGTAGTTCAAAGTGAATTACTCAGAATGGAAGGGGAATAACTCTATATATTAAAGATAGAGTTATTTCCATTCCATTAAATATTTAGTTTGAATTATGTTGAACTCTGGGAGCCACAACGGGGGGGGGGGGGGGGGGGGGGGATCATTCTATTATTTCAGCTATTATTACTCTATGGACACCTTCTGAGAAACAGACTTTGCAAATGGTGACGAATTGTGGTATTTTAATCATATTTCATGGCATAGTTTGTTATTAAAACCGTATATCAAGTTACTATGAAAAACAAATCTGTGAATCGAAAATTAAGTGGACCTTGAAATGAACTGAAATTCGCTCGGTGTTTCCGATACTATTTATCTTGTCCACGACTAATGCAGGGACATGGCGACAGGGATGGGGTGTGCATCACCCCAACTGGCAAAATTGTTTAACAGTTGGAAATGTCATGCCTGACACATCAGTTAGAAATGTCAGATCAAACATAGGTTGAATTTGTTCTGATATAGGATTTAGTATTAACTTTGTTGTTGTATTCCAAATGTCGAATATATGCCTATTTTAGGTCAAAGTTTTGGATTTAACTGGCAGTCAGTTGGAAATTTCCAACCATAGGAAAGGGGGGGGGGGGGGGGTGTTTGGAAATTCCAAACAGTTGAAAAGTTTGATACAAGGATAGGATAGGATAGGATAATTTTATTTACAATATACACACATGGAAAGTACAATTACAAATAAATACAATATTAATAGACTATACATGTATATTGTTAGGGGTGATATAGTCATGACTGACTGTCTTCCTATCACCCCTGAATGTGGTGACAGATTATATCATGTAGATGGCAGAATGAATTTGATTGTTTTTTTGGGTTACGTTCATCGTGTGTTGACTGGTTTTTTTTAAATAGGCTTTGTTAGGGCGATGTTACATAGTTGTTCATATGTAAAGGCACCTACTTGGTCGACATACTATGAATATACATGTGTCAGTGGAACCGAGTAGGAATAATGAGAGTGATGTCTTGGGAAAATTCTAATTAACATGTATTCTTTGTTTTATATTTGTTAGCAGAAAATTATGTATCGTTTATACAATTAGGGCATCTTCGGTTTTTGCATCGAACGTTCGCTGAATAGGTATTAATGATATCCGTTTTCATAAGTTTTCGGAAGACATGTCTTGATTGCTTGGATGTATATTTACTTTCTATGGAATTCCATACTAAGGGGTTAATTCTAACCAAAGTGGGGTGAAAATTATTATCTCAGACTTGGAAATATCGGTCTGCGTGCATGGTTGTGTGTGTGTGGGGGGGGGGGGGGGGGCAGTTGGAAGTCACAACTGAGATCCACAAAGCTACGACCCTGGACTATACCTTCATGTCATGTATTTACAGGAAGACGAATCTTCAAATCTAATGGTGCACGAAGATGAACCTCTCACGGACCGGAAACTACATCTTCCAGGAGAAGGTCTGGATAAATCTTTAAACACGTGTTTCTCTTCACAGAATTCATGATCCCCATTCGCTTCGCTGGTGTAAATATAATCAAAATCCGGAAATCAAATTTATGAAGTGGAAGAGCCCTCGGCGCCATGGTGTGAGTGCATATTACCTGCCGAGAAGGAGATAATAAGACTGATTATAACCTTGTGAAAACAATCAGGCTTCGCATACCTGTATACATGACGCATAGTGGAGAAAGATTGATTTATTTTCGATGCGTTTTAAAAGTGCATGCTGCTTTGAAATTCTCAAATGTGTAAAAATTAATAATTTACTGGTAGCTAAACGAGCTCTGTGTTGATATGTGGCCGGGTTTAATTGACGAAGAGTTCATTTTATTTTTATGTTCTCTCCTGCATTATCCCAAATTCCCTCGACGTAAAACAGCTGGTAAGATCGGTTGGGATAATAATGTTTTATATCGAAAACCCGTATATATGTCTTTCTATAACAGACCAGATCCAGTGGCGGGATTTTTTGTCACTTTCTATTGATTTCACCCCCACAATTCAATACATGATGGTATATACATAAGAAAGATCACACCTTACGGTCATAATGATATATTATAATATAACTTTCATGTTAAATTGCGCAAAGAATTTGTTGCGTATAATTACGAGTAATTTCGGTTTGTTTACATTTAATTTCCAATGTCACTTCGCGAGGTCGCGTGCATTTTTACTTCCAGTTGACAAATCTTGTGTTCACAACAAGTACAATATATTCTATGGAATAAACCAGATTACTGTCACAATTTTTGCACATTATTACAATTACTGTGGATTTTAGGTGAGCGTGTCAACAATGCTAAACACCGACATAGAAAGACATATACACGGGGCGATTGAAGCTTGGACTATAATCCTGCGTGTGTACATGTATAATTTTAATATGTATTATATATACTGTACGCATATTCAGTACTTTTCGTTGTAAAAATCGACCCATCTTTTTGGGTTACCGTCATTATATATATATGTTCCAGAAGAAATAAAACGAAATCCAGAATCTCTAAGGGTACGTTCATACACTGGCAAGTTTGCACGGTATGGTTTGCAGGCATTTTGTCGTAGAAAACGATCTGGTGCCAGAATATGAACGGAAACAAGCACATGAAGTGCAGCTGTACCACAGCTAACCACGTGCGAAGTAAAATCCCCATAGTTCCACCTGTAGCGGTGCTACCGGAATTTGCCTGTAAATGTCATGCAATTATCTAGCAAGAATAAATCATATATACAGGTATTTGAAGGCACATTCCAGTAGCACCGTTACAAGCGGAACTACATAACTTTTACTTCTCATGTGTTTCGCTTTGGTAAAGATGCATGTTATGTCCATCTTTCCGTTCATATTCTGGCACCATGTGGTTTTCTATGACGAAATTCCAGCAAAAAACATACCGTGCAAACTTGCCAGCGTATGAACGTACCCTATAAGGGTACGTTCATACACTGGCAAGTTTGCACGGTATGGTTTGCAGGCATTTTATCGTAGAAAACGATATGGTACCATAACATGAACGAAAAAAAAGCAAATAAAGTGCATATGTGCACAGATAACTACGTGCGAAGTAAAATCTCTGTAGTTCCACTAGTAACGATGCTACCGGAATTTGCCTGTAAATATCATGCAATTATCTGCAAGAATAAATCATACAGGTATTTGATGGCAAATTCCAGTAGCAGTGTTACAAGTGGAACTGCAGAAATTTTACTTCTCATGTCGCTAGCTTCGGTAAAGATGCATGTTCTATGTATGTTTCCGTACATATTCTGGCAACATATGGGTTTTTATGACGAAATGCCCGCAAAAGCATACAGTGCAAACTTGCCAGCGTATGAACGTACCCTAAGGCTACATATATACAGCTGACAAAATTGCTGGCTGCATATCTGTTGACACATTTTGAAATTAAAGAATACGTGTCTTCAGTTGTTTTACGCTTATTAGAACACTGCAATTCCTCGATTATCGCGCGATTGACTCTTGCCAAATAGTTTAACCGTTCCATTACTGAAGCTTCCTCAAATTTTGCGAAAGCCCTGTGCCAATGCATTCTCTTATATATGCGAGTATCCCATATGGGGGAGCCTCTCATATATATGAGAATGCATTGGCCTAACAATAGTTAAATTGACCTTGTAAACCAGTGAGTTCTATAATATATGCGAGGATCGCCGTGGGAGATTCGCATATATAAGAGAATGCACTGACATATGCTATATAATGCTGCACCATCTTCAAATATATCTGTATTTTATTCACAAAATAGTTATTTGAAGTCTTAAAATCTGGATTTATAAAAATTATATTGTTGTAATTGTGGCCCGGAAGAGATGATCATCTTTAAGGGATTCATATATTTCATTGCCCATGTAGACGTATATGTAGTAAACGGTGGGGAATGTGTGTTTTATAAGGCCAAAATAAAAATATGTGTGTTTGGTGTCTCCCTACCTACCATATCTTAAAGGTGCCTACTCTAAACTTTTATTGGTCCTCCATTAAATTTACAACACCTCTCTGCCCAGATATTGAATATAATTTTATCATCATAAGTATACTTTGAGATCAAATACAATTTCAATGTCCACAGTATTTCAGTAAAATAATAAAAAATCTACCTACCTATACCCTAATTCTCAGAGAGGGTGGCACACAGGTATAATTTTGTTTGGCCTAAGTGCATATTCTTTAAAACTGTACAGCTGTCTACGACGAATTGACTGCATAATTTCCAGGCAGATTTGCCAGGGCGTGAATTTACACTAACCGGGAAATGTTGCAGGCAGTTCCTTGTTGGTGGCGGAACGGCAAACCACCGACAAAATACACATGCGTCATCGTTATGTGTGCAGTGAGACATGCAAATCTAATCCCTTATTATATAATTCCCTTATTATATATATACCTGACGTACATGCATTTGTCTTATATTAGCCTTGAAATGAGTGTTGTCTTATATTAGCCTTGAAATATCTGACACTCCCTTATTATAATATATCCGACATGCATGCCTTTGTCTCATATTAGCCGTGAAATATCTGACTAGAATCAATTATGCAACAACTCGTGACATTTCATCTCGCTAATGAGCAATAGACCAACCGAAGACCCGACTATGATACAAACTATACATTGCGATAAGTAGGCTTCCAGCCACGTGCCGATTACAACAATAAATATCCTGTGCCAGTGTATTCTCTTATATATGCGAATCTCCCATAGGGACATATATACGAGAATTCACTGGCTTACAAGGTGAAACTAAAAATTATTTGGCCTATGTATTCTCTTATGTGAGGTTACATATGGGAGGCTTGCATATATAAGAGAATACAGTGGCACAGGGTTTTCGCAAAATGTCGATAAGCTCCAGTCATGGAAGGGTTAAACTTAGACTTTTTATGTTGTTGTTGTTATGACTGGAATGGAGGTCTGGAACTCTGAATTCATCATTAAAGCTCTTTAAAGTGTTATCGTCCGTTACATATGTGTCTAGACATGTACTGTATATATAATGAAAGGAGGTTATGATACATTGAACTTATACTATGATGTTTGTCTCTGACTTCAAAGCAAACGCTCTAGTTTTATGCATGAAAATCAACAGCTGGTGCCGGTGTGCTCGGTGTCTAGTGAGGAATTGTGAATGACCCCTTCAGCAGAAATTGCCAGTTACTTAACCCTTTCATGACTGGAGCTTCCTGAAATGTTTTCCCCGAAAACACTGTGCCAAGGAATTCTCTTATATATGCGACTCTCCCATAGGAAAAATATTTACCTTGACATTGTAAGCCAATGCATTCTGTTATATATATATATATATGTATATGTTATATAAAATTTCTATAAACTCAGCTGATTTGTTTTCTGAAATGTGTCTGCAGTTTGGATATTATACCATGCAATACTGTAACACCATTCCTTAAAGTGATGTGAAACACTCCGGTAGGGTGATCAAATAGAAATGGAGAATAATCCTGTCCAAAGTAGTTATTTTTACAAATACTGTCTCTAAATTGACAACACACACCGTCATTCTTATATATTAATTAAATGCAACGACTGCCGATGGCGAAATCGTTTACGTTAGTTTATCGCTGATAGAAGCGTCCCGGTTCGAGTAGTAAATATTTACAATTTAGCATAGTTCAGACAAAGTTTTCTATGGAGTGGTACGATTTGCTTGAGATTTTCGGTGATGTTAGTAGAATGCTAAATTCTTCCAGTTGGCGTAGCACCTGAATACTAATTTATCAGTTTCACGCACCCGAACAAGCACATAATATGTCTTTAACCACAGCAGAATTATGGGTAATTTTTCAGGATTTAGTCGGAAATATGGCTTGTTGCCATATATCGGAAAGCTCTCAGTGAGAGCTTTCCGGTGAATGGCAACAAGCCATATTTCCGAATAAATCCTAAAAGGTTACCCATAATTCTGCTGTGGTTAAGGAGTCGATTATTTAGGGCATTACTGTACCAGTACATGTATGCATATTTAAAGAATGTTTACTGATTAACTGTGTTCTTACTTACTATAATAGTTTTTTTTAAATGGGCTCTTGTATTGCATAATACTTATTGGACAATAGAAGGGTGATGTTGGAGTGTAAATTGAACTTCAGACCAAATACTAATGATCCACTCCTGAGGCTCAATGAAAAATCCCCACATCATACAACATATGAACAGGAATTGCCCCACATACTTCATATACCCCATTAATCATAAGATAGCATTATAAAACACACATATTTATATGAAAGCTCTACACATGTACGGGTACACCCCCTGGATGATACCCATATTTTTTATTGGTAAATACTCTCTTCTGTGTATTCCCCATATTTGATATGTATTTGATATGTATGTATTTATGTTATTTTGTAATTGCAAATGAACACTCATAAATGTCACATTAGACGATGAGTTTACAACAATAAATTGAATTGAATTGACATTGTTACATGTTATTTCTCCCTGATAACTGTCTCACAGAGCTTTCCGATGAATGTCAACAAGCCATATTTCCGACTAAAACCTGAACAATTACCCATAATTTGGATATTATACCATGCTACACTGTAACCCCATTAATCTATCGATTAGTATATGGCAGTGCACTTAAAGGCACGAGCGGCGTTCGTTGTAGAAATATTCATATTTGTTCAAATCGGGTGTATAAAATAATCACTTGATTTAACTGGTGACGTGAAATAATTCATGAGAGGCAGGGATGTTGTACAAACACGAGAGGGCATTGCGCACGAGTGTTTTACAAAATAGTCCTTGTCTCGAATGAATTATTTCACGTCACCAGTTCAGTGATTATTCTGTTTATTATATTCCATTATATTATTATATTACTATTAACATCTGATTGACCAGAAATCCGAATAATCACGACATTATACTCATGATGCATACATTTTTTCGATAGCGCGTATGAATACTAAACGTGCTATTTAAAGTGCCATAATTCACTAGTGAAATTATCATTTACTAGCAGGGTTACCCGGCGTTGCCCAGGTTAATGCGATGTGAAACCATCTGTATGCTGTGGATATGTGTTGGGAATAGAGAACACTCTTGTTCAAAGTGTTATACGTTTTCTCATAAATTGTATATTCAAATAGCATCACAAAACATGATTATTACAGCATGGAATATAAGTAGTGGCCCACCTTGTCAATTGTCATTCTGTTTATCGCGATTAATCCGTTCCACCAATAATGAAGTATTTATTTATTTACAACTGCGTATACGTCAGACGTTATAATATGATACATGGACATCATAAAGACATTAGTTCGCATAATAAATAAAAGATGACAATTGGGTTTTACATATTGAGATGCATCAATCAATCTAGTGGGTTGGACTAAGATCTCGAGGATGCCTGGCTATCATATCTCCATGAAGATACAGATGTTTTAAATAAATGTCCAGGTGCTCCTCTGTTCATGGTGCTATATATTGGCTAAATATTCTCAGTTTCAACGAAATGTTGCTGCGCGGGCATATCAGCTACATTTGCCAGACACAGAACGAGATTTTGAGTTGTTGATGTCAGTCGATGAGTCTGTTCTAAACCCCTTGTCAGGTGTCAGTATTGGGAGGATCCTGAAAAGTCATGTGCTACTAACTGCATTTTATTGTATATCAGAAGAAACTACATATGACGGCACACTGTGACCAATATTTTTGAACAGGCCTTCCATATATCCTGAAAATTGTAACTTTTTTGGGGAAACTGTATGGAATGGAACAGACTCAATTTTGTTATAATATATATGCAATCCTCTGACGGTTCGAGGTATCTCAGTTTGCACGAATATATGTATCTCTTCAATATAATGATAAATATACGTTTAATGCTTCTTCTATGTATCTCTTTTTGCTAGCTCATTGTGTGAATGTCTTGATTGCCATCCCCATATAAATATGACAATTAAGAAGATATAATTGTTCAAGTGACTTATAAGTGGGTTACCATTTGTCGGGATTGTGAAATGTGAACGCCCATTTCTCCTTAAAATGATATGGAGATGGCCTGGGTGACTATATATAAGTTATATGTGGATATCGGCGAATAGCAATCTTATCTATGATAGTGCATATCCGCTCGCCATCCGTGACGCAAACGACACCAAATGTGATTTAATTCATGGTATATCATTAGATAAAAACATGTATGAATTTGTTGGAAATGAGTGCCAAATATATTTGTATCAGCTTTTGCCTCTTCGATTGTACCGCGTGAAGTTATATATATAACACACAGACAGACAGAAAGACAGACCGACAGCACAATTTGATTTATTGTATCATTTGAGAAGAACGTGTCTGAATTTGATGGTAATTGGTACTAAAAATATTTTGTATCAGTTTTTGGTGACCCTCCCGTCCCTATTTCGGACTCAAGCTGCACACACTAAGACTCATTGGAGATTAAATATGCATATATATGAAATTGTTGAAAATTGGCGAGTATACAAATTCGTATCAAATTGAAATTCCCCATATCTCTCACCCATAGGGCACCAATTTGTTGTGTCTAAACCACACGATAAGATTCCTCGTATCACGGAGAAGAATATGTATCAATCTGGTGGAAATCGGCACTAAACATATATATATATATATATATATATATATATATATATATATTGTCCCTCTCATCTCTATGCACCACTGACTCGAATGGCCCCACTTGTGACATCCTTAAACCACACAATTACACTCCTGATATCATGTTGATGATTGTTTATAAGTTTGGTGACAATCGGCGACTAAACAATGTTTTTTTAATCATATTTTGTGTCAATCCCTCCCTTCCCATCTCTCACATAAACAGCACCACTATGGCACCTTTAAATCACACAATCAGATTCCTCGTATCATGGATAAGAACGTGTATCAATTTGGTGGAAATTGGCGCTAAAAAAAATTGTGCATCAATTTTGGTGCCCCTGTCCCTTTCAATACACCCTGACTCGAATGAGGCCACACTTGACAGATATAAGCCACAACATTAGACTCATCATACCATGGGGATGCTTTTGTATAAGTGTGGTGGCAATCGGCGACTAAACCAATTATTATCAAATTTAGTGCCCACCCCCTCCCAAATCTCTCGTCCAAACGACAACAATTTGGTGTTGTTAAATCGCACAATTCGATTCCTTGTATCATGAAGAAGAATATATATCAATTTGGTGGAAATCGGCGCTAAAATTAGTTTGATCAATTTTGGTGCCCCTCTCCCCTTTCGTGCAAATCTGACTCGAACGACGCCACTTTTGACATATTTAAACCACACCGTTGGATTCTTCATATCATGGGGATGATTATATGTAAGTTTCGTGGCAATCGGCGACAGAAACAAATTCTGCCCCTCCCCCTTCCGGGCACCCCTGATGCGAACGGCGCGACTTTTGCCATATTTAAAACACACCATTAGATTCCTCATATTATGGGGATGATTATATATAAGTTTCGTGGCAATCGCCGACAATTTTTTTTCTGCCCCTCCCCCTTTTCTGCCCCTGACAACAACGGCGTCACTTTATAAAATTTTAACCCCGACCATTATCTTTCTCGTAAAAAGTTACCCCTAGTAGACCCCTTTGGCATCATCTAGATGGTCCCCTGTGAATTTCTATAGAACACAGACAGACAGACAGACATTCGCAAATATAGATATAAGATAATCACTCGAGAAATTAAGGTAAATCACACTTAGGAATGTAATGAAAAATAATAACTTTGAGTCACACACCAGTCAAAAGGAAATAATTGTGTGTCCTATTATTCCAAGAACAGGACCAGAAACTGTTCACATTTTAGGACATTATACTGTTCAGCGGCGATGTGTGTTTGTGTTTCTATTGAAAGTCTACATTTGAAGTTAATTATGTCCAACAACGGAAAATGTTGTTAATATTGAAACATTTTAAAGTAATAATTTTCAAAAATTTTAAGCCAATTGTTTACTCTGAAAGAATATATATGTATATATTTTGTATAATACTTATATTATTAAATTTGTTGACTTGATCATGACAATCTCACGTTTATGCTGTTAACACCCGTCGTCTAAATCAACCCCTTTTAAAGGGACAATATGCCTTCACAGTGGTAAGTACGACAAAAATCATAAAACCAATTAAACCATCACCATTAAGAAGACCATGAACAAATAGATCTTTGTTTTTATTGTTATTATAATATTCTTTAATTGTCCTCCGAGATCGAAGATTAGCAAAAACAAAATATTACATACATGTATAACATATTTACAAAGGATATCTGAAAGAGATAACACATACTAGTTTATGAGATAAGCAACGTCAGAAACGACAGTGGTATATATATACCCATACATATACATAAATATTTACACACACATACACATACACACATATAGACATACATATATACATATATATACATGTTCCATTTCCAGCTAAATCCTCGGCATTCAATTGGTTAACGCTCGTGCAACATATCCCATGTTTACGGCCTTCGCGCGTGCAAAGGTTCTTATGTTGGCGGGTGACGTCATCTAATTTGCATAGAGCAAGAGGCTCCATCTGGGGGAATAACGTTACCGGCACGTAAACGTGTAAGACCGTGTTGCAAATAATTTGTTTGACAATTCAGATAACAATTGACGGCGATCGATCTGTGGACTGTAATAGGTTCACTATAAAATCATTGATTATAGAAATGAACGTTTTTTCTTATACTAAGCGGTCCCTAACTTTAATGGATTAATCCAAATTGTAGTGTTCATCGTTTGTCAAGTTGGGTGGTTCTACTCACTCTTGGGGGGTGTTAGTATTCGCACCTGTGTATAGGTGATGTAAACAAATTACGTCGTCTGCATTTAGTAACAAAATACGTCTCTGTCAGTATCCTAAAGACAGTTTCGAGGATTATCCTGGTGAAATATGGTACCAAAATAAGCCAGTAGGGCGTGATAAACTCAGTCTATTCATGCCAAACCTGAGCGAAAAAATCCTCATATCCAAACGTTACACAAATCACAGTATCCGTGTTACAGGAGTTACAATTCTGGCCAGGGTAAATTTCAGCCCATCACAAATTATGGCTGTAACCGGGCATAAGTCAGTCTCGTCCCTCTCTGTGTGTCAACGAGTTTCTGACAGGGAGAAAATGGCGATGGGTGAGGCCATCGGTGGTAGTGTTTCACGTGACTCACTTGTGCCATACAATCCGCCCGTAAATCCGAGATCTGCGTGTCCGCCTCATGATGACATGAACATTCCTCAAGTTCGACCAGTAATGTCGGGAACCCAAATAACTCGGCAAATACAGCAAAAATGTTCAACAACAACACAACAAATTGAAAAAATTGCAGGAAATGGCGGTGGTGTTTTGGACAAAGTAGGCCTATCCATTGAACACGTCCAAATGTCCCTCGACAGCACTGGACATTACATGGGAGCTCCAATGTTTAGTGGATGTACCATTCACAACATTCACTTCGGCAGTCCTCCACATAATTGATGAGAAATCAAGAGAAATCCACTTACAAATTGTGCTACGATCATTCAAAACTTCCTGTGATTTTCTTGTTCTATTTATAAAACTACATTATTGATTTTTTCGTGACGTCATTCACTGGGGGGCGCAACGGGTTTATAGCGTAAACATGAGAATGCTATAATATGACGCATCGGTTCCAGTATGAAACTGATTCTAGCTGTCACCACAAAATTAAAGGGCTGTCAATGGAACATATACGTTATTGTGGTTGATTGACGGTAACATGGTGTGACATTGACGGCTTGGAGCCTATGTTCAACCTCGTCGCTAGCGCGACTCGGTTGAACATAGGCTCCAAGCCGTCAATGTCACACCATGTTACCGTCAATCAACCACAATAACTTATAATATACATACATATACATACATACACACATACATATATATATATATATATATATATATAGCTATATATATATATATATATATATATATATATATATACATATACACATACATATATACACATACATACACATATATGTACACATACACACATACATACACATACACGCACACATACGCACACATACATACACACGTACACATACATATATATATGCATAATTATAGTCTCAATTGTATTGTGGGTCGTATATACTCAGAACGATGTAATAATTAGTCAGACGTCAAAGGTTTGTTAAGTTCCGGTGACCTTGTATTAATTAACAGAACGATATTAACCGGTATCTAGATGGTAAAATTTCCAAATATTTGCTGCTAAACGTGAGAAGAACAAGACTAATTCGTCGGTATGGAGCACACCGGGAACTTCTAACGGCGGGTGGCCGAGATAGCAACCCAATAGTTGATAAGTATCTAGGTTAACAAGAAATACGAATGTTTCGGTGCCGAATTGGTCAATAATATCGAACCATACAATAAGCAGCATGATTGTAACTCTGGGTCATGTATGTGTGGGACCCCTTTTCCTATAGGTCTATGGCTCCATAGTATGGCAACGCCCCCTTTCCTATGCTGTGTATATATGGTCCCATGGTATGGTAACGCCCCCTTTAATTATTATATATCGCTCCTTCCTTCCCACGTAATTTCTGGAACATTTTTATTGTTCTGGAAAATTCTGGAACATTTTTTTTTGTTCTGGAACATTTTTATTGTTCTGGAACAATCTAGTAAATTTTTTGTTTCTGGAAAATTCTATTTTTTTCTAGTAAAATCCATAATGTATTCGTGTAATAAAATTCATATTTGTCTACGGTCTCTTTAAAATTATATAACTGTAAAGTCCCGATGTTAATTTCACCCAGTACACACATTGGCTATCATAGCATCTATCTATTTACCACGCATAGAATATAGGCATTTAAAATTATTTATCAAATCTCCTTAAAACACTTCGGCCCCTTTAACTTTTTTTACCTTTAATAAAAACATTATTGATCTCACAGATTTATTAACTGTTATGTACCTGGTAGAAAACACATTCCACGAGGCACGCTTTCTAACAATAACAGAGCATCATGGAATATATTCTATAATGGTTTAAACGATGCCAGATGTGCACTAAGCACGCGATGCACTAAGTGCGTTTTCACCATGAATTTATCTGGTAATTTAAGCGTTCAAACACATTCGGGGGTAACCGTAGATAATAGCCGGTCTAATGTGTAATTCATTCAAACATGGGCCACATATCATTTGCACCTATTGGGTAAGAAATTGTCTTTCTAAAAGGTTATGAAAAAGCCGACAAATTAAAACAATCTAGAATGTTCGAGAAAAAAAAATGGAAAATTCTATTTTTTTCTAGTAAAATCCATAATGTATTCGTGTAATAAAATTCATATTTGTCTACGGTCTCTTTAAAATTATATAACTGTAAAGTCCCGATGTTAATTTCACCCAGTACACACATTGGCTATCATAGCATCTATCTATTTACCACGCATAGAATATAGGCATTTAAAATTATTTATCAAATCTCCTTAAAACACTTCGGCCCCTTTAACTTTTTTTACCTTTAATAAAAACATTATTGATCTCACAGATTTATTAACTGTTATGTACCTGGTAGAAAACACATTCCACGAGGCACGCTTTCTAACAATAACAGAGCATCATGGAATATATTCTATAATGGTTTAAACGATGCCAGATGTGCACTAAGCACGCGATGCACTAAGTGCGTTTTCACCATGAATTTATCTGGTAATTTAAGCGTTCAAACACATTCGGGGGTAACCGTAGATAATAGCCGGTCTAATGTGTAATTCATTCAAACATGGGCCACATATCATTTGCACCTATTGGGTAAGAAATTGTCTTTCTAAAAGGTTATGAAAAAGCCGACAAATTAAAACAATCTAGAATGTTCGAGAAAAAAAAATGTTCCACATTGTTCCATAACAATAAAAATGTTCCAGAATAACATCAAATTAGTGTGGGCGTTTCAAAGATCACTAGTACGTTCTAGAATAAAGATATATCTTATAAAACCATCGCAATCTTCATAACACTGCACTCGCACTTATTTTTATGAGTTGTACGTTTCAAGACTTAATTCAATTCAGGTGGAATAATCTGGAAATTTGTGTCTTCTAGAACATTATAGTAAATCCATAATGTATTCGTTTAAGACACTTCATACTCGCATATGGCCCTTTAAACTAACAATGCTGAAGGCAGACGCACCTTTGTCTGTTAATTAACTTCTAAGCACGTGGGAACACAATGCACCTACTGCAGGGCACAGAGCTCTCAAGCTAATAACACAACATATAACCATTCTGGAACATTCTCCATACCGACGGGGATAAAGCGGTGAAACAGATTAATGAGATTATGCATACCACTAGGTGATAAAACATTTAAGCCTGCACTAATTTGAATAAAAAACATTCAGGGGCCGGTATCATTTGCACATATTGGTTAGGAAAAATAAAATGCCTTTCTAGCTGCCTCTGAAACAATTAATAAAATTAAAATAATCTACAAAGTTCTCAGCACGTGGGAGACCATCTAGGTATTAAATACACATCTAACTCCAAGCAGCCAACATATGCTTACAGAGCATAACCCATGCAATTTAATTCTCACAAAAGTTATACTGCGAGCGGCATGAACCCTGAATACATACTGACTCCCCATTATGTATCCCTCCTAATGGTCAACTGTTATGGTACAATTGATTAAATCATCACTAACATTAGTTAAGCTTTTTCTCTAAATACCCCTTTAATATCTGTAATCGAACTATTAGGAATCAATCAACGCCTTGTCAATAGATATTTGAACATTTCAAATAAAGTAAATCCTACACACAATTTCTCGAAGCTTCGTAATTAAACACATGTTTAAGTCATTTAATGCCACGATAGGTCTGTCATTCAAATGCATGCTCCTAATGGCTTCTGCATCTGTGGAGACTGAGAGATAAACAAAATTAATGTTTCTGTAGAAATTAAGGTTTTCTAGTGTGTCACTACTTCAGATATGGTTCAAATAGCATACAAATCACCGCATTTTGGTCACATACCTTAAAGGTACACGTCATTTATGCACTTAAACCTAATTCCGCGTATACATCAACAAAAACGCTCTTTATTTCCCAAATAGTTTGAATGTACCTAGTTTTAACAAAGATTTATGCAATCTACATGCTTTCATTCAAATAAAATTTACGACAACAACATTGTAACAGACTATCCACTTACCTTCAATTTATAGGTCATATTAGCCTGTACATTTATGGGAGACAGACATACATAATATAATGCATTGGCACAGTGTTACTGATAATAATAAGGTGTCACTACTTCAGATATGGTTCAAATAACATACAAACACCGCATTTTGGTCACATACCTTAAAGGTACACGTCATTTATGCATTTAAACCTAATTCCGCGTATACATCAATAAAAACGCTCTTTATTTCTCAAAAACGTCCATAGTTTTAACAAAGATTTATGCAATCTACATGCTTTCATTCAAATAAAATTTACGACAACAACATTGTAACAGACTATCCACTTACCTTCAATTTATAGGTCATATTAGCCTGTACATTTATGAGAGACAGACATACATAATATAATGCATTGGCACAGTGTTACTGATAATAATAAGGTGGCATTACTTCAGAAATGGTTCATATAGCATACTATTGTACCCGTGGTCACATACATTAAACGAACACGTCACTTAAGCATTTAAACCTAACTCAGTGTATCTATCAATAAAACGCTCTTTATTTTCAAATTTGTCTGAATTGTACTAAATTTACATTTAAAATCAAGCATTTAAACCTAATTCCGTCCATCCATAAATAAAAAACGCTCTTTATTTTCAAAATTTGTCTTAATGTCCATCGTTTACTAAATTTATATTTAAAATTAAGCATTTAAACATAATTCATCGTATCCATAAATAAAAAACGCTCTTTATTTTCAAAAACGTCCATAGTTTTAATAAAGATTTTTGCAATCTACATGCTTTCATTCATATAAAATTACCCAGTGTGTGTTAGACAACAACATTATAACATAGTGGCTTTCAAGTTACATATGCATGTGCATTCGATGCACGAGACAACATTGTAGGAAATGATGGCATTGATGTGTCATTACTTCAGAAATTGTTCATACAATTGACCGTATTTTGATCACACACCTTAAAGGTACACGTCACTTTTGTCTATAATCACACAAAACATTACACATATAGGGTTCAACATGTCCACCGTAGTAAGCTTATTTACTTCAGAAATGGTTCCAATAACATAGTATTGTACCGGTGGTATCACATACCTTAAAGGTACACGTCACTTTTGTCTATAATCAGACAATACATTACACGTAGGGTTAAACATGTCCACCGTAGTAAACTTATTTACTTCAGAAATGGTTCCAATAGCATAGTATTATACCCGCGGGGTCACATACCTTAAAGGTACACGTCATTTGTGTCTATAATCAGACAATACATTACGCATAGGGTTCAACATGGTCACCGAAGCAACCTAATCCAAAAGCAAAGAACACCCATTACTGAGTCCCGCTGTTACACACAACACAATAACTCGGGATTAAGGTCTTCTAGTGATGAGTTATGGTTGTATACTTTAGAAATGGTACCTATAGCATAATATTGTACCACATTGATGCACATCACGTTTCATGTGAATTACATGAGCAGGTAACTCAATTCTCTGCATTTCGAATGGAGTTGGGTATTTTTGTATATTATATACAGTGTTATTTAGCTTACAAATGGTTGTTATTTTATATCAATATGCCAGTTTATGCCACAGACAAAATGCGTACTCACTCTTCACATAGACTAATATGTAAGCATTTGTATCATTTAGAATGGCAAAATATGGTCTAAGTCAGTCGTATTAGCTATATATAGCCACTTACCGTTCAAGTTATAACCCCATTAAAACTATGCTTCAAATGTAAATTATATGTAACTTGAATATGATCGGTCCCCAGGCCCTTTTTAGGTCATAGGTTCTAACCGACCATCGTTCATACTCGAACGCTTGTGTATATGATAGATGTGGTAATGGTAGAGAGAGCTAGTTAGGCAGGCCGTGAGATAGGTACACCCACTGCCTACATCAATATATATATACGATATACATGTACTGGCCGCAATGGGTTCCCGTTACTAGCCTATAGACATGAAGTATTAAAGTTATACACCTTCATCAGCGCGCTCTTAATGAGTTTTGAATTGGCATATGGGTACGAATCCAAACCATTCGGATGTAATTTAACGGAATGCCAATCATAACAATCTGTACAGAGAAAGCTAGTGGGAACGATACACACTGTTTGCGTAATTGACTAGACACATGGCGGTAAAGAAGCACCCTGATGTATCAAAGGTATATTTCAAGGATTTTTAATCGGCAACCAATTATTGAATATATTTTTGTTGGGCATGGTCATATGCACCACTGTGTTTCATATAAAACAAATAGTGGGTGGTTAAATCACCGAAGGCCAATATTCCCGATGGTAAGTTATTTTTAGCATATGGGATACATTTATGACTAAATCGGTTATAGGAAATGAGGTAAATTGCACTTTATTATTTAAAAGGAATAACGCTATACAAGCTTAAACACACAAACCATGGGTTTTTATCAACTTATTACGTGTAGCATATTTGGAGTTTAGTTATGTTCATCAAACACCGGCAATTGACACCTATGTCTGGATATTTATGTTATTACGATTGGGTCCCGTGTTCACCCTTTTTTAGTCGTAAGCGAATAGTCTCCATAGCTCCAAATCGTTCCGAATGTCCAAACTAATTCACTATTTAATTCTGAAATAGGTTTAGTTGTGCTTACAATGTAATCCAAAACTAGTTGTTCATTTAACATCTTTTCAATAGTGAAAATAGGACAAGGTTCCCTCATAATAATGTAACCATAAATTGATGTAACTTCTTCGAATTCCAAACTATAGTCATTAAAAACCGTGCTACGGTATTCAGCAAAGCGGGCAAAGTTATCACCGATAAGTACACGAATCTCATATATGTCTTTTTTAGTAATACCACTAAATATCCAACACTCAGAAAACAGTTGATCCAAAGTATCCAGTAAGGTATCTGTTTCAAATTCTGATCTCTCCATCAAAGCATTCAATCTCTTTCTACCATCATCAAAATTTCCTTCTAGAAGTTCCGTAATTATTATTTTACTCTCCCTTAAGAACCATGTATGTTGTAATTCTGTTTTGATGTCTCCATGTATCGTTGACGCGTTAACTAACTCCTTGTAAATTTTCTCAAGCATTTCTGTGGGTAATATTTCCTCCATAATTCCTAATTTACAAAACCATCTGTTTATTCGAGTAAATCCGCTAACTCACATGTCATTGGGCATGAGTTTCTCATATAATTAACACAATCGGTTGTTCGTACCCATACCTAGTGAGCTTTTGATCTATAATAGCTAACGGTAATGTATTTAGTTCTTATTATAATATTTATAACCAATCAAAATCCGTTGCTGAATTTAGCTATACGAGGACAAACGGAATGATAACAGCCGTTCAACAACTTGGTATTCCAGTCATAGTCATAGTTCATTTCATATTATTGCTCTAAAATCTCCATTACATGTAGAAAATAAAGAGCCCATCTGATGTAGACTAGTATATAAGTACTTAGTGATTTATTTTCATCAATTATATGTATTGTTACTCCTTTAAATATAGTCTGTTATACAGAGGATACATCGCCCACGTGACAGTATCGTGTCGCGAAAGGTCTATACAAGTATATAAATGCGCGTCAGGTTTATGTATATGTCCCTGTTTCTTAAAGCAAATCCAGTACATATACGTGCGTTGAGACACGTGCAATTGCCACTAGTAAATCACGTATAAAAGCTCTTTACTGCATAGTCAAACTGTTGAGTTTTCACACGTATTCTATGTCGTTTTTTATGGACTATATACGTGGTATATGTCAGTATATACACGAATGTAATGTAATCACGTATTAATTTCATATATTCTTCTCAAAACAACTCAGCACAACGCATCAATTCTGATGTCTATGGCGGTTCAAACAGTGTACACTTTCAGTGTTGTTACCGTTTGATGCATACCATACTCATTTATGCATAATAACGCGGGTCTACATCGTTGCTATATACCTATATACGTCCATATTTCTTAAAGTATAGTATCTATACGTACATCATGGCGTATATTAAACCCCCTTTCACTGGTAAATCACGAATAAACGCTCTTTATTGTATAGTCAACTAACCATTTATACATACACGCTGCTCTATGGTGGTCTGTTGTGTCTTACCATTATACCATTATATGTAGAAGGTAATGTAGTCAAATATGTATAAGTCTGATTTTGTGTCAATGTGCCTGTTATTAATCTCATCAATTGGGTCATTTATAAGTCGTCAAACATGATGATTTCTAATCATCTAATAGGTATTATAAAAAATGCCTACTTCACAAATATTCTGAGTGCATTTCAGTGTATATTTCGTACTCTGTAAAAACGTGATTTGACCGCTAGTGATGTAGTGAAATAACCTATTTTATAGTTGTCAAATACGTAATAAAAATATTGTCAATTTATGACTCATCTAATGAATTTTCCACACCTAGTGTCTACAATATGTTTATATATTGTGACTCATTACTACGATTGCAGTATGTCCACGTATGTCAGATATTACATAACCTTGATAACTATGTTTAGAAATACCTGGTATATGAGATCATATTGTAGCTGACAGAGACTGGAATGCGACTTGCATCTACCATCACGTGCGTTCGAATGACGTTACATGTACGATATGAGCCATTATATGTGTCGATGAGGTGTTATATCAGTATATTCATGCAATATTCGTAAATGACAGCAACATATCTTTTCCCTCCCATTATCAAGCGAGATTTTGTGGTTAGATGACAAACATGGCATTTCGAATATATATAGCCTATTGGATACTTACTTCAAATGCTAAAATTGCCTCTTCAAAATAGTTAAAAGCACACATTTTTATTTCGAATTTCATTGTTTACGGTTAATTTTCTGTTAGGAAATTGGTCCTTTTATAAACGCGTATTACGTAGTTACAAAAAGCCCTAATTGACAAACATTTTAAGTGCTATTATGACTATATTCGACGAATAAAAAAAACGCCATTTGACATAGTACAACAACGCGAAATGACTACTTTTTTAAACGCGAATTTGAAACAAAACTAATATACAAAAGAATTTTAAACTAAAATTATAAGTTTGGTTGATGTATAGTTTGGTTGACAGCATTTTCACACACAGAAGCGTTATGATAAAGATTCACCACGCACACAGAAGCGATCTTATACGGTGTAGCGGTATGTTACAGAGTTATCGTTCTTTTCGAGGCTAAAAAAAGCGCAGGCCGGCCCCTCCCTCTCCCCCGTTTTAAAAGGGGTGGGGTTAAGGGGAAGCGATCGAGCGTCACGAAAAAAATGTCATAGAAGAAAAGTATAAGGCAGAGGAAATGGATGAGGGAAACGACACAGTATGAGGGGTAATGGAGTGTGGGACAGGGGGATGGGATGATATGACCGTGTATTAATTGGAAATGATAATGGATTAGGTAGTGTACACTGTTCATGGTTTTTAATATATGAATTAACATAAAGTGAAGAACTTAGGAGGCTAGGAAAAGCCACTCTATATAGGTGTATACATGTATATGGTGCAAAAGGGGGAAGGAGATGGGGAGAGCGTGAGGCAAGAAATTGTGGTAGAAGGGTATAATTTGGAGAAAAACATTGAGGTGTAAACCTTACTTTCCTAGGAAATAATTGGGATTGTTGTGGGTAGAACAGAGGTAAAATAAGAGTTGTATAAAATGGAAAAGGGAGACATTAAAAGCATGAAAGGTGCTTATGGGAAAAGGGTAAAGGGGGGCAGTGGGAGAGTGTACAGAGGTGTATATCGAAGAGTATAGGAGGCTAAGAAAAGCCACTCAATATAGGTTTATACATGTAGATGGTGCAAAAAGGGGAAGGAGATGGGGAGAGCGAGGGGCAAGAAATTGGGGCAGAAGGGTATAATTTGGAGACAACATTGAGGTGTAAGCCTTACTTTCCTAGGAAAACATTGGGATTGTTGTGGGTAGAACAGAGGTAAAATAAGAGGTGTATAAAATGGAAAAGGGGGACATTAAAAGCATGAAAGGTGCTTATGGGAAAAGGGTAAAGGGGCATTGGGATAGTGTATATAGGTGTATAGCGAAGAGTATAGGAGGCTAACAAAAGCCACTCAACAGAGGTTTATACATGTGTAAAATGGGGAAGGCGATGGGGAGAGTGAGAGGCAAGTAAATGGGTGCAGAAGGGTATAATTTGGAGAATACGTTGAGTAGTAAGCATTACTTTCCTAGGAAAACATTGGGATTGTTGTGGGAAGAACAAAGTGTTTAGAGGTACAAAAGGGGAAGGTAAACAAGAATGAAAGGTGGTTATGTGGAGCAAGGTAAATGGGGTATAGGGTAAAATACATAGAGGTGTATAGCAGAGAGCTGGGTTGGGGAACATGTACATAATTAAAGTAGATGAGATAAGAATAATCATTGAGTATATACCTAAATCATATGAAATGTGGGGGTTTTGCTTTGGAAGGAGAGGGGTTACCATGCTTGCAGACAGTAATTATGGGTAAGAGCCGGCAAGGGGCTTGAATGGTATAGAAAATAAAATGGCACCAGGTAGAGGGAGTGAGAAAAGAGGGCCATATGGGTAAAAGTATAACTAAATCATATGAACTGGGTGGAGGGGAGAAGAGATGGGTAAAAGGGGACACACATATATATATATACATATAATTTAGGTGTAAGCAGTTGATCGAAAACATAGGGGATGTAACGCGACAAAAGAGTAAACATAAAGCAGAGAATGAATGGAAAGTATTACATATATGTGTATGAACTTGGTGGTTTGTGTATTAAGGATACAGTAGTAAAAAGGAGAACACATGCAAAATGGTGTAAACTTATAGGAAATGACAGGGACATTGGGCAAAGAACATGAATGATGCACAAAGTAGCACAAAGATGATGGCTAAGAAGTTCGGAAGGGAGGGGGTTATATTGGGTAAGGGTAAAAGTAGAATTGTGGTAAATATGTAGAAAGGTTATGTGTAAAATGGGGTGAAATTTTTTTCGTGACGCTCGATCGCTTCCCCTTAACCCCACCCCTTTTAAAACGGGGGAGAGGGAGGGGCCGGCCTGCGCTTTTTTTAGCCTCGAAAAGAACGATAACTCTGTAACATACCGCTACACCGTATAAGATCGCTTCTGTGTGCGTGGTGAATCTTTATCATAACGCTTCTGTGTGTGAAAATGCTGTCAACCAAACTATACATCAACCAAACTTATAATTTTAGTTTAAAATTCTTTTGTATATTAGTTTTGTTTCAAATTCGCGTTTAAAAAAGTAGTCATTTCGCGTTGTTGTACTATGTCAAATGGCGTTTTTTTTATTCGTCGAATATAGTCATAATAGCACTTAAAATGTTTGTCAATTAGGGCTTTTTGTAACTACGTAATACGCGTTTATAAAAGGACCAATTTCCTAACAGAAAATTAACCGTAAACAATGAAATTCGAAATAAAAATGTGTGCTTTTAACTATTTTGAAGAGGCAATTTTAGCATTTGAAGTAAGTATCCAATAGGCTATATATATTCGAAATGCCATGTTTGTCATCTAACCACAAAATCTCGCTTGATAATGGGAGGGAAAAGATATGTTGCTGTCATTTACGAATATTGCATGAATATACTGATATAACACCTCATCGACACATATAATGGCTCATATCGTACATGTAACGTCATTCGAACGCACGTGATGGTAGATGCAAGTCGCATTCCAGTCTCTGTCAGCTACAATATGATCTCATATACCAGGTATTTCTAAACATAGTTATCAAGGTTATGTAATATCTGACATACGTGGACATACTGCAATCGTAGTAATGAGTCACAATATATAAACATATTGTAGACACTAGGTGTGGAAAATTCATTAGATGAGTCATAAATTGACAATATTTTTATTACGTATTTGACAACTATAAAATAGGTTATTTCACTACATCACTAGCGGTCAAATCACGTTTTTACAGAGTACGAAATATACACTGAAATGCACTCAGAATATTTGTGAAGTAGGCATTTTTTATAATACCTATTAGATGATTAGAAATCATCATGTTTGACGACTTATAAATGACCCAATTGATGAGATTAATAACAGGCACATTGACACAAAATCAGACTTATACATATTTGACTACATTACCTTCTACATATAATGGTATAATGGTAAGACACAACAGACCACCATAGAGCAGCGTGTATGTATAAATGGTTAGTTGACTATACAATAAAGAGCGTTTATTCGTGATTTACCAGTGAAAGGGGGTTTAATATACACCATGATGTACGTATAGATACTATACTTTAAGAAATATGGACGTATATAGGTATATAGCAACGATGTAGACCCGCGTTATTATGCATAAATGAGTATGGTATGCATCAAACGGTAACAACACTGAAAGTGTACACTGTTTGAACCGCCATAGACATCAGAATTGATGCGTTGTGCTGAGTTGTTTTGAGAAGAATATATGAAATTAATACGTGATTACATTACATTCGTGTATATACTGACATATACCACGTATATAGTCCATAAAAAACGACATAGAATACGTGTGAAAACTCAACAGTTTGACTATGCAGTAAAGAGCTTTTATACGTGATTTACTAGTGGCAATTGCACGTGTCTCAACGCACGTATATGTACTGGATTTGCTTTAAGAAACAGGGACATATACATAAACCTGACGCGCATTTATATACTTGTATAGACCTTTCGCGACACGATACTGTCACGTGGGCGATGTATCCTCTGTATAACAGACTATATTTAAAGGAGTAACAATACATATAATTGATGAAAATAAATCACTAAGTACTTATATACTAGTCTACATCAGATGGGCTCTTTATTTTCTACATGTAATGGAGATTTTAGAGCAATAATATGAAATGAACTATGACTATGACTGGAATACCAAGTTGTTGAACGGCTGTTATCATTCCGTTTGTCCTCGTATAGCTAAATTCAGCAACGGATTTTGATTGGTTATAAATATTATAATAAGAACTAAATACATTACCGTTAGCTATTATAGATCAAAAGCTCACTAGGTATGGGTACGAACAACCGATTGTGTTAATTATATGAGAAACTCATGCCCAATGACATGTGAGTTAGCGGATTTACTCGAATAAACAGATGGTTTTGTAAATTAGGAATTATGGAGGAAATATTACCCACAGAAATGCTTGAGAAAATTTACAAGGAGTTAGTTAACGCGTCAACGATACATGGAGACATCAAAACAGAATTACAACATACATGGTTCTTAAGGGAGAGTAAAATAATAATTACGGAACTTCTAGAAGGAAATTTTGATGATGGTAGAAAGAGATTGAATGCTTTGATGGAGAGATCAGAATTTGAAACAGATACCTTACTGGATACTTTGGATCAACTGTTTTCTGAGTGTTGGATATTTAGTGGTATTACTAAAAAAGACATATATGAGATTCGTGTACTTATCGGTGATAACTTTGCCCGCTTTGCTGAATACCGTAGCACGGTTTTTAATGACTATAGTTTGGAATTCGAAGAAGTTACATCAATTTATGGTTACATTATTATGAGGGAACCTTGTCCTATTTTCACTATTGAAAAGATGTTAAATGAACAACTAGTTTTGGATTACATTGTAAGCACAACTAAACCTATTTCAGAATTAAATAGTGAATTAGTTTGGACATTCGGAACGATTTGGAGCTATGGAGACTATTCGCTTACGACTAAAAAAGGGTGAACACGGGACCCAATCGTAATAACATAAATATCCAGACATAGGTGTCAATTGCCGGTGTTTGATGAACATAACTAAACTCCAAATATGCTACACGTAATAAGTTGATAAAAACCCATGGTTTGTGTGTTTAAGCTTGTATAGCGTTATTCCTTTTAAATAATAAAGTGCAATTTACCTCATTTCCTATAACCGATTTAGTCATAAATGTATCCCATATGCTAAAAATAACTTACCATCGGGAATATTGGCCTTCGGTGATTTAACCACCCACTATTTGTTTTATATGAAACACAGTGGTGCATATGACCATGCCCAACAAAAATATATTCAATAATTGGTTGCCGATTAAAAATCCTTGAAATATACCTTTGATACATCAGGGTGCTTCTTTACCGCCATGTGTCTAGTCAATTACGCAAACAGTGTGTATCGTTCCCACTAGCTTTCTCTGTACAGATTGTTATGATTGGCATTCCGTTAAATTACATCCGAATGGTTTGGATTCGTACCCATATGCCAATTCAAAACTCATTAAGAGCGCGCTGATGAAGGTGTATAACTTTAATACTTCATGTCTATAGGCTAGTAACGGGAACCCATTGCGGCCAGTACATGTATATCGTATATATATATTGATGTAGGCAGTGGGTGTACCTATCTCACGGCCTGCCTAACTAGCTCTCTCTACCATTACCACATCTATCATATACACAAGCGTTCGAGTATGAACGATGGTCGGTTAGAACCTATGACCTAAAAAGGGCCTGGGGACCGATCATATTCAAGTTACATATAATTTACATTTGAAGCATAGTTTTAATGGGGTTATAACTTGAACGGTAAGTGGCTATATATAGCTAATACGACTGACTTAGACCATATTTTGCCATTCTAAATGATACAAATGCTTACATATTAGTCTATGTGAAGAGTGAGTACGCATTTTGTCTGTGGCATAAACTGGCATATTGATATAAAATAACAACCATTTGTAAGCTAAATAACACTGTATATAATATACAAAAATACCCAACTCCATTCGAAATGCAGAGAATTGAGTTACCTGCTCATGTAATTCACATGAAACGTGATGTGCATCAATGTGGTACAATATTATGCTATAGGTACCATTTCTAAAGTATACAACCATAACTCATCACTAGAAGACCTTAATCCCGAGTTATTGTGTTGTGTGTAACAGCGGGACTCAGTAATGGGTGTTCTTTGCTTTTGGATTAGGTTGCTTCGGTGACCATGTTGAACCCTATGCGTAATGTATTGTCTGATTATAGACACAAATGACGTGTACCTTTAAGGTATGTGACCCCGCGGGTATAATACTATGCTATTGGAACCATTTCTGAAGTAAATAAGTTTACTACGGTGGACATGTTTAACCCTACGTGTAATGTATTGTCTGATTATAGACAAAAGTGACGTGTACCTTTAAGGTATGTGATACCACCGGTACAATACTATGTTATTGGAACCATTTCTGAAGTAAATAAGCTTACTACGGTGGACATGTTGAACCCTATATGTGTAATGTTTTGTGTGATTATAGACAAAAGTGACGTGTACCTTTAAGGTGTGTGATCAAAATACGGTCAATTGTATGAACAATTTCTGAAGTAATGACACATCAATGCCATCATTTCCTACAATGTTGTCTCGTGCATCGAATGCACATGCATATGTAACTTGAAAGCCACTATGTTATAATGTTGTTGTCTAACACACACTGGGTAATTTTATATGAATGAAAGCATGTAGATTGCAAAAATCTTTATTAAAACTATGGACGTTTTTGAAAATAAAGAGCGTTTTTTATTTATGGATACGATGAATTATGTTTAAATGCTTAATTTTAAATATAAATTTAGTAAACGATGGACATTAAGACAAATTTTGAAAATAAAGAGCGTTTTTTATTTATGGATGGACGGAATTAGGTTTAAATGCTTGATTTTAAATGTAAATTTAGTACAATTCAGACAAATTTGAAAATAAAGAGCGTTTTATTGATAGATACACTGAGTTAGGTTTAAATGCTTAAGTGACGTGTTCGTTTAATGTATGTGACCACGGGTACAATAGTATGCTATATGAACCATTTCTGAAGTAATGCCACCTTATTATTATCAGTAACACTGTGCCAATGCATTATATTATGTATGTCTGTCTCTCATAAATGTACAGGCTAATATGACCTATAAATTGAAGGTAAGTGGATAGTCTGTTACAATGTTGTTGTCGTAAATTTTATTTGAATGAAAGCATGTAGATTGCATAAATCTTTGTTAAAACTATGGACGTTTTTGAGAAATAAAGAGCGTTTTTATTGATGTATACGCGGAATTAGGTTTAAATGCATAAATGACGTGTACCTTTAAGGTATGTGACCAAAATGCGGTGTTTGTATGTTATTTGAACCATATCTGAAGTAGTGACACCTTATTATTATCAGTAACACTGTGCCAATGCATTATATTATGTATGTCTGTCTCCCATAAATGTACAGGCTAATATGACCTATAAATTGAAGGTAAGTGGATAGTCTGTTACAATGTTGTTGTCGTAAATTTTATTTGAATGAAAGCATGTAGATTGCATAAATCTTTGTTAAAACTAGGTACATTCAAACTATTTGGGAAATAAAGAGCGTTTTTGTTGATGTATACGCGGAATTAGGTTTAAGTGCATAAATGACGTGTACCTTTAAGGTATGTGACCAAAATGCGGTGATTTGTATGCTATTTGAACCATATCTGAAGTAGTGACACACTAGAAAACCTTAATTTCTACAGAAACATTAATTTTGTTTATCTCTCAGTCTCCACAGATGCAGAAGCCATTAGGAGCATGCATTTGAATGACAGACCTATCGTGGCATTAAATGACTTAAACATGTGTTTAATTACGAAGCTTCGAGAAATTGTGTGTAGGATTTACTTTATTTGAAATGTTCAAATATCTATTGACAAGGCGTTGATTGATTCCTAATAGTTCGATTACAGATATTAAAGGGGTATTTAGAGAAAAAGCTTAACTAATGTTAGTGATGATTTAATCAATTGTACCATAACAGTTGACCATTAGGAGGGATACATAATGGGGAGTCAGTATGTATTCAGGGTTCATGCCGCTCGCAGTATAACTTTTGTGAGAATTAAATTGCATGGGTTATGCTCTGTAAGCATATGTTGGCTGCTTGGAGTTAGATGTGTATTTAATACCTAGATGGTCTCCCACGTGCTGAGAACTTTGTAGATTATTTTAATTTTATTAATTGTTTCAGAGGCAGCTAGAAAGGCATTTTATTTTTCCTAACCAATATGTGCAAATGATACCGGCCCCTGAATGTTTTTTATTCAAATTAGTGCAGGCTTAAATGTTTTATCACCTAGTGGTATGCATAATCTCATTAATCTGTTTCACCGCTTTATCCCCGTCGGTATGGAGAATGTTCCAGAATGGTTATATGTTGTGTTATTAGCTTGAGAGCTCTGTGCCCTGCAGTAGGTGCATTGTGTTCCCACGTGCTTAGAAGTTAATTAACAGACAAAGGTGCGTCTGCCTTCAGCATTGTTAGTTTAAAGGGCCATATGCGAGTATGAAGTGTCTTAAACGAATACATTATGGATTTACTATAATGTTCTAGAAGACACAAATTTCCAGATTATTCCACCTGAATTGAATTAAGTCTTGAAACGTACAACTCATAAAAATAAGTGCGAGTGCAGTGTTATGAAGATTGCGATGGTTTTATAAGATATATCTTTATTCTAGAACGTACTAGTGATCTTTGAAACGCCCACACTAATTTGATGTTATTCTGGAACATTTTTATTGTTATGGAACAATGTGGAACATTTTTTTTTCTCGAACATTCTAGATTGTTTTAATTTGTCGGCTTTTTCATAACCTTTTAGAAAGACAATTTCTTACCCAATAGGTGCAAATGATATGTGGCCCATGTTTGAATGAATTACACATTAGACCGGCTATTATCTACGGTTACCCCCGAATGTGTTTGAACGCTTAAATTACCAGATAAATTCATGGTGAAAACGCACTTAGTGCATCGCGTGCTTAGTGCACATCTGGCATCGTTTAAACCATTATAGAATATATTCCATGATGCTCTGTTATTGTTAGAAAGCGTGCCTCGTGGAATGTGTTTTCTACCAGGTACATAACAGTTAATAAATCTGTGAGATCAATAATGTTTTTATTAAAGGTAAAAAAAGTTAAAGGGGCCGAAGTGTTTTAAGGAGATTTGATAAATAATTTTAAATGCCTATATTCTATGCGTGGTAAATAGATAGATGCTATGATAGCCAATGTGTGTACTGGGTGAAATTAACATCGGGACTTTACAGTTATATAATTTTAAAGAGACCGTAGACAAATATGAATTTTATTACACGAATACATTATGGATTTTACTAGAAAAAAATAGAATTTTCCATTTTTTTTTCTCGAACATTCTAGATTGTTTTAATTTGTCGGCTTTTTCATAACCTTTTAGAAAGACAATTTCTTACCCAATAGGTGCAAATGATATGTGGCCCATGTTTGAATGAATTACACATTAGACCGGCTATTATCTACGGTTACCCCCGAATGTGTTTGAACGCTTAAATTACCAGATAAATTCATGGTGAAAACGCACTTAGTGCATCGCGTGCTTAGTGCACATCTGGCATCGTTTAAACCATTATAGAATATATTCCATGATGCTCTGTTATTGTTAGAAAGCGTGCCTCGTGGAATGTGTTTTCTACCAGGTACATAACAGTTAATAAATCTGTGAGATCAATAATGTTTTTATTAAAGGTAAAAAAAGTTAAAGGGGCCGAAGTGTTTTAAGGAGATTTGATAAATAATTTTAAATGCCTATATTCTATGCGTGGTAAATAGATAGATGCTATGATAGCCAATGTGTGTACTGGGTGAAATTAACATCGGGACTTTACAGTTATATAATTTTAAAGAGACCGTAGACAAATATGAATTTTATTACACGAATACATTATGGATTTTACTAGAAAAAAATAGAATTTTCCAGAAACAAAAAATTTACTAGATTGTTCCAGAACAATAAAAATGTTCCAGAACAAAAAAAAATGTTCCAGAATTTTCCAGAACAATAAAAATGTTCCAGAAATTACGTGGGAAGGAAGGAGCGATATATAATAATTAAAGGGGGCGTTACCATACCATGGGACCATATATACACAGCATAGGAAAGGGGGCGTTGCCATACTATGGAGCCATAGACCTATAGGAAAAGGGGTCCCACACATACATGACCCAGAGTTACAATCATGCTGCTACAATATTCCTAACATCAGCAAGAGCTACACAGTCACAAAATACATGTTGTACAATACATTCATATACAAGTCCACATTTGCGGCATCTGAACCTGAAAACTGCAAAATCCTAGCATCAAGAGGTCTAACTCCAGGAAAATTCAAACATCAAACATTTAAATAGATTAGGAGTTTTTAACTGGCCACGGGAGAGGGCTAGGACCCCTCGGTCGCAATGTGATTATGAAATCTGAACCAGTGGGAGAAAACTTTTTAATCTGAAACTCAAAACTGCTAGCAAATTCTAGTATCTATCTAGACTGACACAAAGCTCTCTAAGTGTTGGAAATTTCCGACCTGACATCTCCATAAGGTTGGAAAATTTCCAACTGATGGCCAAAGATTTTGAACAAAAGCAGTAAAATATATCACAACAAATTCCCCACTAATTATTTGTTGGAAAATCAAACTATACGAGAATATTTTCAATCTATTGTTGGGGTGAAATTTCAAACTACTGTTGTGTCAGGTATGAAATTTCCAACTATTGAACATTATGACCAAAGTTGGTGGGGAGAGAGGGAGGGGGTGAGACACCCCAACCCCCCCCCCTGTTGCCACGTCTTTGCGCTCCTATGACGAAATGTCGCACACTGAAACCATTAGTATGTAAACACTATTATGTTACATATCCAGCCATTTTATCAATAAACAATTAAGAACACTGTGATTAAATCATGAAGGTAACTATAAAAGCTCAAGAGAAATTGAAAATATACCAGAAAACACATATTTGCAACCAAACGATTTGAATTGCTATCACAATTTGTCATGTTTGTTAATAAAATTACCGGCACTGTAACAGTGATGTTTACATAACAATGGTTTCAACATGTGAAATTTCGTCATCGGAAAGATATCAATAATAGAAATAAGAACGAATGATATCTACAGTAATGCCCTAAATAATGGACTCCTTAACCACATCATAATTATGGGTAATTTTTAAGGATTTAATCGGAAATATGTCTTGTTGCCATTCATCGGAAAAATTACCCATAATTATGCTGTGGTTAAGGAGTCCATTATTTAGGGCATTACTGTATTTCCCATGTTCTTCTTAGTGACGCTGGTTTTAAAACTTTTTTTTTTTTTACATTTACTTACTGCAATGGCCTTATGTCCCTTTAATTGGGCCATGTGCGCATTCGGTTCTGCCAAACTGGCCCAAGTATGCTATACCCGCCTGGTCGTCCGTTCGTCTGTCAGTGGGTCCTGGCATATAAGTCATGGGTTATCGGTGTGATTGAAATTTTGTGTTGATTTTCGCCATACATAACATTCAGCACAACATTCATCACATACATATATTTTTTATAAGTCTCTGCCAATAAGCACAATATACAAGTGGATGAACAGAGGTGTTGGTGGTAGCAAGGTTCCCGGATAAGTGAAGTCCCCGCTACAGAGAACGGGTAGTTATTTCCTAGTGTCGGTGGTATCACGTGTCCATATAAGGTCTGAGATACCACGATACCCTTGTCTATGACGTGTATCATACTGTAGTTTACAATATAATGCTATATACTGGTCTGATTCTCCCCCACTCTTACAATGGTAGCTACCAGTCATAACCAAATAAGAATATGATCTTGTTTATTATGCTTGTGTGCTCTTAAACTATATAATTTACGTCCCCTATGTATTGTGCTTATCTATACAATTAACCCTATCAGTTACAATAACTTGGGTAAGGAAGTTTATCCTAGATCCGGGAACACATATAACAATACTATCTTACTATCGGACATAATGATCATAAAGTGATAATCTTCAATTCGATAATTTAGAGATGCATGTGCTTACATGTAAAATGGTATTTCCGTTCTAGAATTATCCTTCTTTGTGTATCTGGACATAATCGTTTTCTGTCCGTCCGCACATACATGTATATCTCAGCTTGTTTGAGTGAGTATCTCAGTCGTGGGTAATAGGATCATTACGAAATAATTTGGTACATGTGTTCAGCGTCATTAGGGTTGATCGCTTATTTTAAATATCGGTTACGCACAACCCGTGTTTCAATTTGTCACCCCGGGGTATGCCTGTATGCCGTATAATGCAACCTCTTTAATGGGGTTTAATGCTTAGTTTAGTTTCGTTAATGAAGTTGCATTATCCGGCATGCTGTCCCGCCATTACCTCTTGTTTTATGTTATGATGGTGGTTGGTTCTGCCGAATTAGCTGCAGTGTTGGCAAAATCAAGCACAGCTGTTGAGAAAAAGCACCCCTATTGCCTTAAGTTGCCAGTCTGTGGACTTGGGGCAAATCTGAACGATTCGAGGAAAAGACATCACACCGCGAAGATGCTAGATATTTAACCATATACTGACCATGGACACACCAAAGAGTCAAATGTGTATTCAACTGACATCTGAACTTGCCATTTTGTAGAATAAAAAACATGTATGCTCTATTCAAACGCTTATGCGATACATGACAAGAAGATGTGTGTGTGTGTTCCATTAAACGCATGCTACATGTTTAGCAGAGCAGATACATGGTGGCACGAGGTTGATTTTGGGTGTCTAACACCCAAACTTGAGATAGCGGCAGTTGAAACTTTCAGACCGGAAATAGATTGGCGTAAACATATTTTATTACAATCCTAATAACATATGTTAAACATAAATTCAGAATTGAACCAAGTTTTCTCGGTGCACAACAGCTTGGGATATCAGTTGGGATGATGCTGTTTTTGGACAGTCCCGGTCGTTGCTCTTCTATAACGGACTTTCATTCAAAAGACGTAATATATACATGTACACGTGGAGCCCGGACATGCACGTAAAACCCCGAATGTGAATAATCGCCTGTCATGTTCGTGATTAATCTGTCTTCAAAATTATATAACATTTACAGTGATAGAAACATGTAGAGTGACGATCAAGCTTTTTCTGATAGCGCGACAAATCGAAATCTTCTTGAAAACAAGACTTTGTTCACTTTTAAATCTCGTTAATTTGACATTTAACGGACCACTGATATTTATGCACGTTTGATAGCATCATGATTTGGAAAGGCTAAAAGGGGCGGTGCATGTGTGTGTGTGGGGGGGGGGGGGTACACATGACGTTTCCCAAGAGTTTGGAATTTCAGTTTTCAAGCTGGTATACATATATTGGGTCTAATCGGAGTCCTCTAGTCACACCCACCGTCCATGTAAGTGTACGTTCCTATACATTCGCAAAATTGTCAAGTATTATTTTGCAGGTATGTCGGTACAGAACGCTACAATGTTACAGAAACCGAATGCAAAAAATCTTATAAGGTGCATCTGTACTATATATACATCCAACTACACGAGAAATAACAATCTATGTACTTTCATTGCATGGTATACCGTGGGGAATCACGTGGTTTTGAGGTTGGTGAGTACCACGCATACAAAGTGGCCGAGGCTGACCAGTGCGAATGCAAAAATAACATAATATATACATGTATGAGAAAATGACGCAAAACATAGCATTTTGACTGTTATAAGCATTTGCTAGTTTATTTTTGAAACAAGTTGATATCTTATTTGTTCGGAAATACTCCGTGGTTTTTTATAACATTCTGACAGTTGCTAGTCGGAGGTGCGTGGAATACACCAGTCCATACTTCTTGGAGAATCCTTCGACTGACAACTTTTGTCATAATGTTAGAGCAAATAAATGTGAATTTGGACACAAATGATGTACCAGCTTGTTTGAAAAATAGTATAGCACATGCTCGTAGCTGACAAAATAATGTGTAATATGTCATATCTTATATCTTATAGTTTATTACCCTTTTCTTCGTTTCTGTTCGTGTTTTCGACCGTCTCGGTCATTTTGAATGCGTGGTACTCATCAACTCGAAGCCACGTGATTCCCACTAAATTTGCCGGTAAATAACATGCGCTCACTTCCAAGAATCAATCAGACAGGCATTTTAAGGCAATGTGTTGGTAGCACCATTATATAACTGAATTTTTACTTCTCATGTCGTTATATAGCTTAGGTAAATATGCATTTTATATCCATGATGCCGTTTATATTCTGGAACCACAGGGTTTTCTATGAGAAAATGCCTGCCAAAAATGCCGTGCTTGCCAGTGTATGAACGTACCCTAACAATGGAAATGGATATAATAGCACATTGTCTTGCCATGCAGCGTCTGTACGCACCAGTGTCACTGATTAACTGAGTGGTGTATAGTGACGTAGATACAGTAATGCTGTAAATAATCGACTCCTTAACCACATCAGAATTATGAGTAATTTTTCAGGATTTGGTCGGAAATATGGCTTGCTGCCATTCATCGGAAAGCCATATTCCGACTAAATCATAAAAATATTACCCATAATTCTGCTACATATATGGTTAACCCTTTACCCAACAGAAGGGCCCTGTGCCAATGCATTCTCTTATATATGCGAGTCGACCATAGGTCGCCTCGCATATATAAGAGAATGCATTGGCTTAACACATTAAAAAATATAAAATTGTTAAAGAATGTAAGAACAAATGGTAAAAAGTGTTAAAAAAAGATTTTGTTTAGGCCAATGCATTCTCTTATATATGCGAGGCGACCTATGGTCGACTCGCATATATAAGAGAATGCATTGGCACAGGGCATAACTGTAACTATCACAATGTGGTCAAGGAGCCGGTTCCAATGATATCCATATTTGTATGGTTCTATTGAGACAGACCGAAGATATTTTAGGCTGTTGAAGCTTTATTTGGCCGGTTTTGGCCGGTTTGTTGGGTAAAGGGTTAAGGAGTCGATTATTCAGGGCATTATACTGTATGATGTTATTACTCTATAATACTCAACTTTCAAAAGTTGGCTCAATAATCGACTGAACGACATGCACACGTTTATGAGGTTGCTTAGTTCAGATGATCTTTATAGATCCGGTTCCTATATATCTTCACCGCATGTACTCTCGTCTTTTTGTACAACATTAAACTAGACCCGGTTCGTTACTTGATGCGCTATTGGTTTGGCAGAAACATGACGATATTTAACATGCGTCTGACGCAAAAAAAAAAAGGTTCGTGGGAATATAAATGTCGGAAGTAACAGACTTTAATTACTTATGTCGCTTTCATTAATAATGTGTGTGGCATATATCGAATTGGTTTGTTTTTTAGAGGGGATTGGGGGGGGGGGGGGGGTTACGTCGTTTTTGTGATTTAATTTTGATCTAACATGGGATGGGATGGGATGGAGAGAGATAAATAATAAATATATACTTAAGTTCACCGAAGACGCAGATGAAAGTGGGTGTGGTGTGTGGTGACAGTTATTATTATGATAGACAACAAGAAAATAAAAAGTAAAAAAATCAAGTAGGAAGAATATGTCACAGTTAGTTACACCCAAAAAATGTGGAATATAGTGCTTCGAACTAATGAGAAACTGAAAATGGACCAAAATATTTCCTGCGTATTTCCAAAAAAAAACTATCTATTTCATTTTTCTAAGCGGACGACATGCGCATTTTTTGCCAAATTTCACATGAATAAATATTCACAAATGCGAATCATTCAATTAATATGCTCGTCCCTATATCAGGGTTTTGTGTACTATAGGACAGTTTTTGGAAATGAAATAGTGACATTGAAGTCTTATATTATATGTACTGGCTGATGGAGATTTTTATCTTGTCACCTTTTGTCGCCACATCTTAATAATACGTCAGATGGATGATGGAACGTGCATGTTACATCGTATAAGAAACTATAGCAAATATAGTCCAAAAACAAATCTTGTTTCTTCAAATTCTATAAGTGGGGATTGTGTTTCGAAAATAATGAACATTGTAAGTCTGTAAGTACATTTCAAGAATACGTAGACGAACATATTTCGAATTAATCAAGACGGATGAGAAATACACTGTAAATTTTACTGTTACATCGTTGGGAGGTATGGTACAAATCAACGCAGCACGAGCAACGGTGAGCTGGGCTAAACATTTGGGCGTTATTCCAAAAGACCTATATGACTCATATATAGTTAGATTTGAAATTTAGGATAAGGCACCTTCAACCTTATGGTCTTTTTCACTAACAAGAAAACCAAGTCGAATCATATGATCGATTCGAATCGGATCGAATTTCGAAGCTTCGCATGGCACTATAGTTACTAAGATATAAAGTAGTTGTTGTCGTTCCTATCGAGCCGGGATGTGTAAATAACACCAAGAGTGATACTTTTATACTGAACTCCTAAGTTTATCGAAGTTTCGTCGACCTTTCATTTCCCAGAAACGTAACTTCGCGTGTGGGCTTACCCCAACGTGTTAAAGACATATTTAATATGGACTTGTTCGGAGTGTTGGAGTGTTTCACATCACTTTAAGTTAATCGTTTCGATTAGACGCTTTCTTCTCAAAGCTTGCGTGTTCTGATTGGCGCTAATACCTATTACTTGGAATCCCACTGTTCGGAAACTGAAACTTTCAACAAGCAATCAGACCACTATATCACACGGTGGGGAATCGTGTAGGTTAGAGTTGATGAGTATCACGCATTCAAAATGGTCGAGGCGATCGCTCATTTGTGTTCAAACTCACAGTTGTTTGCTCTAACATTCTGACCAAAGTTGTCAGTCGAAGGATTCTCCAAGATGTATGGACTGGTGTATTCCACGCACCTCCGACTGGCAACTGTCAGAATGTTATAAAAAAAACTATTGAGTATTTCGGAACAAATAAGGTATTAACTTGTTTCAAAAAATAAACTAGCATATGCGCGTAACGGTCAACATGATACGGTTTGTATCAGTTCCTCAAACATTATGTTTTTCGGACGTTTGCGCTGGCCTCGGTCATTTCAAATGGGTGTACTCACCAACATAGAAACCACATGATTCCTCACCTCGTATAATGTGGGTCTAAAGTTTGCCGGCTCTGGTTCACAACATCTCGTGGTTTCGATTTCCTCGATAAGGTTTAACATATGAATGAACGATATCAACGTTCTGCCAAAACAAGCCAGCTATCGTATAGATAAGCATCTTCGAGGATCAAGGTTCAATGGAGGGATGATTTTCTTGGCCACCTATAACGTTAATTGAGCCAACACACTTGTTGAATTGAAGCACCATGTGCAACTGAGAGTTTCCAACGTGTCTGTGTTCTATCAGATTTTGGTCATGGCGTTCGCTTTGATGCAGTTATATGGAATTAATTGCCAAATTATAAGCCCACACATCGCGATAACTATAGAAAATTCCATGCTCCCTTTCAACTGTTTATTCACCAGATACTTTAGAGAACAAACGCTCTTGTATCATAAATAACCGACAATACACGGCCATACAAAATGTTCTGTAGAATACATCTATATTTCCAATGGGCTAATGCTGATATTCTATTCGCATTGGATTCTAACTTAACCCTTTACCCAACAAACCGGCCAAAACCGGCCAAAAACGGCCAAATAAAGCTGCAACAGCCTAAATTATCTTCGGTCTGTCTCAATAAAACCATACAAATATGGATATCATTGGAACCGGCTCCTTGACCACATTGTGATAGTTACAGCTAGCCCTGTGCCAATGCATTCTCTTATATATGCGAGTCGACCATAGGTCGCCTCGCATATATAAGAGAATGCATTGGCCTAAAAAAAATCTGTTTTTAACACTTTTTACCATTTTTTCTTACATTCTTTAACAATTTTATAATTTTTAATGTGTTAAGCCAATGCATTCTCTTATATATGCGAGGCGACCTATGGTCGACTCGCATATATAAGAGAATGCATTGGCACAGGGCCCTTCTGTTGGGTAAAGGGTTAAAGGCCCATTTAATTTTCGAGTCACCGATTATTTAGTATGGTGCCTTGATTATACGGTTTTAGTAACAATATTATCACATAAAATATGATTAAAAAGCTATAATTTATCACAATTTAGAACGTCTGTGTCTCAGAAGGCGCCCATAGAGTAATAGCCGATAGCTGTATAATCATAGAAACATTTAACCCGTTTCGCTGCAAGAATAAGATAGAATCTAAACTAAGATATAGAGTTATTCCCCTTCCATTGAAAATAATGGACTTTGCACTACACTCCAGATGAAACTTAAGTACAGATAACACGTCGGTACCTCAACAAAAACAACATGTTCACAGTTTATTACACCGGATAAGTTGGTAATACAATGTTTTGAAGCTTCCTCTTTCAAATGGTATATAATATGGTATATATTTTATATAATGTGATCTGGGGGGTTCGAAAATTAAGTGGGCCTTTCTTTAGAGGGACACAGTGTGTAAATGTGAAATTCAGACAAATCTGTAAATGTGAAAATCAGACAAATCTGTAAAATCTTCATAACTAAAAAAACTTTGAAATATAGATTGACTATGTTCTCACTGTCATAATTTATATATATCCAATAACGAGATTTCGCAAGGTGAAACGATAGTTGTGTGAACATTATACTGTTACAGTCATTATATCAACAAACAGTTGGTCAAAGTCTGATCAATTAACGGAGTTAAGCGTGAGAAAGGTTCCATAAGAACTGTGTGCGTGGGGATTAACTAGTCTGGACAATTTTACGATGTGTCGAATTAGTTCATTAAAGATACGGGCGGCGTTGGCGGTGGGTATGCTGTTAAAATATTCACCTCCGTCAAAAACCGCCATAAACAGAAAGAATAGTAAAGCATAGACAGACCTTGTTCTTATACCAATCAGAACCAGTCAAATGTTTTTCCTTTGTTATGTAAACAAAAGCAAAAAACGTTACAAAACCTGGCTTTTGTTTAGATCCGGATATGGTAAACATAAAGAGCTTCATGTGTTACTGTTTTCCTGATATGGCAATAATAAAGAGCGTTGATATCATTTGTGTGTGATTAACCAATATAATTGCGTTGTGTTATGTACACAGAAGCAACACTTATGTAACACGAGCAGGCTCTTGTTTACGTACACCATCGTACGTCTTGACGACAATATACTATTTACGCGCTGATTATGTTTGGCATATGAACAAAACTATATATATTTTAATATTCCTACTGTTGATGGCGATTTGAAAAAATATGAATATTTCTGCAACGAACGCTGCCCGTGCCTTTAGTATATACCGTGTATCGAGTATGGAGAATATTAGACATGTTCGCGAGATAAGTCTCCGATTTAGCAAATGCTAAATTACATCTCACATCGAAAATTAAACATCATAATGTATACGGGGTTCGACAATTTATATTTGGCAGAGTTACGGACCTGTTTGGACTTGGAAATTTGTGAATTTCATGTCCGTATAGGAACATTTCATCTCATATGAGGAAAATAGGAATTGGTTGCACTTTGGTATATGATGATTATTTGTTTATTAACCTCCAGTAACGAAGAGCATACAAAGCTTATAATTATTGTGGTACATGCAGGCACTCTGTCGTCTGCACACAAACATACTATAGACATCTATTATATATTTTGGAAGATCTGTTTGTTTGTTTGTGTGTGTGTGTGTGTGTAATCGATGGACTCGAAAATGGCCCAGCCGATTTCGATGAAACTTGGTATGTGGGGGTATTTTCGGGTCAGGAGTAACATAGGCCTATCGATTTTCAGATCCGAGGTCAACTTTTCAATCTGTGGCTCTTCATCTTTCCAATGATGTATCACACGCCTGTGTTCGTTTAAAGTTTCTACCTTAATTATCGGGAAGAACGCAGGACCATGGTTCGCTCATCGAAAATCATTGCGTAAAATATATTACGCCATCAACATATCGTGACGTGATCGCGTTAACTCTTAACTGGCCGATGTCGCGTTAACTCATCACCGGCCGAGGTATCCGCAAATGACATTGGGCTATATATCTCGGAAACGGGTGGAGCTATCGACTTGAAATTTGGTATGTGAATGTATCTTGCCCCGGATACGAATTTTATCGGGTCGCGAGCCCGTGCGACGCCAGCTTCGCGCATGCGCAGACCAGATCTCGGAAACGGGTGGATCAATCGACTTGAAATTTGGTTTTTGAATAGCCCGGACGAAGTCGGGTCACCTTCTAGTATATATATATATATATACAAAAATATGTGCATATATGTATACGAACATTTTACCTTATATGAGGAAACTAGGAATTGGTTGCACTTTGGTATCACCAGTTTGGGGAAAAGTATACCCACTCCATGCACTAATTATAATGAAGTTCACGGGTCTCGTTAGACTTCAAAATTATCGCTGAACACATGAATTGCAATTGTTCAGATAGGTCTGGTATCAATGATCAGACTTAAATGCAGTCTTAGTAAACTTAGCGTACATTTGTTCCCATATATAGTCGCGCACCAGCGCGTCTAGCAATTATACTTCGAAATTTATTTACGACTGACTTAAATGCTATTAGTATATAGGATTACAAATAGATCAGGAACGATGGAAGGGTACGGACATTCAGTGGGCTTCGTCCATATATATTTATCATCGTTATTGGCTTGCACCCTCAGTTACCCCCCCCCCCCCACCACCACACTATCACTCACCAGTAATACCTAATAGTATAGTTATTCACATTCAATTATTATTGTATACATGCACCCGTCATGCCAAACTTATCATGTTTACAATTATGTTAATATTTGTTGTTATACTTATTATGTATTGTGGGGAGCGGAGGTCTATCTAAGTTTCAAGAACTTGTCCTCCAATCTCATAGTCTCTGTACATTAAAATACTATTTAAATATGTTTAAACCAACGTTATTGGCCTTTTTTACTTGGAAGGAAAGCTATTTTCACCACATTAAAATTTTAGCATTGTTACTCAAGAACCAACTGTCTGATTTGAATATCGTTTGGAAGCGATATATATAGACCACTATGAGTGAAGGATACTCTCATGCTATTGGTTTAAAGGTACTCAATAATAACCACTTCTGTTTTTAGAGTTATCCATCTTCATCCACATCTTAGTCCGTTTGACCACGTGCTTCTGGTCCACAAACAATAGAAATAGCAAACTTCAAAAATCGATATCTAATCACCCTGAGCTTTGATGGGTGGGTTCTTCGACTCAAATCAAATGTTTTTTTACCCCCGAAGCCAAATAAATAGTAATTTAGGAGCGTCTGATCGGATTTAGTACCTTTAATCTGTTGATTTTCACCAGAGTTACGCACCTTACGCACCCATGACGTCATCGGATAACATGGACGTGCTTTTTTTTCCCGCTCTGTATTTATGCTGAATATTTGTCATAATTCCAATGGATCGGCTGTATATGTTCGACAGGAGTCGTGTATTCGTTCAATATAACATGTATATTGCAAACTTTTCGAGGACTGTTCAGGACATTCGACATTTTCGGTACGTGAACTTTGAAATCGCACCATGTTGTTTGTTTTGTTTTGAACTCCATATACGCCCAAAATATCGTCTGCTGTGCGGTAGCTTCTGTCCGTTGGTGACCATCAAGTCAGCCCAATCTTTCACCCACAGCGTATAGACAAGATTGGTTGAGGTACTCACTATGCAGTCCGATACCTCTGAAAACAACTCAGAACTCAATCGAGTATGGATCAGCGTGGCGCTGTTGACATTTAATGTGACTGCTTTGTTCTCCAGTTTACTGTAAAAACCGATTGCCACAGACGACGAGTTGTGTTGTTACTTTAGACTATTTGAACACTGACCGCATTGCCACTCTTGTTGTGCACAATAGACACGCAGAACTGGAAATCACTCATATTGATATCTATTCTTTGTCTCTACCACTTGCAGTGTTTACCGTTTGAACTTGCTCTGATCGCCGACACGGAGTTAAATGATAAAAATGGATTCGTTTATCACGCAATCCGATTACATCTTATCGAATGATACTTCAAATCTTGTAAACTTTCCTGCTGATAATACGGTAAATTTGACCAATGATCAATATGAACAACCCACCGAAGTGGACTCATGTACATTGTGGTCAGGGTTAAAGTGCCTTTCTTCGCTGTCAATTACAGGAGGAACAAATATCTCCGGTCACTTGAAACAAACAATAGCATGGGTTTCAAGCTTTGTGCACAACACGCCAAAGGATGACTTTATATGTATAATAAAAGACACTTGTCGAATCAGTGATCCAAATTCAGAAACACTCAATTCTGGAGAAAATATGATCTCTATTTCCCTACTTGAATCTCTGCGAGCTTAACTCTTCATTGAAGCTAAATCTCTTCCATGGTGTAAACTGGATGCCTCAGTTTCATTGAAAAAGAGGATTAATTCTCCTCGTTCAACGGAATCAGTAGCCGACAAACTAGCCCGCGACATATACATGCTTATGCTATTCCTCACAGATCAAAACCATGATAGTATATCTGATCTCATCAGTCCGTCCGTCGACAACTCGAGAGTCCTTCGTAGCCAGTCTACTAACGTCGTGGAAAAGTTGATGTGTGATAATCCATATAACTCTAAACTTGATACCCTCATAACTAATGTGGCACTTATTAAAAAAGATCTGCACGAGATGAAGGATTCCTACAGAACAGTTAGTAAGTTTATCAATGAAGACCTTCCTGATCTACAGGCAAACGTGAAAAGCCTTGATGCCCGTATTTCTCAGATAGAATCTGACATTTCAAAACTCCAATGTTCTGTTGATGAAAATACTCAATCGATTGATCGCATCCAAGATGATAAACTTAACGGCATACAAAAATTGAGCAGTGATATGAAACTTTTGGTGAATGATATGACTGCCATTAAGGACACGAATCTGGAAAGCCAAAACCACGCATTCACAACATTGAAAAAACGGATTGATTCAAATACCGGTTCCATTGGGACTCTTAAGGGGGCAGTTGCCGAACTAAATAGACAAAAACAAATAGTGCTCACTCTACTAAATAAAGAAAAGCCCTCTCGGGAATGTGTGGATTTCATTAAATCTACAGTTGGATCTTTCTTCTCGGAACTAAAAACCCACATGGAAAATTTTGGTGCTGAATTCACAAATTACGCTCACTATCAGGAACATGAAGATGACCATGAGAGTGTTTATTCTGTTTGGTCCAAAGGAGATAACAGCACCGATGGTAAAGCTAGATCGCATGACATACCGCCACGTGATCAAGATGACATCCCACCCGGAACCGAGCATGATGATTCTACATATAGTAGATACCGCGGTGGTCATTCTGGACAATTCCAAAATCGCCACATTCCGCCACATGATTGCTATGACAAACCACCCGCATCCGGTTATGATAATTCTGGAGATAGTAGATACCGCGGTGGTCATCCTGGACAATATCAAAATCGTGATAACCGTAGCCGTGACAATATGAATGCGCAACACAGCAGCAACCGACGACGCTGGAAATCTAAATACAGCTCCAATGTGAAAATCCAAACAACACGTTTTCGCATTGGTAATTTTGACGAAACCGTATGCGCAAACGACATTGAGTATCATTTACACAAGAATGGAATCGTGTTCTCTGTCGTTAGACTGCACACATATCAGTATGATATGCCATCTTATGCAACCATTAATGTCTTGGAAAGTCATGGCCATTATGTTGACCAACCTGATTTTTGGCCATCAAATATGGAGTGCGAACATATTGGCTCAGGTGTAGGACACCGTGCGGATAGTTAAAACAGTCAACACATTATGAATTGCACATCAACTACTATGAATCCTTCTGGCCTTCTGAAACTACTGTCTTGGAATGTTACTGGAGTTACATCTTCTGCTGGTTATCTTAAAAACATTCTTGATAAACAAACTGTCGACGTGATGGGTATTAGTGAGCATTGGCTCACAGAGTCACGTGTTAATTTCATGGATTTATTGTCGCCCTATTACAAACACCATACCGTCTGCGACACTGACACTAGTGAGCGTGCATCCTCTGATAAAGGTCGTCCAAAGGGAGGTGTCTCAATCATGTGGCACACTCGATTAAATAATCGTGTATCTGTTGTAGACATCACCGATGACCGCTGTGTTGGTGTCCAATTACAAATCAGTCCAAACGTTTTCGTATATATCATTCAAGTGTATCTTCCCTCCTCGAACTTACCAATCGAGGCTTATAGCGAATCACTGCAAACCCTCTTCGACATTGTCGATGGTTTTCGGACTCTTGGTTCGGTAATCCTCATGGGTGACTTTAACGGGAACCTAAATAAATCTGATGCAAGGAATAAAAGGTTCTCGAATTTCGTATCTGAAATGAAAATGTTTTCTGTGATTGAAGACCAGCACAGCACATGCCATCTGAAGACTTTCGTTCATACTACAGACGAAGCAATGTCCCCTGGCACCAACATAGACCATAAAATTTTGTTATTGCTCGAGGAGAATAGGGCCCTTCTATATTCTTCCCGTATATATGATGATTGTTCAATAAATGTCTCAAATCATCGTCCAATTGAATTGACGTTAAATTTTCATGACCATATGGCATATCACTCACAGTCTCAATCAAACAAAAGCATCAAATATAAATGGAAAAAAGTAGAATCCGATGAGAACTTGAGACAACTGTATCAAAATACTTTAGCATCATATCTGCCAAAATCTAACATTACAGATTCCCTTTCTCTTGACGCATATTATGCAAATATAGTTGAAGCAATGCAAATTGCCGCACGATTAATAGTCCCTCTATCAGTGTATTCACATCACTTAAAACCGTTTTGGAGTGATAATTTGAACTCCCTCCATAAAATCATGGAGAACTTGCGCTCGACATGGATAACAGAAGGCCGTCCGCGCGAAGGCCACTCATCATATGCAGAGTATAAAGCTGCCAAATGTAACTTTAGTCGCGAATTTCGCAAATTGTCTGAATCATACCTCAGTGAAGCCCACGCCGAAATCGATAAGCATGCGGAACTCGATCAACAAATGTTTTACAAGCTATTCAATATGAAACGCCGGAATAGCAACCAACTTAACCCCTCGTCTTTTCTTTACGAAGGGAACTTATACAGAGGTCAAGTGGACATTGCTGAAGCCTGTGCATCCTACTTCGAAAAATTTTACTCACCACTATACTCACCAGAATTTGATTCAAATCACTTTGATCATGTAAATACTTTCGTAGATGATACATCTCGCGATATGTTCACTACGCGTACTAATGTGGACAAATTGTTAACTTATCCTGTTATGGTGCGCGAGCTGTCGAATCTGGTGCCAACGCTGAACCGCGGCAAAGCGGCAGGTTATGACTCCATCGTTAATGAGCATCTTATATTTGGTGGAGACCAACGTTTGTCTTGTTTGGCGTATATGTTCTCAAAGATGTTCACTCTGACACACGTACCGAGTAATTCTAAAAAAGGCTTCATGGTGATTCTTTATAAAGGTGGTTCAAAACCGAGGGATAGTTTCGACAGCTACCGCCCCATAACTATTCTTCCTGCAATCTACAAATTATTCGAAAAAGTCATACTTACCCGTATCCAGAACAATACACCTTCACTGGTCCATGTTAATGCCTTACAACATGGTTTCCAAAAGGAAATTAGCTGTACAATGACTTCTTACCTAGTGCAAGAGTGTATATCGTATACCGGAGAACGTGGCAGCAAACTCTTCGCCTGTATGTTAGATACACAAAAAGCTGGCGGACAGACCTCAGACACACTAAACTTCGCTGAGTCTTTCTTACAAAACGGGACGAATTTCAATGGTTTCTGAAACTCAACTACTTGTTAACCAGATGCAATAAACTACAAAGCACAATATTAGGAACTTGTTGGCGATCAACACTCAAATAAAGTAAGCTTTTTCTGCGATTTTCTCGACCAAAAACTGAATACCGACAAGATGGCGGACGCCACTGAAATTCAAACTTTTCAAAATTCGACAAAGACAGGTCAACAGCCGGATTCTCAAATCAATGGCATTAATACCCATTCAAGCCCAAATGGTGATATTACACCGACTAAAGTTAACAAAGATGACTTACCTCGAATAAAGGTAACCCCAGAACCGACACTGCAAACTATGGATTTTGAGGCACAGAGTGGGGAAAATTCAATTTTAACACCAGATACAGTATTAGAAACAATAAACCTAGTAGCAAATGAACAGTACACCCCTTCAAGTCAAGACTCGCCACTAAATTCTCCAACAAATTCCCAAGCTAATTTCCTTCAAGATTTCAATACCACATCACTCAGACTTCAAACCCTGAGGAAAAGCAACCCAAAGAAAAGAAATATTGATGACCAGTCTCCCACTCGAACAACTAGGAGGAAAACCGGTGTTGATGAAAGTACCGAAGAACTAATAAATAATTCAATAAAAGAACAAATGTGTAAATCACTAAAAGAAGAGCTTGGCTTGATCAAAGATCAGCTGACAAACCAACTAACAACCATGTTTAGCAGCTTAAATGTCACTGTTGAGGATGCCGTGGATAAAGCTGTGAATAAAAGCATAGCTGAAACAAAAAAGGAGGTCCAAGAGGTAAAGGCGGAAATAAAAGATGTCAGATCTGAATTCATCACATTAAAGGCAGAAATGAAGAAGCTAACAGATGAGAATAATGATCTGAAGAAGCAGGTAAAACAAAGTACACAAAAAATTAACATTATACCTGATAATATTCTTGACCTAATAGATTCAAAGTTCAAGGAAGCCAAGGACTACACCGACACTAAAATCGAAGGAACCGAGCAATATAGTAGGAGGGACTGCCTACGTTTCCACAATGTCCCCATTCCAGACAACCTCAATGTTAATGGATTCAAGAAATTTGACTGGATAGGTTTGGTTAACAATCTGATAAATACAGATGTTGGACTAAAGCTGCACCCATCAGATATAAGCAGAGCACACCCTTTAGGAGGAATCAAAGTCATACAATTCAAAAAAAACCCTGCAAGTCAACCAGTAACAATCAGAACAGTCCAGATCATAGCCAGATTTAAACTGTGGATAACAAAATTTAATGTGTTCATGAATAAAAAGAACTTGAAAGGTAAAGGCCCAGTTTTCATCACTGAAGACTTGACGAAGATGCGTCAGTCAATTGTCCAGGAACTGTCCAGTCTAAAAAAGGACAAAAAAATCAATTCCTACTGGACATTTGACGGACGAATCTTTTACAAGAAATCAGAGGATGGGGCCAAACTGACATTGAATACCCTCGAGGAGGCAGAGCGCCTTAACTAATCCACTTAAGATACCATTTCTCCTTGAAGCTGAATATCATCATGTAAATTCAACTCAGCTTCACCATCTTTGGATTTTGCAAGACAACATACTTCCCAAACTCAACTGTTCATTATGTTGAGCCCCCTAATTATTTTCTTAAACAATTTAATTTACATTACCTGATCATTGATCAATCCTGGTCAACAAAACAATGCTAAACACCTCATGTCACTGTTATAATGATATTCTCTGAATCTCATTACTGTTCTTTTCTATATAAGTGCTGATTCCTCAATATGGATATATGTTTATCCCTTTAATATATAGATGAATGTAAGTGAACAATGGTAATACCTGGTCAAATACAATAGTTCACAGTAATGTCTATTGACAACTACATTCACAAACTAAAAACATCTATTGAAATGTGAATAAACCTTTCTCTTCCATGAGTATTCAATGTCATTTAAAATTACCAGAGCCTCACATGTGTTTCACAAAACAATTCTCAAGCTCGGTGCCAAAGATAAAGGATATTTTTATGTGTATATGTCCATATGCATGTATATAGGTACATACATATGTATGTGTGTGTGTACATATATGCATATTTATAAGAATGTGTCTTAATGAGTACATATTTATATGCATATTTATAAGAACGTGTCTTAATGAGTACATGTATGTTACCTACACTAAAAAAAAAAAAAAAAAAAAAATAATAAAAATTTCATCGTAGTATTACGACAGAAACTGTTGGCAGCAATTGGACCATCAGTAACTGTTGTAAAATTGCGATATCAACGTGATCTGACATTTACAAATTTGATCGTATATTTACAAAATGATCGTAATATTATGACAGAAAAACCATCGTAAAATTACAACATCATCGTAATGTGAATTTAAGGTTTAATCGTAAAATTACATGGCCAACATAATCTTAAGCTGGGAACCTGGTGTGAATTAATCTGTGGTGGGGTCTCAAGCAATCTACCCCTACACATTATAAACAAATGCCAGTAAATGACATAATTTGCTCGAGGATGGATGTGATCCATCGAACCACAGAAAAATTCAACCAGGTCCACAGGTGCTAAATGTCTGCATTATACATCTACAATTATAGATAAAAATCAATGTCCAACACCTACTGTCATGAAATCGACATTTCTCGATAACCATAGTATATTATACAAAGATAGAATATCAAAATGGTAATAATAATGAAATAAAACTTCAAGCATATATTCCGACCCTAAATTTAACACTCCTTGGTGTAAACCATGTGTGGCTTAACAGTAATGATATTTGTACATTTCAAAGAACGTTGATATATATTTTCCTATGCATATTTATGATAATATGCTTGTGCACAAGAAAACCCATGTGTCTTGAAATGTGCATTGTGCAATAACTATTTGTAGGTGTACTATGCTTCAGGGCACTAAATATACTTATATTATAATGCAAATTTGTACTTACAAGTACCCCTGGAATCCAAATAGAGGATGGAATTACTCTTGTTAAACTGCAAGCTTCTTTTCTTTTTTCATATAATGAAAAAAGTAATTAATTTTTAGACACCATTAGAATCTGTCCCATTTTGGAAGAAAGACTCCGCAAAGTTTGGAGTGCCTGAAGTCTGTCTGCCATCTGGCATTGATTACAAGTGGAAAGATCAATGAATTAAAACTTCTGGCATACATCCCGACCCTATATTTAACACACTTTGGTGAAAACCATGTGTGGCTTAAAACTAATGAAATTTGTACATTTTAGGGAATGTTGAAATGTATATTCCTGCATGTTGAAATGTATATTCCTACATTTACTTATGACAATATGCCGTCTATAAGAAAACCTATGTGTCTTTGCAATGTGCGTTGTGCAATAACTATTTGTAGGTGTGCTTAAAACTAATGAAATTTGTACATCTTAAGGAATGTTGAAATGAATATTCCTGCATGTTGAAATGTATATTCCTGCATCTACTTATGACAATATGCCTGTCTATAAGAAAACCTATGTGACCTTGCAATGTGCGTTGTACAGTAACTATTTGTAGGTATGCTATATGCTCAAGAGCACTAAATATACTTATACTAAAAATATGTAAATATGCACTTGCAGGTACCCCTGGGATCCAAATAGACATATGTCTATTCTTATTAAACTGCAAGCTTCTTTTCATGTCTCATATAATGAAAAAGCAACTAAATTTTAGATACCATTAGAATTTGTCCCATTTTGGAAGAAAGACTCAAAGTTTGGTGTGCCCGATGTCTGTCTGCCATCTGGCATGAATCAAACTAAAAGTGGAAAGACCTATGAACTAAAACTTCAATCATATATTCCGACCCTAAATTTAACACACTTTGGTGAAAACCATGCGCGGCTTAAAAGTAATGAAATTTGTACATTTTAAGGAATGTTGAAATATTTATTCCTACATATACTTTTTAATATGATAATATGCTTGTGTACAAGAAAACCTATGTGCCCTTGCAATGTGCATTTTGCAATAACTATTTGTAGGTGTACTATATGATAAAGAGCGCTAAATATACTTACACTAAAATGCAAATTTGAAATTACAAGTACTCCCGGAATAGACATATGTCCACTCTGATTAAACTGCATGCTTCTTTTTATTTTTCATATAATGAAAAAAGCAATTAAGTTTTAGAAACATTAGAATTTGTCCCGCCTCGGAAGAAAGTCTCAGCAAAGTTTAGTGTGTCTGAGGTCTGAAGAAATGAGTCAACCTCAAATCTACTGAACATCAAACTATTATATCTGAATTTATAACTTATATAATCTGTTTTTGCTGGTACATGTAGGTATACGCAATTACCAATGGCATAGTATGTATTATTTATATTAACTTCACACACACTGATTATTAGTCTCTTACAATTGAATTTATATTTTATTTCATATGTCCAGTTGGTAGATACACACAACTGCCAAAGAGATATTATATATTAACTCATTTACGCATGGATAACTGCCAAAGCCGGATCAGTCTTGTCGGTGTATCTATTGACAATCGTATATTCCAAGGTAAATGAAAGGTGGAGATCAGATAATTACACATTATACTAAATAAATAAAGTTAACCATCAGGTGTGATCCGACTTTGGTAGGTGTTCATGTCTTGCATTTGGAGTTCCTGACAGCATAATTTAAGTATCTTTTTATTATATATCAGGAGAAAACCGATACCAGGGGACTTTCAATTGAAATTTATTCAGCCAGAAGACAGCCCAAATGCTGAAAATTATCAATTAAAAAAAATAAAAAAATAAAAAAACAATAATAATAATAAATAAATAAATTTAAAATTAAATATGAAAATTAACTAAATAACAAAACAAATGTATAAATAACAAGAATAAATAAAAACATATCTATTTTCTGGCTGTTGACTGGTGACGGTTTATCTCCTGTTTTCCTCAATTTTGCTTAGAGTACATCACTAATTTCAAATTTGATTGGGCAGGAGGAGCACTATCCCCATCTGCCACCTATCTTGAGACACCCCAGACTAATTTTAGGAAGTAGATTCATCCTTGCATCTGGACATAGGTGAAGGTATATTCATGCTTTTGCATACTTGGACTTGCACTACTTGGACTACATGTTCATGGTTTTCATGTCACACAGACAATATGAATTCCACAAAATACTCAAATAGCTGATTGCTAAATGGAGGATTTGGTTCGCATCCTGAGAGATGTTTATTATATTACCTTCATCTTGCATTCAATGGGATATTAGATGGATACCACTTAGTTTTTATTGAGAATTTAATAGTATAATAGTAAATATAATTTATCCATTACTCACAGGCTACTAGTAGTATAGTTAAAGATGTACTCAGGGATCCAAATTAACTCTAAATTGCCTTAGACTGCTACACAGAAGGGGCGACGCTCTATTCATTCCCACATATAAGGTCTATTGTTTGAGTGTCAGAAATAGTCATAAGCTTGAATATTAACTTACCAAATGAAATATTCTAAATACAACAGGCTCTGACTTATCATTTACTTGACTACTATGCAGTACCTTACCAGTCACATACATATGACACAACTCCATCAAATGTCAATTACATTATTTACTCTTTCACATATCCCTTGAGATTTCATTTTGACCCATGTTCTAGGATACTAAAATAATAATTCAGACCTATTACTGAATATAATATGGCAAGTTGATCACTTGGAATTCTGAATACATCTTTACCATCTATAAGAGCACAAATGTGGCCCTGAGTGACCGACGAACTTACCAGTGACTAACTTCACTTCATTGATCATCGTAAATGTATTATTGTATATATTAATATAATTATAGTGGTAAATGGATCCCGAGACCTGAAAGTTTTCTGAAAAACATAATATTAACAGTCCAAACACATATTCTATATGAAAATACCATTTCTATGCTGGTTATTTCAGACAATCCAGTCACATATATGTGGTTTATATAATAACGACCAAATTCATTAAAAAAAAAAAAAAAAAAAAAAAAAAAAAATAAAAAAAAAAAAAAATAAAAAAAAATAATAATAATAATAATAATAATAATATTTCAGTACTTTCAAGAAAACTTTGAGGTCTCCTGACCCTTCCCCCACTATTAAATTTTAATCTTGCCTCATTCATTCAATCCTATCTCTCACTCCTCAATCAATCACAAAATCAATACTGACATCAGCTGCTTGGCAAAGATTGATTGACCTGCAGCTGACTACAAGTCACAACACCCCCGCGACAAAGTCACCACGCCAACAATTTCCACTGCATACTGTATTCATCCATTTTCTATCGCACAGAAACCTACAAATTTTAAGTCGCTTTGGGCTCTCTAACATATACTTGCTACAGAGGCACACACTTGCGTCACATGTAATACGTGTGAGGTCAGCAATAAACATTACTTAATATCCAGGCCTGAATTACTTACTCGACCTGAACTTTTTTAACATTTCAAAGAAATCCAACAATGGTCCAGCACTCGTGAACTTTGAAATCACGTGGTAAAAGTCACAACAAATTAACGCTGACAGTAGGATCTTGCCACACTACCAACTTTCAGACATTTAAGATAGAGTTTTTCCCCTTGGTACGGTATAGTGATCGAAAGCAAGCTGCAAACATAGTTCAGTCCCCTCGCCACGTGAGCTTGGATCGAAAGATCAGCACATCAATTAGTACTGATCGACAAGTTTGTCTTCAACGTTTGTCTATGCGTTTGAAGCATGGCATATGCTGAAATACCTAGTAATACTTTTTGCAAAACATTAAATCTAATATGTGAGTGTAATTCGGCACTCTATACCAAGGCCAAGGTCGTTGGCACAGTGGTGTGGCATGATCACTCTTTCAGCCAATTTAACAGCCGAGTAGACAAAACTACGGGAGCCCAGAAGCACAAACAAACACTAGCCTCGTCAAAATGGAATGCTCATGAAAAATTATCTTCGCGGTCTGAACTAACGTATGCTTTGCGGACAAGTCCGGGTGGGCCTATGCATATTAATGTATTCTGCCATACTCGGCCGCCTCTGTACATCGCATTTTATATATCAATGGCTCAGCATATGAAGCTCAATTATAGGCCTCGATCTTTCAAAATACGAGACCCAAAGCGACACAATAACTTTCTCCTTCCCGTTCCAAAACGAAATACTCGACCCGGTCTATGCATACTTCACATGTTATTGATACATCTTCACCTCATAATTCACACCATTATTATGTACAGTTATTATTCTCATGTTTCTCTCATGTTTGTTCATGTTTTCATCATGTTTTCTATCAACAATAGGCCGATACTGATATCCGACAATCACATTTTCCACTTTGCGCTGTCATCCTCCCATCCGCTCCAACACGACATATTTAAATATTTGTATCCAATGTACGCCAGTCTCGCTCCGGTGCCGCCGAAACTGTTCCTTTTTCCAACCTAAATGGGAATATCGCCACTGCAGCACCGCATCGCGACTGGCGTATTCAATTCAGGGAGGCTTTCTACTCGCCACTCACCATTAAGTACGAAAACCCATAGAATTTATAAGATACCTCAAGGATTAAGAATAAATCTCCCTCTAATTCTTCTGGTCATATCAATGCTTTTGTTATGCTCCGGATCGGTACACAGCAACCCAGGGCCCAGCCCAAGCCATAAAACTGTACACGAAGGCAACACATTAACAGTATTCCATTATAATGTACGGAGCATAAGACATAAACTGGAAAAGATAGCCTATATGATAAATGACTTCGATATCCTATGTTTCACCGAAACTCACCTTGACCCCTCTTACCCCTCCGATAGACTAGAGATTGATAATTTCAGTCCCCCTATCCGACTTGATCGAGATTCCTACGGCGGTGGACTATGCGTATACGTCTCCTCTCATCTGGTCTTCAAAAGGAGAAACGATTTAGAAACCGATACTTCTTCAATGCTATGGTTTGACATTGTCTCAAAATCACAACATATTTTGCTATGTTTATCGTATCGATCAGATCAATATTGCCGATCGAACTATTGGGATCTGCTAGATTTGTCCATATCTAAGGCACTAGATGTCTCCCAAAATATAATTCTACTTGGAGATTTTAACTCCAATCTACTATGCCCCACTTCCAAACTCAAAAGTATTATTGATTTCTATACACTTAAGGACGTAATAAAAACCCCAACTAGAGTTACCACTAGAACCAGCACCCTACTCGATCCTATAATCGTGAGTAATAACTTGAGTGTCCGGGACGCTGACGTTCTAAATCTTGAATTGTCTGATCATTACGCTGTTTACGCGACAATTTCATTTGATCAATTGCATGCGACCTCTTTCACAAGAACTATCTGGAACTATAAAAATGCAGATTTTCAAAAAGCGAATATCTTAATAAATGAGAGCAAATGGCATGAATTGCTGCAACCAGTAAATGACATAAACGATGCAGTAAGCTTATTTACCGAGAGATTTATTAAAATAATGGAACAATCAATCCCCAAAATGACAGTGACGATAAGGACAAAGGACAAATTCTGGTTTAATTCCGACATACGGAGAGAAATACGACGTCGCGATAGACTCAGATCAATAGCACTCAAACGAAATTCAGAGCACACTTGGAGAAAATACAAGGATATTAGAAATAAAGTTAACAACATGAAAAAGTATGCAAAATCGCAATTCGAAACTAAACTTGAGGAGAAAATAAATGAAACCCCCACTCCCCGCGATTTCTGGCATATTATGAATTATCTACTTAACAAAAAGAAATCTACGAATACCCCACCTCTGTATAGCCCCAATGGCAACGTATCAATGGAAGGGAAATCATATGCAACCGATGATTATGAAAAAGCTAGGTGTCTCAACGCAAGATTCATTTCTAATGCCACTATACAAGACGATGCCAAAAATCTCCCTTATTTCCCTCGTAGATCCAATAACATACTATCCGAAATCCCAATCACATATCAAAGTATCGTGTGCGCTATAAAATCATTAAATTTAAATAAGGCGTATGGTCACGATAGCATCAGCCCAAAAATGTTGCATAGTACTGCCGAAAATATCGCAATCCCCCTATTAATAATTTATAAAAAATCATTGGATCTTGGTAAGTTTCCAATGACCTGGAAAAAGGCAAACGTCATCCCTATCTTCAAAAAAGGCGACCCAGCCGATTCCGCAAATTACCGTCCAATATCTCTCCTTCCGACATTAGGCAAAATCTTCGAAAAAGTGGTCATACAACATATTATGACATACTTCACGGAAAATAATTTGTTATATAATCACCAGTCTGGCTTCCTCCCTGGCCATAGTACAACATACCAGTTAATAGAACTATATCACAACCTGTGCCATAGTCTCGACAACAGCCTCTATACAAGTGCAGTATTTTTTGATATATCAAAGGCATTCGAGAGAGTATGGCACAGGGGGCTGCTATATAAATTGGAACAATATGGAGTCTCTGGAAATCTCTTAGAATGGCTAAAAGATTATCTGTTCAATCGCAAACAAAGGGTCTTAGTGAACAACTCCTTCTCAAATTTTGAAGTTATCCCAGCGGGTGTCCCTCAAGGCTCAATTATTGGCCCTTTCCTATTTTTAGTTTACATAAACGACCTCCCTGATCACATTAATGCAACCACAAGAATGTACGCGGACGATACTTGCCTTATGACTACCCATTATGACATCGATATCCTAACCAAGAACATGAACGATGACCTTGAAAGAGTCGCAGACTGGGCAAATAAATGGCTAGTTAAATTTAACCCAACGAAAACTAGGGCAATTTCCTTTTCCCTTACAAATAACAACGTGACCCCGAATTTAAAATTCGAACAAGAAAATGTATTATTTACAAACTCACACAAACATCTTGGACTTGAAATACAATCGAATCTAAACTGGAACACTCATATAAATACAATAGCAAACAAAGCAACATCTCGTCTCTCACAATTAAGAAGACTGAAGTACGACCTAGACCGAAAGTCGCTTGAAAAAATATACACAGCATATATATTACCAATTATAGACTATGCCGATGTAGTGTGGGGCACAGCAACAGATTACTTATTAAAAAAGTTCGATGACATACACAAGGATGCTGCAAGAATAGTAACAGGATTAACGCGTTCCGTAGATATAAATCGCTTGTTTGACGAAGTAGGATGGTCAAGGCTTGAAATTCGACGAGAACTCCACGAGTTGCACACCATGTTTAAAATAATAAACAACCAAGTCCCCAATTACCTCACCCTCATGTTGCCACCCCGATCAAGACAAGTTGCCAGTAATCGATATGATATGCGCGAACCTGACAAATTCTATTCATACCGTTCGCATACAGAACATTTCAGAAACTCTTATTTACCTAAAAGTACGTTATCCTGGAATAAACTACCAAAGCCTATTACAAATGTAAGTACTCTTCCTGAATTTAAGATGAATTTGAAATTAATTGACCCGCCCACGAAACCGCCCCAATTCTTTATTAATGGCCCAAGAAAACTAAGCATTTTACACTGCAGAATTCGCAACTATTGTAGTGAATTAAAATCAGATATGTGCAACAATTTTATCTCTGATACCTCTAAATGCACATGTGGATACGAAGTCGAAGATGCCTTTCATTATTTCTTTGAGTGCCCCCTGTATGCTACCGAAAGATGCGAACTCTTCAATAAGATTGCAGCCCACCAATTTATAATATCTAACATTTCCTCCTTACTCACAGGGATATCATCAGAATCGAATCGACGCAATGAAATTCTTTTCCATTTTGTTTATTCATACATTTCATCAACGAAACGTTTTAATTAGGCCCCCTCCGCTAACAAATATAGGCGAGATCCTCCTTTGCGTTACAAATGTTGACTACCTCAGATGAAATTTCAAAAGCAGGATAGGACTGACAGCAATCACAACCACACCATACATCACCCTGTATATATGTTATGATGTTCGTCATCTACTTTGTATTTGTTAAAATGTATATGGGAGAGAGGCGGACTTAAGTTGTTAAAACTTGTGCCCCGATCCCTTGTGTAATATTATATTACAATAAAATATGTTTAAACAAAAAAAAAAAACACAAAAAGCCTTTGATTGTGTATGGATAAATGGCCTACTATATAAGCTCTTAGAGCGAGGTTTCGTTGGAAAAATATGGCACATGCATGTTTCATGCTCTTCTTACTAACTTACAATGCTATGTCCGTTTTAAAAACTCGACATCAAGATGGTTTACAGCGTACCAAGGGACCAGACAGGGGAGTATCCTGTCACCTCTCCTATATACGTTATACATAGATGAATTGCTTCAAACGTTAGCAAACCTACCTTTTGGTCTTCAGATTCATGATATAAACTGTTCAGCCATAACTCACGCAGACGATATGCTTTTACTTTCTCTTAGTAAATCTGGCTTAACTCATTTGTATGAAACATGTATAACTTATAGCAGAAAGTGGAGGTATAACTATAACCCTACGAAAACGGTTATTATGGTCTTTAATGAAACAAAATCTGAACAGATAAGAAGCAACCGAACTTGGAAGTTTGGTAGCATATCTTCCACTCTAAAGGAAGTCGATTCTACAGTGCACCTGGGTGTGCCATTATCTACATATAAGATGGCATCAAATTTGACTATCCATATTTGTAATAAGATAAGGAGTACATACTTCTACACCATCTAGTTGTCTTAAAATATATAAATCTATGGTTCTACCCGCCGGGCTATATGGATCTGAACTTCTAAATAGCCTGTCACAAAGCGACAAGTTAAAACTTGAAAAAGTACATCGCATGTGTCTTAAAAACATGCAGGGCTTACCTACGAGATGTCGCACTGCTGTCGCCCAAGGAATGCTGGGAGTAGGCCCTCTGGAGTCGGCTATTGATAAAAGGAAACTTACCCTATTCGGATCCCTCTGTAGACTGGCCCATGACAAAACTGTTAAACATATATTTCTTCTCAGACTTTTTCATTTCATTCTCGGTCAACACTGCTCCAAATCTATCTTTTTAGAAATATATAATATTCTTATTAAATATGATTTGCTTGATGTCCTTACAATATACTTTACCAATGGTATCTTCCCTTCTAAATATGCATGGAAAACTCTGGTTCGCGATAAAATTCTTGCTTATGACAATGCCATATGGAAATCAACCGTGTTATCAGATCAAGAATTGGCATTATTTTCTCATTTCCACAATTCTCTTGATATGTCTCCACTGTGGCATGCGTGTAAATCCCAACCATCAGAGAAATATATCTTCTTGCTTATTGCCCGTTTAGTGGCTCACACCGCCTATAGGGACAAAGGTAAATGCGCAAATGTGGACTTGTATATGAATGTATTGTACAACATGTATTTTGTGACTGTGTAGCTCTTGCTGATGTTAGGAATATAGTATGGTTCGATATTATTGACCAATTCGGCACCGAAACATTCGTATTTCTTGATAACCTAGATACTATCAACTATTGGGTTGCTATCTCGGCCACCCGCCGTTAGAAGTTCCCGGTGTGCTCCATACCGACGAATTAGTCTTGTTCTTCTCACGTTTAGCAGCAAATATTTGGAAATTTTACCATCTAGATACCGGTTAATATCGTTCTGTTAATTAATACAAGGTCACCGGAACTTAACAAACCTTTGACCTCTGACTAATGATTACATCGTTCTGAGTATATACGACCCACAATACAATTGAGACTATAATTATGCATATATATATGTATGTGTACGTGTGTATGTATGTGTGCGTGTGTATGTGTATGTATGTATATGTGTATATATATATGTATATATATGTATATATATATATATATATATATATATATATATATATATATATATATATATATATATATATATATATATATATATATATATATATATATATGTATGTGTGTATATATGTATGTGTATGTATGTGTATGTATATGTATGTGTATGTATATATATATCTATATGTGTGTGTGTGTATGTGTGTGTATATATTTATGTATATGTATGGGTATATATATACCACTGTCGTTTCTGACGTTGCTTATCTCATAAACTAGTATGTGTTATCTCTTTCAGATATCCTTTGTAAATATGTTATACATGTATGTAATATTTTGTTTTTGCTAATCTTCGATCTCGGAGGACAATTAAAGAATATATATATACAATTGTTCTTCAACACAAACATGTATAGCAATGTCCGCTCTCTTCGCTGCACGTTACATTCTCTCTGTTTTCATAATTTTTTCTTCATGAGTGCGCGAATCTTGTGAGTAAAAATGTATTTCTGAGCTCTTGAGAAGACATCAGTGTTGTGAACAATTGGTATTTCATGTCTCGTTTCATGAACTTCCAGTAACTGAATTTGAATAATCTTGTTGCTGACACATGTACATGTAATAAGCGAGATCACTGAGTCGCTACCATATTGGATCCACCCAGCACCCATTCCGCGGTTTAAGTTCTACAGGTTAAAGTTCTGGAGTATTTAATATTTTAATTTGCGAACATTGTGGGTGGCTTTACATTGAAGATGAAAATCTGGTCAATATGAACCAATTAATCTTATCGCCATACCATGCAGTCGGTACTCAAGCAGTTTAAATATTTTACGCAATTATAGATTACATTATCCATTTCTATACTAAAGCATCAGTGATGAGTTGTTAGGAAATATCCAGATAATAAGTTTAACAATCGACCATCATTGATCTTATTATCTAAACATTTCCCTCAATAAATATGGCTCCTTCTGCACTTTTAGTTAACTTTCGTCTGCTTTTGTGACCTTGACATCCCTCAAAATCACAAATAAACCATTTCGATGTACACTTTGTAACTGACTGAAGAATCCATTTACTTATAGAAAGGGTTACCAGAAACTCCTAATCCCTCAGTTTAACAGGTAATGAGTTTCAAAAACTCACATGCGAACTACAGTCATCTTATTATTACTCTTGTATATGTCTAACTTAATTATCAGTATCTTTATCACTTTTGAGCAATAATTCACACAAGCATCGTTCTCAGTGGTCAAAGGTATATTGGTACAAAGGTATATTGGTACAAAGGTAATTGCCGACTATTTCGTAGGATCTTGGATAACCTACTTCCT